>JAZKJV010009982.1:0-261875 GCA_037367405.1 Ottelia alismoides
TCTTGAGCTCCCTCATCTTTAATCTCGATATTGGAAGCAGCCGCATGAATATTTTGACCCTCAAGGGAGCACTTCCCATATTATACTGCATTCCCAAGCTAAATCTTGCTCATCCTATGTGCAGTGTGTCATCAAAATCTTGTATGCTTTCTTCACAGTGAAGTGCCCGTCTCCCTAAATCCAATGAAGTCACTACCCGAAGGCCTCCTCCACAAGCGTAGCTCCCTAACAAAAGGAAATAATAATTTGTAATCTAAACTTAGAAGGACGAGAAAAAGGCCGATGTTCATATATCAACCCCCTCCTTTGAACACGGCCAATAGTCGACTACTAACGCCTCTTCATTAGCACCCAAAGTGGAAAACCTTGGGAATCTATCACACAAAACACCCTCCTACGTCAAATCATCTGTTCCAGATGCAAGGATCTTCCATCGCACATGACCAATAGCTAAAAAGGTACAGCTTTAGGGATGACCTCACATTGTCTTTAGATGTTCAAAGACAACCTCACCCCACCAATGACATTCAGGTTTGTAGAGAACCCATACACACCTCTCAACATAGATTAAGTTGTTGTGGCATGTCAACATACCATGATACCGTGCCATGCCGATGGGTTTGTTGATACCGATATGGGTGGCGTGTTGATCTTCCAAGATATTGATGACACGTCGATGGGCATGATGATGATGATGTGTCAAAAATTATGGGCATGCCTCAAAAAAGTGGGGAGCATGTTGTTGACACATGTAAAAGATATAGGTTCTTTGCATTTTTAAAAACTGTTACAGGCAAAGGAGACATAATGCCGCTCATTACGCTCCAAAAATATCAAACGATAACATATAGTATTCTACATTAATAAATTGACATTGTAGGGAAGTCATAAGAAATAATGAAGTTCCATTTGTCATCTTCTATTCTCATCCACCAAGTATTATTTATTCCTTCATGATTTGATTGCTCTTTCGAATGTGCTCATTCTCACTCTAAAACAATATCCTACAATCAATCCTACATTGGTAAGTTGGCAATGACATGGAGTCATATGATGTGATAAAAGTCTATCATTTTTTATCTATTCGCAGCCTATATATATTGTTTCTTCCTTCATTTTTTAGTGTTTCATTGTTCCTCCAAGTGTGCACATTCATCCTATTTCTCAAATAGTACCCGGTGATTATACATCGACAAAGTGACAATCTATGGAAGTTACACGAAGTGATGGCGATTTTTTTATTTGTCATATTATATTCTCATCATTCATGTTTTTTTTTCATTACTCCTCCAAGTTTGCCCATTCTCATTCTCAAAAAGCACCCTACGATCCTAAACTATAGTCAAATATTGAAAGTTGTAAGAGAATATGTAGAGCAACAAATAGAATGTATATGGAGAATATGGCCGAAGAATAATGAGTGTGGGTCCTATGGCAAGAATGAGTATGGTCATACCTATATGGTGGCCATGGGACTAGGTTTTACAGGAATCGATTAAATAATAACTATATGGAGGATTTAATGTCTTTGGTAGGATCTATTAGAGATGAAAATGGGTGGTTCTCAATGCAAAGGAGCCGAGGCATCCTTCTCCCCACACTTTACTTATGCTTCCAGGTCTTACCATTAAAAGTCCTAATAAGATTTTCAAAAATCATCATATCATGGTGGTGGTATTTTTTCCTTTTTTTAGCAGGACCGGTCGCTTCTCCTCCACCTCCTACCTTCCATAGATATGTATATGGATCGATTATGATTATGGTGGTGGTGCTAGTGGAATGGCAAAACCTTATTCCTAGTTATAATGAGGCAGGAGTTGGACAATTATATGATTCTTTTTCTTGATTTTTTTTTCAAGTGAACCTATTCATCGTGTTTCACCACCATCATCACAAGCTCTAGTTGCTCCATGAGGACATTGCTCCTCATCAAGAGCAGGCTCTACTGCATTATTCATGAGTATGAACCCCTTATCGAAACATAGGTGGTGATAAGAGCGGATATGCATACATTAGAATGCCAAATAATTCCAAATCAAGAGTATAGACAATTTGTCATGGACTACAAGAGCATCTACTCACATAGAATATGGGAAAATTATTATGAATATGTTGAAGCATGTCTTCAGTACAAGCAAGATTGTAAAGGATCAAGCAAAGATCCAATTAGACATTCATTCTAGGATGAATCATGAAATTTTACTTTAGTATGCTTTCTTTTTCTCTTTTTCTATATTTATTTTTTATGATTATTTCATGTATGTTCATGCCACTTAAACAATATATATTAATATTCACGATTATCAATATGACAATGGGATTTAACGTTATAATTTTAGTTAGTCAGCATCCCAATAGTAGAAAAATAGCGTACTTACATTATTTACTCAGTTGGGATATGTTAGAGACGCTTTATCTTTAACATTCATGGATTCAAAAAATCTTTACAATTCATCAACAATCATCTTTTTAAACAGTTTTGAGGACTACGTTGGATAATGGGCATATTGTCCGACTTTGTGAAATGCCATCGGCATTCAGCACTTAAAACTATGCCTCTCGTCAGTTTGTAAACCATATCAATGTTTGCGCTCCAAATTATTGTCACCCCACTTTATGAGCGACGCCTTACTCCTCTCCTTAAATTTCAGGACCCCGAAACATCCATCCTTCAAAGACCATGTGACATGTTTCCAGGAAATTACTGCTAGACATCCTATGAATCAACAGATAGAAGATCAGGATAGGTGACGAAAATTGACATCAAAAATAGCAGCATGCCCCTTACATGAGAGGCATGTGACCTTCCACATCCCAAATATAGAAAATAGTGTATTTACCATATTTACTCACTTAGGATATATTAGATACCCCTTTATCTTTAACATTCATGGGTTCAAAATATCTTTACAATCATCAATATTCACCTTTTTTAAAGAGTTTGGGACTACGTTGGATAATTGGCATGTCGCCGGACTTCGTGAAATGGCGTCAGCACTTAAAACTACACCTCTCATCAGTTTGTAAACCATATCAATAGTTTCGCTCCAAATTATTGTCGCACCACTTTATGAGCAACACCTTACTCATCCTCCTTCAATTTCAGGACCTCGAAACATCCATCCTTCAAAGTCCATGTGACATGTTTCCAAGAAATTACCGCTAGACATCCTATAAATCGAAAGATAGAAGATCAAGATCGCCAACAAAAATTGACATCAAAAATGCCAGCATGCCCAGACATCCTATGAATCGACAGATAGAAGTTCAAGATAGCCAACAAGTTCAAGATAGCCAACAAAAATTGACATCAAAAGTACCAGCATGCTCCCACACGGGAGGCATGTTGCCTTCCACCAACCAGCTTCTGCTCTATTTTTTTCGAACAAAGGTCCCAAGTCCGTAATTTTAAATATCCACCCGTGTATGGGCAAACCCATGTACGACAAAGGTGTCCGACATCTAGGGGTACCTAAATCTCGACTACATGTCAACATTCTCTCATTAGACAAGCCAAAAGGAATTAAGATTGACTTATCCTAGTAGATCCACAAACCAGATTGTGGAGAAGAACGAGAGAATAGAATGACTTGTTTTATTCAAGGGGTTTAGGGTTTCTTCTTATATAGCATAAAACCCTAGAAAGTCAAAAAGGAGAAATTACATAAAAGACCCCGAAGGGTTACACGACTCTATAAATAGTCTGATTACGAAATAACTCTAACAAATAACTTTAACACTCCCCCTCAAGTTGGAGCATATCTATCGATCATGCCCAACTTGGAAATCATCAAGGAGACGCTTCTTTGGTAGTGCTTTCGTGAATATATCTGCAAGTTGAAGGTCTGTGGAGATATGAGGTGTAATGATATTTCCTCCTCATGTCGCATCTCGAATGAAGTGACAGTCAATTTCAATGTGCTTAGTCGCTCATGAAATACTGAATTGGTGGCAATATATGTAGCAGACATGTTATCACAATATAAAGGTACAGGGATAGTAGTAGGAAGTCCAAGCTCCTGTAAAAAGGAGACAAGACATGTAATCTCACAGGTGGCATGGGACATTGCTCTATATTCTGCCTCTGCACTCAGTGTTCGGAAATGTAGTTCATGCGACCGCATATGCGTATTCGGTCACTTGACCGAAGCACATATGCCATATACGGCAAATATGCGGTCAAACCGCATATGTAGTCCGACCGACTACGCGGCATATGCAGCCGCATATCTGAACAAGAGACTTTCATATATGATTCATGTGTCTTTTTTGTTTAATTCATAAGATGTTGATGACATGTTAACTCGATTTTTTTCCGAACAACTCTTATATTATCATTTACATTGATGCATCTTTTCATTATTCTCGTATATGCCGCATTTGTGAATATAATCTAAGGTATTTTTCTCATATCTATATCTTTCCATTATTCCTAACACTTATTAATGAACTATTTATTGTCTTTTGAATTTTTCTATCTAATGAAATTCATCCATTTCTTTGAATAAAATATGAAATAATTGACTAACAGCCTGATACTTTAAATTTTTGTGCTTCTAATAGATTTTATTTTTTTTTTTTTAGTAAGATAACGGGGGAGCCCTCCCGAGGCGGGAGTCACCACACCAAAGCATTCATTAATAAAGCATAGGGTACATCAGTTTGATAACCAAAAATTGTACAAAGCATTACAATGGGCAATAACATTTTCAAAGTAAAACCGCTGCCCCTTGAAAATTGTATCATTCCTACCAAGCCAAATAGCCCATAGAGCGGCAAGAGGCTTGGAGACATCATCGGAAGACCCAAGGCCGACCCCACGAATCGACCTCCAAAATTGTTCCGCATCGGATGCTCGGACCCACGGAATCCCCAAAGACTCCCAAACCTTTGCCGAATACCTGTAACCAAAGAAGATGTGATCCGCATCCTCCAACTCGTCCTCGCATCTATCACACTTTAGATCCGTCCCACCCAGCAGTCTGCCTCTTCTCACTTTGTCACAAATACGACCTCTCCTCGTACACCAAAGGAAGACATTAACCCGGACAGGAATCTTTTTTTTTGAAGCCAAGAAAAGGGGGATACACTCAGTGGTGTTCACCCCAATATATTAAAAGGAAGGAGAGTCAGAGGTACAAACAAAAACAAAAAAGAGCGATCCAGTAGAGGAGGCGAGAAGCCTCCAGTTTTGGGCAAAAACACAAAAAACAAGATCTCAAAAATTAAGTACAACTCCAGTTGTCTATCAACCCATTCGCGCAACAGAGCACATTCTCCATGTAGAAGCGTTGCGCAGAGAAAATGGTCTCGTTACGACTAAGCCAAATCGACCATAATCTTACCACCAGTGTCAAGAGTCGCCTTCTATCCATATGCCTATTCACGAAGAGAGAGTCACAGAAGGTCTCCACATCACAAGCACGCACCCAAGCCACAAGCGGGTATTCCCAAAGCCCCCGGACCATAGGGCAGACAAAGAGGATATGGTCCAGGGATTCCACATTCGATTCACACAAGACGCATAGATTGGACACCGAGAGCATCATCCTTGAGCATCGATCACGCGTCATAAATCTCTTTCTGCGGATCAGCCATAAGAAGAAAATAATGCGCAAGGGAAGGCCCAACCTTCAGAATAAACCACAGTCTCTCACCAGGGAATCTGAGCGAGCAGGCAGAAGCTCAAGCAGTCCAGCATAGGCCTTCTGAGTCGAAAGCCACCATCCCTCCAAACCCAATGATCCAAGCCCACGGAAGGCGTATCCGCAACAGCAAGGACGTCCATCAGAGCAAGAAATTCCAAGAACCTCTGATCCGAGAAATTCCCCCAAAGCGAGGAGACCAACACGCATTCTCCCAGCAGCAAGCCACGGAGGCATCCTTGTTCTCCGCCATCGCAAAGAGCCGCGGGAAACTGACAGAAAAGGGATCCGGGCAGGAATTTTAGCTGCCCAAATCACCTTCACGTCAGCACACAGATCTTCACCTCGCTCCACCAAAACCGCACTAACCTTCCGATAGGTCGCCTTCACCGAGAACTTATCATCAGTCCACTCAAAACGGTCCGGGTCTCCCGACATCTCCCCGGCAGGGGGAATCTCAGACAGCATCCGTAAAACTCCTCCAACCTCTAATCCGAGAGATCCGCAAGGAACCTCGGCGCCCACGACCCAGATTCAACGACCTCCGCCACCTGCGCCCCCCAATCCACGGCCAACGCCATCAACCGTGGGAAGCGGAAGGCCAAAGCCCCTTCCCCCGTCCAGTCATCCAGCCAAAAACGGAATCGGAGACCATCCCCCAAAATCGGCCTAAGAAGAGGCCGGAGCCCCGGAAGCACGGCACGGATCCCACTCCACAAGGAAGACTCATGACGCTTCCTCACTGCCACCAACTCCCTAGTAACACCATATATCTTCTCAGCAACTGCAAGACCGGCGAGTCGGACGAACCCCAAATGCGCACCACCCATTTGGCTAACAAAGCTTTGTTCATAGATTCCACGTCCCTGACGCCAAGGCCCCCCTCCGCAACTGGTACAGCAAGATCCTTCCAAGCCACCAGGTGCAACCCCCTCTTTGTCTGTCTTCCATCTGACCAGAAAAAAGATCTCATCAAAGTCTCAACCTTCCTTCTAACACCAACAGGCATTAATCTCGTCGAGAAGAAAAAAGTCGGGATGGCTGAAAGAACATGCTTCAGCAGTGTAAGCTTCCCACCCTTGGACAGAGTGATAGCCTTCCAACCGCTCCTCCATTCTGCGCAGAACACAATCCCAATCGGACTTCCTCAGCCTGCCCTCAACCAGAGGCAATCCCAGATAGGTTATCGGCAGTCTCCCCAGGTGGCATTCTGCCCACTCCGCTAGCCGATGCTCTCCTCATCACCCATTCCCATTGGAACAAGGACCGACTTCTGTTTGTTAATCTGCAATCCAGAGAGGCACCCAAACACATCCACCAGCACAGCTGCATTGTGGTTCTGCTCCTCCATCCCTTCCAGGAAAATCAGCGTGTCATCCGCATACTGCAACACCCGGATTGAGATGTCCCCCATTCTGAAGCCCTCGCACCAGATTTTTCCACCGCCCGCTAAAACAAAACCGCAAGACAATCTGCAACCAACACAAAAAGCAGTGGAGCAATGGGGCAACCCTGACGCAACCCCCTCTACGGTTGGAACCATCCCCCCTCAGGCCTCCCATTTACCAACACCGAGCAGGAGCTAGCGGTGACGCATCTCTTCACCCAAGCAATCCATTCTTCCGGGAAACCCCTTTTCTATAGAGCTATCCAAAGGAATCTCCAACTGACACAGTCGTAGGCCGTGGTGTAGTCAATCTTCCAAACTGCCCTCTTTTTTGAGACCTCTTCCACTCACGACAGATCTCCGAAGCGGTCACGATTCCATCTGCCATACACCGACCCGGAATGAAGGCAGATTGGGCCGGTAAGACCACAGAGGGCAAGACGCCTCTAAGTCTGCTCGCCAACACCTTGGCGACAATAAGATAAATGCCATTGGAAATAGAAATCGGCCTGTAGTCCCCAACCCCAACTGGGGTCTCTTTCTTCGGCAGCAAAAAAAAAAGCCATGTTAACTTTCTCAGAACCCATGTAGCCCCCCTGAATTCAGTCAGAACCTCCAAGATGTCACCCTTCAGCAGATCCCAGAACTCTCTGTAAAAGGATATAGAGAAACCATCCGGTCCAGGAGCCTCGTCCGCATTCAGCTCCCAAACCGCCCTGTGCACCTCTTCCTCCGTGAATTCGGCCACTAACGAATCAGCATGGGCTCCACTCAAGGACCTCGCCCCCAGACCCGACCAACCCCAGCCATTTTCCACCGGCACCCTCCTCGAAGCCCTCACAAAGTGGCCCCGCAAGGCGACCCCAATGTCCCTCTCGCCTGAAACTCTTTGGCCCCCCACCTCCATCTCATGCAAGAAGCTCCTTCTCCTCCTCCCGGATGCCACAGAATGGAAGAACCGCGTGTTGGCATCCCCTTCCCTTAGCCACTTCTTCCTCTCCCTCTGCCGCCAATGAACCTCTTCTTTTCTGTCCTCCCGAAGCACAACCTCTAGACACGCTGCCCTCTCCTCCACCTCTTCCGGAGACAGTCCCCGATCATCATCAAGCCCATCTAACCTGTTGATCCCTGCCTCTGCCTCCGCCCTGACGGCACGTCGCCTCTTGGCGACATCCTTCCCATAATTCAGCAGCAACCGCCTCAAGGACTCGAGCTTGGTCGCAAATCGCGACATCGCCGAGCTCACCACCACTACAGCCCGCCAATGATCATACACCAGGTCCCAGAAACCATCCTCTAGCAGCCACTTCTTCTCAAAGCGAAAGGAGAACCGAGCCAAGCGCTCTTTTCCAGAAAACCATAGAACATGAGTGTGATCAGATAGAGTACTCGGAAGAGCCCAAGCCCTCGCCAAAGGGAAAACCTCCCCTGCCTCAACCGACATCAGGAACCTGTCGAGTCTGGACCTCGCTCTCGCGTTCCTCCAAATGTACTTGCACTTAGCCGCATCCACAACAGACAATCCCAGAGATCGAACCACCTGTCTCATATCGACAGATCCAGGATCAGAACCCCCGCTCCCCCCCCCCCCCCCCCGGGTCTGTCATCTGGTAACAACGTGACATTGAGGTCTCCACAGAAGATCCAAATACCGTCGCCAACCTCAGGCACAACACTCTCCAGATCCGCAGCCAAGCTACCATCCTGACGCCGATACGGGCCATAGACATTAGTGACGCACAGACAGATCCCATCCGCTCTCCGTCGCAGCCTAACTGACAAGGTGAACTGGGAGGCGGAAATCCATAGCAGATCGAACGAATCAGATCGCCAACCGGAAAGCAGCCCCCCTGAAGCACATGCTGCCTCCTTCTCAGCCATCATGAAAACATCCGCCCTACTCATCTCCCGCCGCAACTGGTCATCCAAAGAATGCAACTTAGTCTCCTGAAGCAAGAAAATATCTGTCCCAGACTCTCCTCAACAGATTCTGCACCCCGAGCCTCTTTTCGGCCCGGCCCAGGCCCCTCACATTCAATGATAGCAGCTTCATTTGGTCACCAAGCGTCCATCTTCCTTGGGGGAATAACCCCCAAGCGTCGTGCCATATCCCTGTCGAGAACAGCAAAACGGTTCCGCACCACTAACGGGCTGGCCTCCCCAGACTCACAACCTCAACATCCGCCCCTGATGCCAAAGATGCCCTCAGAGCAGCCCTCGCCACCTTCTCAGCGCTCCTCTGCTCCCCTCTCCCCCTTTCATACGCCAAACCAAAACGTCGCGGCACCCCCCACCCAGAAGCGGCAAAAACCCTCCCATCATCCCCACCCCAGCCGGATCGGCCCCACCCCCAGCTGAGACCCCCCCCCCAACGCACACTCAGACGTACCAGCCTCCCCTCCCAGCGGGATATCCCGGCCCCCCTGAAAAGCAGCCTGCTCCCCCACAGATACCTCCACTCGCGGAAAGCTCGCAGCTCCCCCCTCTCACAACCGGTGCCCAAAGCAACTCCCCCCACACCTCGGGCCAAATCCCCCACCTCAACCTCCACCACCGGACAAGCAGCCGACGCAGCGCCAGCAGACCATGCCCCACCCCCACCCAAAGCTTCTCCTTCGCCATCAGAACGAGCCGAAGCGACTCCCACGCCATCCGCAAGACGCCAAGGAAGAGGAACTCCCGCCATCAGAACGAGCACGCCACGCTCGGAAGCCGCCCCCCCCCCCCACAGAATGTTGCCCCTCCTCCGGCCACTGAGCCCCCTCCACCGCACCAGATCGCAGCTCCGACCCACCTCCCCCACCGCCGCCTCGACCAAAGGGACCTCCTTCCCGCGACACCCAGTAGCCAGAATAGCCGCCCAAACATCTGCAGCCACCAGCTCAAGAAGAAGCCACCTACCAGCCAGTCGAACATCCCACCAACCCATCTTCTCGACACCAACCAGCCTCACCCGAAGCACCACCTCCAAAGGCTGCCCGGGATGACACCCCAAACTCTCGACGGAGACAACCACGATAACGCCGCACAGCAACTCTGAAATGCACTCCCTCGTCCTCACCCCCAGCGGAAGCCCCCTGACAACGACCTTCTCCATGCTGCCAGGCTGCACGGCAACATCTCAGTCCCTCGGCCTCCGCCACCTCAACTGCAAGCTCCCAGCCACCGGCCCGTGCAACAAACTCCGGACCTCAGAGTTACGGAGCCCCCTCGCCACCGCCCACCACAGAGAGAGCTGAGCCACATCACCCTTAAAAGAAGCCTTGGACACGAGGCCCACGTCCGAAGTCGCCAAGAATAGCGCCCCCTCTCCACCACCCTCGCCAACCAACACATCTGCAAGCATATCCGCCTTCGGGCAGCACCTTCGAGAATGTCTGAAGCATCGGCAAGAGAAATAACGCACGAGCTCCCGGCATGCCCGCGCCCAATGATCCAACCCACCGCAGCGAAAACATCCGCATCCAAAAGGGGAGAACCTCGGTGGCCCACGCCTACGCCGAGAAGCGGCAGCATACCTCCCCCTGCGACGACCCTTCACCAGGCGCCAACCCTGGCTCGCGCCCCAGCCCTCGTAAGCGCCCTTGGCCGGAAGCGTGTCTGATCGCCCCTGCTCGGAAAGGTCCAAGGGCGTACCCAAATTCTAAACCTCGCACTGCACCCTACCAATCCTTCCTACTTTCTGTTGCTCTCTTCCGCGGACCTGGAAGCCACGCGCGGAACCACAGATCACCGCACCCGCCGAAGAAAGGTGCACCAGCCGACCCCGCTGAGGCCCTCCGAGACTGAGAGACCCGCCTCCCGCGCCATGCTGAGCCACCACATCCCACGCCTCGGGACGCGCTCTCGCGCCAAACCTCTTCCCAACTTTCGCGCGCCGCTCCCACAGGCGATGCCATCCTTCTAATAAATTTTATATACTAATATATGCTAATACAATTTTCCCTATATTTTGTGTCAACAGGTTTTGTCCCTTGGAGATCCATGCATATGTTTAATTTTGCGTGTATGATTTGTATACTGTTGGAGTATTTGGTTGTGCGCCTCTTATCATGTAGATGGGTAAATGGATACCTCCATGATCCATTTACCCCATCATTGAGTTTCATCCCACATCTACCAGTGGTGGGACTTGGAGACTCTGTGGAGGCTATATAAGGAGCTCCAGACCTCCTGTATCCAATGAGAAAGTGCAATGAACACATAAGCCCTCTTAGGCGTTCTCCCGTGGTTTCATCCCGCTCCTTAGGGAGTAGGGTTTCACATAAAAATTCTTGTATTCCATGTTTATCTTTCAGTTTTTATGCTCTGTTTATCATTTAGCTTCCGCATTCTCTATTTTCTAACATATACCTATGATTATTATTTAGTTTTTGTTATCTATAAGATCCATATATGCATTAAAGGTTTCTTATATAACTCGTGCATTCCCTATTGAATCAAATTTGTATGTGTATATATATGCATTAAATTCAAAATATACACTAAAAACAATCAATTTATAATATCATGCTTATATATTTATTGATTATATTATCTTATTTGAAATTTTTTATTTTGGATTTTGTAAGATCATCAAATTTTTTATATAATCACATTTTATTATTGTACTTTTAATATTTTAAATTAAAATATTATAAACCGCATAAACCGCATATACTTCTGTATACTCCTCCGCTTACTCGATTTAGACCGCATGACCGAACGAATACCGCATACTGCATTTCTGAACCTTGTATGTACTCGATCTAGAAATCAATGCCTGCTTCTTGCTTCGCCCATGTAACAAGGTTGTCACCAACAAACATAGCATAGCCTGTAATGGATCGTCGACCCTCAGGTGAACTGGCATAATCTACATCTGCATAAGCGGTGACATTAGTGTGACCATTGACCCTGTAAAAGAGGCCTCGCCCTAAAGATTCCTTCAAATCATGGAGGTCGTATCCCGATATATCGGCGATATATCGATATCAACATGGGACCGATATCGAAATCGATATATCGATATATCCGATTTCAGGCGTTTTCTTCAGAAAGATTCCTAGATATAGCGATATATCGCCGATATATCGATATCGACACGATATCGATATCGATATGTCCTTCCATGCTTCAAATATCAAAGGATCAGAAGAACATCTTGCCAATAAAAGTAAAGAGGTCTCTCCATAGGGCGGTTGGCTCTGCTCACAGCATACGATATATCAGGCCTAGTAACGGTAAGGTAGATCAGTTTGCCCATGAGGTTTCTATATTTTATAGTATCCTCAAACTCAGGATCAGCGGATGTAGCATGTTTCCGCACCCCTGCTGGGATACCAGATAATTTACATCCATGTAAACCATCTTCTGTAAGAATATCCAAGCAGTACTTCCGTTGTGATAGATGTAATCCTTCTGCGGTGCGTATCACATCAACATCAAGGAAGTATCGGAATTGACCAAGGTCCTTGGCGACAAATACCTTCTGGAGGAATGCCTTGGTCTCTAGAATGCCTCTGTCATCACCAGTAACTACTATATCATCTACATAGACAACAAGTATCACAGTGCCAGTATATCGTTGTCTAGTTAACACAGAATAATCAGATGTTGTCTTGTGGAAGCTGGGAGAGCTTATCTCAGTAGTAAGCATGTCAAATCAAGCTCATGGACTCTGCTTTAGACCATAAATGATCTTACAGAGTCAGCACTACTCCCCCTCGATGGAGTAACCCAGTGGTTGCATCATATAGAACTCATCTTTAAGGTCATCGTATAGAAATGCACTCTTAACATCAAGCTGAAAGATTGGCCAATTCTTGTTAGTTGCAACAGAGAGAATAGTGTGAATTGAACCCATCCTAACCACAAGAGAAAACGGCCCAAATAATCCACTACATAAGAGTAAATCCCTTCGTCACAAGCCCGACATTTATCCTATCAATAGAACCATCAGGAGACTGTTTGGTCGTGAAGGCAGGCAACAGGCTTGACACATGTAGGATACGGCACAAGATCCCACGTGCCATTGGATGTAAGCATGTCCATCTCTTCATCCATGGCCTTTTTCCAACCATGGTCATGCAATGCACTGTAATAATCACGAGGAATAGTAATAGCCATAAGAGCATCTGCAAATCGCCTGTCACAGCTAGATAGACTATCAGTGGAAGTAAAATTTGACATAGGATGTATAGTACATTGCCTTTTTATCCGACGCAGAGCTATAGGGAGCTCTGGTGGAGCATCTGAAGCTGTAGTGATGGGAACATTGGAAGATGGTACATCATCCTGCAAATAAGGAATAGGTAACGGTATACGTTCAAAATGACTAGTATGTTTCCATTTTAGACAATGGGTGGTGGATGGAGCTCCGAGGGTATGTCGGTGACATATTGAGTAAAGTACCTAGTATGTGCAAAGAAAGTGACGTCTGTAGTATAACGGTGACATACAGGGTCGTAGCACCTGTACCCTTTTTTGGTATGAGAATATCCAATGAAATCGCACTTGATAGAAAAGGAGACAATTTATCTAGTCTGAAAATTGTGTACGAAATAATGCAATCAAAAATTCTCAATGGAAGTAGAAAAGGTTCCTCGTTAGGATATAAGAGTGAGAAAGGAGTTGTCCCTTGAGGATTGAAGATGGGACCCTATTGATGAGGTAGGTAGCAGTAAGAACAACATCCTCCCAGTAGGTTTTGGGAACCTTCATGTAAATAAGAAGGCTATGAGAAATGTCCAGAAGGTGGTGAAGCTTCCTTTCTGTTGTCCCATTCTGTTGTGAGATATACAAACAAGAGGTCTGGATAAAAAAAATGTAGAGAAAGATGTTTTAAAAGGATGAAAGAAAGTCTTGACAATGTTATTAATTTCGGATCACTCCTTGATCAAATAGACCCAAGAAGACATGTTGTAATCATTTACAAAAGCAGCAAAGCCACGCGCGCCGCCTTCCGGTACGGTTGTGCCCGTGCACCGACAGTCCCTAGGGTTTCACCACCCCTAGGGTTTGATTGTCATCTTATAAGGGGCTCTCCGCTCGCTTCCAAGTTTTTGGGTTTGATTGCATAGAGTTCTACATGTGCAACTAAACCTAATCATGTCAGTATAGACCAAGACTTATCTTGTCTACAACCCTAATTTTCTCCAGTCAACATGTCAGAAAGTAAGATCGAAATCCCCACTACATGCGCATTCAAAGGTCTTGCGCCTATTGTGAATATGGATGGATCCAACTATGAATTATGGGCCATGCAATTCATGAGCCTAATGAAGTCGGTGGGTAAGAAACATATTCTTACCGAGGATGAGCCAGATGAGAAAACAGGGTTGTATGCCTCATGGGAGGCTGATGACGCATATGCTCAGGTCCGGTTGTCTGGTACTCTGATTCCAGACATTGCTAATGATGTCTGGCATCACCCTACTGACAAAGCCATGTGGGACATTCTTGCTGCCACGTATTCACAAGCCAAGAATGAGACAAAAAATCCTACAGCTCCAGCATGACATCTTCACGATAAAGCAGAATGGTCGACCCCTGCATGCTCACTACACTGCATTGAGGGGAATGTTTGAGAAGCTTCACAGTTTCATGCCTCTCACGGCTACTCCAGAACAATTGAAGACATATCGGAATGCGACGATGGTGGGAGTCTTTCTAGCCTCTCTTGACTCACTGTATGAGGCGGCTTCTTCTCACATTCTGGCAGATGCTACCATTCCTCCCATGAAGGAGGCCTTTCGGCGATTGAGTCGAATCAACATCTCAAGCCCTACTACGGTACCAAATTCTTCTTCTACGGCAGCCTCTAGAGGACGAGGCAATTCATCTCATTTTCGTGGACGATGACCACATGGTAGGGTTGGTCGTGGTCGTGGATTACAGTACACTTATTGTCGTGGGATTGGTCATACATAAGACGCATGCTACTCTAAGCATGGGTTCCCAGCATTTGCCCGTGCAGCAGAACAGATACATCATCATGCTGCTACGCCAGCTTCGGATCCACGATATGATGACCTAGTGTCTCGTCTACGTGATATCATGCCACCAGTCAGTACTCCACTAGTTTCAGAGAGCAGCTTTGACGTTGCTGCTACTACAGAAGCTAGTTCCTCAGGTAGTGCTCATACTTCAGCTTTCTAGCAGGGTTCATGTACCTCAGAATGGATAGTAGATTCAAGTGCCACACATCATTTGTGTGGAGATAGACACCAACTCACATCCTACAGGCAATTTTCCCCCGGAAGGACCGTCGTCATAGCAGATGGGACTCATTCTCCCATCACAGATTCACAAGATAGGAACAGATCGCCTTAACACCTTCCATGCAGTTGTAGAATGTGCTTCATCTCCTTTTTTTTTTTTGACACTCGCTTCATCTCCTATTTTCTCAATGAATTTACTATTAATTAGTCATATTACTAAGGATCTACATTGTCGAGCGATATTTGACCCATCATCTCTTGTGTTTCAGGACATTCTCATGAGCAACGTGATTGGACATGGCCGTGAGCAAGGCGGGATGTATCGACTGGTCTATACACCTTACGCTGGAGCATCATCCCATTCCACTGGACATGTCTCTTCTTACTTGTGGCATCTGCGCTTTGGTCATCTTCCGTTTCAGAATCTGCGTCAAGTCCTTCCTCAGATCTCACCTCGCTCGTCGTTCGATTGTGAAGCTTGTCAGTTAGGGAAGCATCATCGTTTTGTCTTCCCTAGTCGTTAGAGTCAGAGCAGTAGCTCTCCATTTGAGTTTTTTCATATTGATATTTGGGGTCCAAGTCGTGTTCCAGATCATCAGGGACACAGGTTCTATTTACTTGTTGTGGATGATTTTAGTCGTTTGTCTTGGGTTTTTCTGTTAAAGAATAAATCTAAATCGGACATCAGTATTATGAATTTTATTAAAGAAGTGTAGAATGTATTTTCTGTTTTTATCAAGATTGTGAGAACTGATAATCCCCTTGAATTCTGTACTCGAACATTATCTCAATTTCTTTCATTCCATGACATTCTTCATCAAACGTTTTGTGCCTACACGTACCAACAAAATGGTGTCGCAGAAAGAAAACACTGCCACCTTCTTGATGTCACTCGTACGCTTCTTATCCAGAGTTGTGCTCCGCACTCGTTCTGGGGCGATGCGGTTCTTATTGCATGTTATCTCATTAATCGCATGCCCTCGTCTGTGTTGGGGGAAAAGATACCTCTCTCCCTCGTTTTTCCTAATAAGGAGTTGTTTTCTCTAACTCCACGTGTCTTTGGGTCCGTGGCATTCATTCACCAGTTGTCTCCAGGGGTTGACAAGCTCTCTCCTAGGGCTGCCAAATGTGTTTTTGTCGGGTATTCCAGGACTCAAAAAGGGTAGCGTTGCTATGATCCATTACGTCGACGGTATTATGTCAATGCAGATGTCACGTTTTTTGAGTCAGACATGTTTTTCTCTCCTACAGGCGACAGGTTGGTGCCATCAGATATAAATGATGAAATCTATATTCCTCCTCCACTCTTGCATGCACCACAGCAAGCCCCTACATCTCCATCACCGTCATCCCCATCACCACCATCATCTCCACCACCGCCACCATCATTACCACCTCCCATATATTTGGTTCCTCCTCTACCACACCACTACAGTCGACGGCCAGCTCCTGCTCATGATCATGGTCAATCATCAAACATGCCCCAGGTTTGTTCTAATAACATTATTCCTAATGATGGGACTGACGGCATTTCTCAGCAGGAACATGCAGGGGATGACACGGATGTTGGTACAGCTGATACAGACCTTGATTTGCCGATTGCACTGAGGAAGCAGAAGAAGTCATGTGCTTCATATCCGATTGCTTCTCATGTTACCTTTGAGCGTCTGGTAGGAAATTTCAGGAGATTTGTAGGTACTTTATCCACTGTGAATATTTCAAGGACTTACCAGGAAGCATTAGCTGATAGTAGATGGTGTCTGGCTATGGAGGAAGAGATGGACGCCCTTCAGTCGAGAGGTACATGGAGTCTTGTTCCGGCTTTTATTCAGGCATCTATTATGAGCTGCAAGTAGGTGTTTATGGTGAAGCATAATGCAGATGGCAGTATTGATAGGTACAAGGCTCGACTGGTTGCTCGGGGCTTTACTCAGACGTATGGGGTAGATTATCTTGACACGTTTTCTCCCGTTGCTCATCACTCTACCATGCGAATTCTTTTATCTGTTGTTGTGATTCGAGATTGGTCCCTATTTCAATTAGATGTCAATATGGTGATCTTCATGAAGAAGTTTACATGCAGCAGCTACCTGGGTTTACTGTTGAGGGGGAGTGTGTACAGGAATGCAGGCTTCATAAGGCGATCTATGGCCTAAAGCAGAGCCCAAGAGCTTGGTTCCAGAAGCTCTCGGATTTGTTTGAGAAGCAAGGGTTCAAAAGGTCGAATGCAGACCACTCTCTCTTTGTACAGAGGACATCCAGAGGTATGACTGTCATTATGGTATGTTGACGATATACTCATTACAGGAGATGATATGCAGGGAATAAAAATAGCAAAAGAATTCTTGGGCCATGAATTTGTTACCAAGGATCTAGGAGTACTTCAATATTTCCTTGGATTGGAGTTTGCTAGAAATGAACAAGGACTCGTGATGACTCAGAGGAAATATGTCACTGACTTGATAAGTGATACAGGTAATGCTTGGATGTCGACCTCCTTCTACACCCATGGATCCATGCATGAAGATGCATGATGATGACACTGAGGAGGTTGACAAAAGAAGGTACAGAGAACTGGTAGGGAGGCTTCTTTATGTTACTATTACCAGACCAGATATTATATTTGCAGTAAATAAAGTGAGCCAGTTTATGGAGCAACCTCACCAGGTACACATGGACGCCATACATATGATGCTAAGGTATCTTAAGTCATCTCCAGGTGCAGGATTGATGTTTAGAAAGAATGGCACTATTACTATCTCAGCATGTGCAGATGCAGACTATGCTAGGTGCCCGAAGGATAGGAAATCTATATCAGGGTTTGCTATATTCGTTGGGGAGTCACTTGTCTCATGGAATCGCAAGAAGTAAACAGTAGTTGCGAGATCTAGTGCTGAATCAGAATATAGAGCTATGGCCGAAACTTGTGTAGAAGTGATGTGGGTTCACGGGGTCACGCAGTTCTGACAGATCTACATACATATGTTCCTCTTCCCATGTCACTAAAATGTGACAATCAGGATGCATTATTCATTGCAAACAACCCTGCATTTCACGAGAGGACGAAGCACATTAAGGTGGATTGCCATTATATCCGTGATATGATCCAGAAAGGTTTCATTTCTACAACTCATGTCAGCTCAGGAGATCAAACGGCGGACATTCTTTTTTTTTACGCTCAAAAAAGGGGGGTACACTCAATGGTGTTCGCCCCAATGTATTTAAAAAGAAAAGTAAAAAGTATTTACAAGAGAAAAGAAAAGCAGAAGCCCAAAACTATATCCCAGGCGGTATCCAAGAAGAGATACCCCCCCCCCCGTATACAAATCGCGCTACCCAGAAGACCAATCAACAACAAAACGCGTCGCCAAAATAAATATATTCTCCCTGCAGAACCGTTGCCTAGCAAATAAGGCTCCGTTCCTTCCCAACCAAATGCTCCACAAGCGTGCAATCGGGTCCAGCAATTCCCTCCTAGGCCTGCCCCTGGAATTCACCAAGCTCTCGCAGAAAGAAGCAAAGGTCGAGATATTGATCCAGTCCAGGTCTTCCCAAATAGCACGAACACGGCCACATTCGAAGAAGAGGTGCTCGATGGTTTCCCTCTTTGTGTCGCAGAGACCACAATTGTGCGTAACATTGGGAAACATAATTGCACAACGATCGCGAGTTAAGAGTCTACCTCGTCGCAGCAGCCAGAGGAATATGCCAATGCGCTCAAGAAGCTTGAGTCCCCAAAAGAATCTACAATCACGCAAAAAAGTAGCGTCATCCCCCACAGTGGGAGTAAGAAGAGCCTGGTATGCCTTCGTGGTAGAGAACGTGCCATCCTTCCAAGCCAAATGGTCACGCAGTGGGCTTGGAAGCGTCCGCGAGGGTAGCCAACATGGAAATGAAGTCGTCCAAACGCTGATCCGATAAATTATCAGCAATCATAGGGCACCAGCAGCCCTCGTCCCAGCAGGAGGCCACGGGAGCGTCTTTGTCGTCCACCAAAGCGTACAAACGAGGGTACAAATCCTTGAGAGCACCCCTCCCCGTCCAATCATCGGTCCAAAAACGAAACGAATTCCCTTCGCCGAGCATAAGTTTAAAGAGTGATCTGTTGCGGTGTAGAGCACATATCACACCACGCCAGAAAGTAGAAGTTTGAACGGGGAGTCTCCCTCGAGAAGCCGAGATCATCTCCACCCCCAACGCCTCCCTCAGAATATTCAACATGAAATTTTCCTCCCGCCCCCAAACCCTTGCAGCCCATTTGAGCAAAAGGGCTTCATTCACCACGTCCACACGCCTCACACCCAAGCCCCCCTCCCGCTTAGGCCGCGTAACATCAGCCCACCCCACCAAATGCACCCCCCTTCTCCATTCCCCCTTCCTTCCCCAAAGGAAGCCCCGCATACACTTTTCCAACCTCACCCGAATCCCCTTAGGCATACCACGTACAGATAAGAAATAGATTGGGATTGATGATAGCACGGATTTGAGTAAAACCAACCTACCGTCCCTGGACAGAAGAGTCGCGCGCCACCCGGTCAAGCGAGCCTCCATCCTCTCCACCACCAACTTCCAATCGCGAATTAGGGCGCGGTCCACATTCAAAGGCAAGCCAAGATAATCAAGTGGGAGCTCGCCAGGGGAAGAGCCCAGCAGCCGGCCACATTCCAAGACCTCCTCGTGCGGCATAGCGAAAGGAACTAACTTGGACTTATTCCCGTTGATGAGAAGGCACGAAACCTCGCTGAAGAGTTGAAGGGTAGTAGCCATACCGGAGACGTCGGAGGTACCACCCTCGATAAAGCAGATAGTGTCGTCAACAAACTGAATAAGTGGAACATGAAGGGGCCCAATAGAGCATCCGCGAGTGAGACCCGCCGCAGCGACGCCATCAATCATTCGAGGCAATACATCAACGGCCAATACAAATAGAAGTGGAACGAGGGGACACCCCTGCCGCATCCCCCTCCTTGGTTGAAAGAAGCCCCCAACCGGGCATCCATTGAGAAGAACGGAAAGGGAGGTCGTGGTCACACAACGCCGCACCCAAGAGACCCAAGCCGGCGGGAAACCCCTCCTCTTAAGAACCGACCACAAGAAGCGCCAATCAAGGCAATCATAGGCCTTAGCAATGTCAATTTTGCATAGAATTCCCTTCGTAGAATTCTTTCTCCAAGCCTCGATAATCTCAGAAACCACCGCAAAGCAATCGGTAATTTGCCTCCCTCTAACAAATGCGGCCTGTGAAGGCGAGATGAGCGCATCGAGAAGGGGCACTAGCCTCCTGGCCAGAACCTTAGCTATTATCAAATAGATGCCATTGGAAATAGATATCGGACGAAAGTCCTCAATGCGATTGGCCGAAGAAGACTTCGGAATTAGAACAATAAGAGCCCTGTTGATTTTGTCAAATCCACGGTTTCCAGCACAAAAATCGCGTGCAACGTCCATAACATCATTAGCGACCACGTCCCAGAAGTCACGGTAGAATACCACGGGGAACCCATCAGGTCCCGGGGCAGCGTCCATGTTGAGATCCCAGACGGCCCCCTTGAGCTCCTCCATAGTGAATGGTCTGATAAGAGCCACCGCATCCGACGGTAAGAGGGTGGGAGCCCCACGCCCAGACCACCGCCACGACCGCGTGGCGTGGCGCCCAAAAGCACCTTTAAAATGTGCCCCCAGAGCATCGCCCAATTCCTTCTCCCCCTGAATGAGGGAGCCATTGACCATAAGAGAAGTAATAGAATTGGATCGCCGTCTCCCACTGGCAACCCTGTGAAAAAAAGCAGTATTCGCATCACCTTCCTTAATCCACCGCAACCGCGAACGTTGGCGCCATTCAATCGTCCTCTTCATGTCCTCCGCCCTAACCAAATCAGCAGCCGCAGCACGCTCAGCCAACTCCGCCGGTTGTAAATCCCTCTCGTTTTCCACACGATCCAACCGCATAATTACATCATCAGCCTCCTTTCGAGCCACAATACGTGCCAGGCGAGATTCCTTTTTAAAGGACGCCAAAAGTTTCCTGAGAGATGTGATTTTGTGATCGAAGCGGCGGGCGGCACTACCCACATACGTGGTCTGGGCCCAATGGTTCCTCAACAGGTCCTTGAAGCTTGGCTCCAGCAGCCAACACCTCTCATAACGGAAGAGCCCCCTAGGACGAAGACTTCCCCAGAATCCCAAATAATGGGGCTGTGGTCAGAGAAAGATCGCGGTCGAGAGGACACCGTGCATAACGGAAAGGACTCCATCAAGCAGACATTCGCCAAAAATCTATCAATCCGCGATCTGGATACGTTATTCCTCCAAGTATAGGTAATGTCATTGGGCACCAACCCCTCCAATGCCAAATCCCGAATGAACTCCATAAACTCAGAAGAGCCCGGGTCCTGCCCCTCGCGGCCACGAGGACGGTCATGAGAGAGCAAGGTGACATTAAAGTCGCCCCCCAGAAGCCAGGGAGTATCCGCAAAAGCATGATAGATATCTATGCTCGGAGTATCCACCAAAGCTCTACTTCGGAGTTCCTTCCATAAGTGCTTATCCAAGATGAGCATGATAGATATCTATGCTCCATCTTGAGGAGGAGTGTGGAAGTTTAGTTTATGTTTCTGTATGTTTTATTTATTGTTCTTTTCGTTTGTCTGTCTTATGTAATTTGCCCATAGACCTCTCCCTATATAAGAGAGTCTAGGGCTCAAGGAATAAACACAATGCTTATTTTTCCCAACACCCTAAAAACAACAGATGTTTCAAATTCCCTCCAAATGCATTGAGGTCCTCGTCTAAGAACATTGTGTGCCAATCCCCCACTTGTCGTCTATCATTTCCCCCTCACTTCAATCCAGTCATCCTCTCCATCATGCACTCAACAACCCTCTGCCACCGCTTACCATTGTCATCCTGAATCAAGGGGGGGCTAACATCCTCATCATCGATTAATTGTTTATTATGCCCATACTTTTTAGGGACCTCTATGTGATTATTCTTTGGTATTCCATATAAAGCACATGCATATTATAAGATATTGAATCTTTTTACCGTAAGACGAAGTGAAGCTTCAGTAACCTTTTACAGTGGCATGTGCAAGAATAGCATGCAAAGAAAACCATAAAACAAATTGCAGCTATTTAAATTTCATATTAGATTTAATTTAAATAAACATATATCCATTCATACTTAAAGAGTGAAATCCTACCTGCATCATTCAAGTCCATGAAAAAGCGGAAAACTGGACCAGAGTTTTCGTGCTTGTTGAACTTAAACATACTTTTGACCCAATCAGGCAATCTGCACAAAGTGAACATGAGTAAAAAAGAACATGCAACCAAGAATTTTGGGCAGAGATTCACATTCATCAACAATTAATCATTCATAGAAAAGAGATGCTTCACAAATGCACATAGTTTAAAACAAGTTATAATCATAAGGCTGATAAATGAGGCTGAAATATCGCAAGTTCATACACATGCAAAGCACCACGATGTTCGTTAATAATATGTCTAATTACGATCCTGAAGCTTGAAAATTAGATAGAAGTGGAATTACCATCAGATTGGGACTACAAAACAGCAATAAACCACAAAGATGACCAGAACCACTTGGATTATGCGATGGGAGCGAGAGTTGGAGCAATATTGGGAGCACGGGGGTGAGCGAGAGAAGTTGATCGGCAATGCGGTTATAAATCAACGAAGGGGGAACGATGAGGTGGAGTTTTCGTGGGGGCAGGTCTCTGGGCAGGAGCCCCTACATCAATTCAGATGGCATGGTATGCTACCCCCCCAGGGTTCAATGCTTCAGGTTTCGGGCCCGAGGGCATATTAAGAACGTGAGTTGAGACTCAGTAATGTGCTTTATGTGCAGTGCAGCATGTCAACACACTGAAGGCTTCATGCAATGTCTATGGGCACCATCATCAAGAGCCTTTTTGGCAAAGCTTTTGGAGGTGATGTAGTGTTGATGTGTGTGTGAGTACAAGGTAGGGTGGCAGTCATTTGGTACCAGTTGAAGGATGGGACGGTGGACTACTCCATGTTGCACCTTCTCAAGTTGATGGGGCTTCATATATGGTGCCAGGGACCTCCATTTGGTGGTGTAGGGGGGGAGGGCAGGGGGTTCTATGGTGACAATAGGAGGTGTTATTTAGGTGGTTTTGAATGTCTCTCATGTGATGCCTCGGTGGATCTCCTAGTATAGGTGCAATGCCGGAAACTTGTTTTTCAGCAAATCTCCTCTATCATGTGCGGGAGGTCTCAGCTCTGGGTGTTAGCACGGCTCGAAATTTTGTGATGTTTTGGCAAAATATCGAGGTATCGCCAAGTAAAATATATCGAAAGACAAGCTTTCTTTTTCTCAGAAATATGTCGGCTTTCTCTTCAACTTTGAAGAGAAATGTAGTCGATTTGGACCCCATTTTGCCATATCTTCAGAGTTGTCTTCACATTGAACATATATATTCATCATACAAAATAGTATGCATGCAAACATGAAAATGAATTTTATTTGGAGGCGTACCGTAGCCCCAAATCCTCCCGAACCCACATCTAGAAAATGGCTTCGCCAACTAACATTTTAGGTTGCACAATAAGCTCTAAGATGTGTCTGATTGAACAAATGGGTTGCTATAAGGTGTCTAGAGATTCTCAACAAGTTCATGATATATGTACTTAATATAATATATAGTGTGCATATGTTCAACATAGGTTCTTATTTTTATTTTATTTTTGACAATATATGTATGTTTAATTGTAAACTTATTTCTAACTTCGACGTTTGACGAATTTGTCTTCAACCTATTTACGTGGTAAGTATTCTTCCTATCACGTCAGTGCATTAAGAACATAGAGTTTGTGAGGGTGTGTTATTTGTTATTTCGACTTATTTATGTGTTCTACATGACCAAACTTTTTACAGTATACCTTACTCACGATTACATAGTAGTTGATGCAGTGATTATGATGGCAACACTACTACAAAACTTGTATTTAGACCTCTATTTTAGCCAATAAGTGTGTAGCTATATCTTATAAATTGATCAATACACATTAGAATCCTTAATTTCCAAAAAAAAACTAAATTCATGTGCATTTCCCATTTTTTGGCCAAACTTGGGCAAAATATCGATGATATGTCACTCACACGTCGGCGATATTTCGTTTCTCCAAGATGGTGAAATGCCAGTGAAATCAACATTTAGGGTCATGGGTGTTGGTAGCAGAGGTGATGTCAGAGGTAGACATGGAGCAAGTGATTGTGCCGACCAACGAAGTTCTAATGGCAGTGATTTGTTTTTGGAACCCAAGGCAAGATATTAACACTGGATGTAGGATTTGGGTAGGGTCTCGAGATGAAGGCCTTGGGAGTCAAAAGGGCATCTTTATAGATGTACACATGGATGCAACTGGGCTTTAAAGAAAAGACAGTCAGGCATGCACAGGCAAGTCATGTCGCGAGTTTGCTCTTCTCGAATCTCGAGCATGGGAAAGTGGTGTAAATTTGGCTCCCTCTTCATTGAAAAACGAGAGTCGGGAGTTAATAGGTTAGTTAGGTCGGGATCACCTCATGTCACTGTGTGGGTGTTGGGCAACTCCTCAATCTATTTACTCGACTTCGTCTCCTCAATGGAAATTGTTGGCTTCGCTTCGTCGTTCGTATGGGAGGTCATTAATGGAGAAGATAGGTGTAGCAGGTGACGTAGTGAATTTTGATTACTCCGAGTTAGATGCAGCTCGCACATATATTTGTGAGGTGCTAGGAAGGCCTGAAGAATTAAAAAAGGTTGGATGACAAAACTTGAAGATTGCGATTTGCAACATCGCCTGGGTCAGTTTTCACTTTTTTGCTAGTTGGTCTTCAAGACACAAAGATTCCGAAGGTGGTCCATCAACCAAGGAGGAAAAGGAGTCGCTTGAGGTATCAAGAAGCTCTCCAATGAGTTAGACGTCTTACATGTAAACAAAGATGTACAAGGATTGTACAAACCTTGTTTGAAGAGGTTAGTAATGCCAAGAATGCAATGTGCATTGTTTGGGGAGGCATGTCTGCAATGTATGTTACTAACGTGGATAGCTCTTCTTGGAATGCTTTTTGGGAGTCCATTGAGGGGTTGGGAGGGGGCAATGAGGTCGCTAAGGTTTGGGTAGCAACAATCTTGTGATCGTTGTGGATACCGGTATTGCTTTCAGGGGGAAAGAATGTATATGGAGAATGTTTTAAAGCACATCAGTAGCCTCCAAGAATTCCGATCTTTGTAGCTTTTTGAGTTTGTGAATATACAGAAGATTCTTTGGGTGGACATCTCTTTGACATCGCACCCCTTTTTCCTTTTCAAATAAAAAAGAATGCAATGCCCATCACGGGATAACCTCCACCATGGAGGCAAGCATTGTTCCCAAGATGGATAATAGACGAAATTCTAAGGATTATCATAAATATTAGCCTGCTAGCATGGGAGTTGCTCAGACAAGGGGGTCGCTTGGTTCTCCCCAGTTAAGGTTGTTGCATGGAATGTTTGGGTGTAGGGGATCTCAAGAAGAGAGCGATGGTGAACAACCAACCGTCGATCTGGATGGAAGGTATGGCAGTATTGGAAGAGAAAAACCTTGTAACATGATACCAAGGCCTCAAATGTCGGATTTCGGTTTCGTTTCGGTAAGCCCAGAAAAGGAATTTCGGTGGAATTTCGGTGAAATGGCCGGAAATTGGGAAAACGACTTGAAAACTCATTTTTTCAAAATTTAAGATTTGTAATGTTGTTTAATCAATAAAAGAGGCATAAATACAAGTTTTTTTGCTTATAATAAGATGTAATGTTCAGTACCTTAAAATAATGATTTCGGTCATCATATCAATGACCGTCCAGAGTGAAATTTCATATTTCAGTACACACGGTTAAATTTTGGCATTCAATTTTTCTATCAATTCTCAAAAGAATAATAATACTTTTATTTAAAAATAAAACAAGACACACACAAACACGAATATTTTAACATGTATGCCAAAATAAATGTATAGTAGAGCTTGTGATCGTAAAATGTATGTTATACGAGACTTGGAATTTGGAAACTTGGCTCTCCAAGACTTAAGTTAGGTTGTGAATTGTACTTGTGAAGTTGTGAGATGGAATGAGAACATATACATTATATTTATTGGGTTTAAATAGGACCCTTAATGGCCTTATTTATTACAATGGTGGTTGGAATAGTGGCTTATATTGCAATGGTGGTTGAAATAGTGACCTATAAATTTCATTTAGTGACCAAATAGTACCTATGAATATCAATAAGTGGCCTAGGCATGATATATGGTGACCTAGAACAATTTCAGTCGAAATGGACCGAAATGGACCGAAATGAACCGAAATTCCACCAAAATTCCACCGAAATCCGAGAAATCTGTGAACAATTTCCACCAAAATGGACCGAAATGACCGAAATGACCGAAATTCAACCGAAATTTCGGCCGAAATCCTGGAAACATATATTATACATGGTTTCGATGTCGGTATCGCCACGAAACCGAATTTCGACCGAATTTCGGTCGAAATTCGCCGAAATTTAAGGCCATGCATGATACGTAGTGTACGACCTCTTTGCATCGGGGAGAACATATATACACAACTATTTTGAGCCTACTATTTGAACCAACGTGAACCGTGGTGGTGGTTATTAGCATATCTATGAGATATATACAAAGTTGCAGAAGTTGGTAGTCTGTGCTCGATCAGCAAGGTCATTGACTAAGGATTAATCCCCCGTCCCGAATTTTTTTGATTTTGGTATGTGGTTCCATCTACAACACAAACTAAATATACAACATGATACCATGGTTTTCCAAAAAATGATTGCTTATAAATGATTTAAACCATGCATGGTTGACTTCTGCAACCTTGAGAAAGCATAAAACTAAAGAACACAAATCAAGAGAAATAGGAGTCATTATGAAGCATGAAAAAACTCATGTAAGTATCAGCCTACTAGGCGAACTAGGCGGCACAATTAGTGGGGACAACTAGGCCTAGTCGAGTCGACTATCACAGACTTGACTAATCAGGCAGACTAGTTAGACTAGTCGACCTGTATATATGGTAGGAAAAGGTAGATTTTTGTGTTCATGAGCTTCTCTTCATTTCATAGTGCTTTCCTAGTCCTTCCACATGCACGAGTCATTAGGACCTAAGAAGAGTATGAATGTCTATGGATGAGGGCAAATGGCTTGTTCTTTGTGATTGCTTAGATATAAGGTCTTATTGACTCACTACGGCAATGAGGAAAGGTGAGGTTTGGAAGAATCTACAAATGGCTAGATCAAGATTCCTACATGTTTTATGGTTAGTGAGTGGCAAGTTTGATGCCATCACTTTGGCAAATAATCGCCCAAGGGACAGTAGGGGTCACGACCCTAGTTCTATGGACTTCATATTTCTGATTGATAACCTTCAACTGGAGTTTATAGATGTGTTCGAGTGCAAATATATTGGGAAGAACACCTTTTCAAGATCATGTGTTGACATATTCCTTCTTTCCCTAAGCAGATGCAAAAGTTTCAAACGGCGTAGCAATGTCATTTTCTCGATCACGCTCGGATTATACGTCTGTTATTTAAGAGTTCGATGATAGTAAAAGACCCTCTCAAGGTTCAGGAAAGCGGTATGTGTATGCGTTCGGACTGGTCACCGAATACTGATTAAGCGGTATGCGGGGTATATGCGGTTCTACGCGGTTTTCTAATTTTTAATTTAAAAATAAATAAATATCTATGAATAACATTACCACTGAATTTATGTATTTAAGTGGAGTTAAAGAAGATCTAAGAAAAACGGTCGATGTTAAATGAGCGTGTATATATGCTTTTAATTGCCTCATACTTAATCACAAAAAACATTTACCATAAAAACTTCACACATTATATGATTTGTAATAACAAAACTTCAATATGCATACATGCACTACATGAGCAAAACCTCAATCGACATATATAAAAAATATTCGACGATACATTGCATATACTCGTGAAATCAATACATTAAAAAAATTAAAATATTGCATATACATAATGGTATAATGCATTGCAATTGTATAGAAATGCATGTCATATTCTTACCATTGAATGAAGGAAGAGACAGAGTTACGGAATTTAAGGACCTGAATGAGAAGATTGAAAAGTTGGTATGCGGGGCATATGCGGGATATGCGGGGCATATGCGGGCCGCATATGCGGAGAGAGCACTTATTGCACTGATTCATGTAATCGGTGCGGTATGCATGCCGCACGGGCATATGTGGTCGCATATGCGGCCGTGCGGCCGATTTAGTGAACATTGGACCCTCTTCATACTTTAAATTCAAGTTAATGGTTGTTGAAGGAGGGGTTCAGGGATTTGGTGCTTGAGATTGAAGACATCACTTTGGTTGAGGGATCTACGACTTAAGGGGTTGCTTTCAATCTGATCTTGTTGAGGTAAATATTGTTAGTGTTTAGAAGGAACATTAAGATACATAGAGCACAGCAGTAGACATATACGCAAGAGATGGTTGGCATGCTCAATCGTTTAGAAAATTTGAGGACCTGAGGTAGTGAGGAGTTGGAGAAACAATTCTGAGGGTCGAGGCAAAAGAAGTTAAGAAGAAAGGAGGTGGAGTGGAAACAACGACCAAGATAAACTTAGTTAAAGGAGGGGGCACAAGCATGGCTTATTTTTAAGCAATGGTCAACTAAAGACAAAGGAGGAATGTCTTTCATTCCATTTATGGTGGGGGATCTTTTCAAGGTAATACCATGATAATGAGGTTAGCAATGATATACTTTCAGAGATATTTACTCGTAAAGTCAAAGGTACAAGGTTATCGATGGTTAGGACGAGGGGTGAATATGTTGCAACATGAACAAGCCGATGGCTTTGATCCAAGAGTTCGAAGTTGAGGAGGCTCGTGAAGCAATTGATGAGTTAAAGGAGAGTGGTCCTCGCTAATTGGAGGAAGCATCAT
Source organism: Ottelia alismoides (assembly GCA_037367405.1). NCBI lineage: Eukaryota > Viridiplantae > Streptophyta > Magnoliopsida > Alismatales > Hydrocharitaceae > Ottelia > Ottelia alismoides. The sequence continues at coordinate 29,225 of JAZKJV010009982.1, forward strand.
GTGTGTAGTTTGTTGTAGAAGGTGGATTTCTCCAAATTGCATGATTGTGTGGACTGGAAATATCTACATGCATCCCTTCATAGAAGAAATTTCCCAAAGAACTAGACTGCATTGATGAAAGGTGAATCGTAATACACCTCTTACTCGATTCTTCTCAACAACCACATGCAAGGAGGCTTCTTTCAATCTTAGATGGGAATGAGACAGGAATGACATCTTTCGCTTATGTTGTTTATCATTGTGGTTAATGACAGTGATTGTTGACTAAGCAATAAGGGGAAGTATTTATGTTGCAATACGTGGTTAATACCATCATTTTCATTGATGGTGGAATGACTTGGGATAAAGAGGTCTTTGCTCTTGCAAACATTTTGGAGAGCTATAAAATGGCAAATGGCAAAGCCTTCTCCCACTATAAGTAGGGTTAGCTATACGGATTCTTGCTCAAATCCATATTGAAAGATTTGACTATTTTTTATGTTGGTTGTCAACTACCTAACGCAACCCTACAAGGGGGGATTGGAACCCTAGTCTTTCGGGTAGTAGGCACATTGTATTACCACCATACCATTTAAGTGGGTCCAAATTTTTTAAGTGGGTCCAAATTTTTGGAGATTTGTATGGGCTTAAAATCATCAAGGAAAGTTTTGATTTGTTTTTTGTTTAACATATCTAAACATGCGATGATTGAGTATGCTCTTGAGTTGAATACAACGTATAACAGCCTTCCGCTCACATATCAGGGGATTCTCATTCCTACTAATAAGCTTCGCTATATTAAAAAATGACACGTTTCAATAAGATGAAACAAAGGTTATATGGTTGAAAGGCCACATGATTGTCAATGGGTAGGCCCCCCGTGCTTCCCAGATATGTCATGTTTGCTATTTCATTGTTCTACCTATCGGATTACATTCTTCCAGTGGGGGAAATGCAGTTGGAATCCATGTTGCATCGTTTTCTTTAGATGAACTATGGGAACGAAAATTCATGGGGTTCCCCTCATGGAATAGGCCATAGTAACGAAACATGTGTAGAACGGTGGTCTTCATATTTTAAGACTCAACATGGCCTTGTTAAAGTAGGTGTTGAGAATCTAGGAGACGAGGGGAAGGAATGTCATCATCTGCCTCTTGTTAAGAAGCATCTATGCGATCTTACCATTATTGCAATAGTCGGCCGACTAAACCAAACAGTCGATCTGAATATGCAATGCAGACTGTGGAGGCATCACTGACTGAATAGTCTCCTATTCGATCAATATTCGGTTCAACCGAATATTCGATCTGACTATTCGGACGACTATTCACTGACTGTTGGATTTTTTTAAAGGTTCTCTATCAACACAAATGTTAAAGCTCCGGATAAACAATGGGAACAGACACTCATGGGGTTCCCCTCATGGAATAGGCCTTTGTAACGAAACCTGTGTAGAACGGTGGTCTTCATATAATAAGACTCAACATGGCCTTGTTAAAGTAGGTATTAAGAATCTAGGAAGCGAGGGGAAAGAATGCCATCATCTACCTCTTATCTTACCATTATTGCAATAGTCGGCCAACTAGACCAAACAGGCAGTCTGAATATGCAGTGCAGACTGCAGAGGCATCACTGATTGAATAGTCTCCTAGTCGATCAATATTCGGTTCAACCGAATATTCGATCTGACTATTCGATCGAATATTCACTGACTGATGGATTTTTTAAAGGTTCTCAGTTATCTTGGTATCAACACAAATGTTAAAGCTCCAGATATAGATATGTAACTTATTAATTGGTACTTTTATCTTGGATTCTTGTTTATTGATGATCATACAACAACAAAGACTTTTCCCATAATTAAGTAGGGTCATCTCGTCCACATGGATTTTTTGTCTCCATTCAGATCTATTTTTGGTCATTCTCGGGCTTAAATCCAAATAACTAAGATCCCTTCGGATAGTCTCATTCCAACACTTATTGGGCCTTCCTCGCCCTCTTTTGATCAGCTCAACGTCCTAAATCTCGCATCTTCGAACTAGTGCATCAACCGAACTTCTTTGTAAATGACCAAACCATCTTAAGCGGTTTTCTCTCATCTTATCCTCTATCGGAGTTACACCAATTTTCCTGCTGATCGCATCATTCTGAATCCGATCTTTTCATGTATGACCATACATCCACCTTATCATTTTCATTTCTACAACTATCATTCTCTGCACATGTCTATGTTTCACAGGCCAACATTTTAATCCATAGAAAATAACATGTCTCGATGTTGCTTTGTAATACCTTTCTTTGACTTTCAAAGGGATTTTCTTATCGAAAGAATAGTAGAAGCTCTCTCCACTTTATCCAACCTGCATTTATTCTATGAGTAACAACTCCATCAAATGTCCACGTCATGTTGCAAAATAGATCCCAAGTATCTAAAAAAGAATCTTTCTTATGAATGTTATCGTTTCCAATCTTCACCACGAGTCCTTCAACGTTGTTTCCATCAAATATGCACTCCATATATTTAGTCTTAACCCTAATTATACAAACCCTTTAGTCTCTAAAGCATGTATCCAAGCCTTCAGCTTCTCATTTACTCTATCTCTTGTCTCATCAATCAACACAATATCATCGGCGAACAACAAACACCAAGGTATCTCATCTTGAATTTGACGAGTCAACTCGTCCATAACCAAAGTATTAGACATTCTTTGTCTAATATTGACCAAGTATTAGATTAACGTCATGTATGTACAAATATATAAGAATATATGTATTAAGCATGTTTTTTATATTTAAAATAACAAAAAAATATTATTCTTTTTGCGATATATATCACATATGATGGTGGTAGCAATTCAATTATTTTTCAATCATGGACATGGCGTACATCGAATAAAGGTGAATCTTGAAGGATGAAGTAAATAACACACAACGTGCTCATCATCAGCTTGCATTGGTCGCCTTTTCCACTGTGTTTTCATAAGCATTGCTCAATTTTTCCACTCTATGGTCAGTGGGAGGAGGAATCATATAAGCAAGGTGGCGATTAATGATTCCTTGATCCAACCATCCAAGGTAATGATCAAGACGATCGTCGAGTAGGAAGTCTGCCCAACGAGAATCTGGCCTCTGCTTATAATGGACAGGGTTAGGGGCTCGCAGGATTAATTCAACTAGGGCTGAGGATTTGACAGGGGTTTTCTTCATGGCCTTAAATTTCAGTGAATTTCGACTGAAATTCGATCAAAATTCAGTTTTGTGGTGGTACCGATATCGAAATCATGAATAATATCAGTTTCCAGGATTTCGACCGAAATTTCGGCCGAATTTCGATCATTTCGATCCATTTCGATGGAAATTGTTCACTGATTTCTCGGATTTCGGTGGAATTCGGTTCATTCTAGTCCATTTCGACTGAAATTGATCTAAGTCACCATATGTCATGCCTAGGCCACTTATTGATATTCATAGGCACTATTTGACTAATAAATTAAATTTATAGGTCACTATTTCAACCACCATTGCAATATAGGCCACTATTCCAACCACCATTATAATAAATAAGGCCATTAAATGTCCTCTTTAAACCCAATAAATATAATGTATATGTACTCATTCCATCTCACAACTTCACAAGTCACAAATTCACAACCCAACTTAAGTCTTGCAGAGCCAAGTTACCAAATTCCAAGCAAGGTAAGTATTTTTACCATATTTTTTCATAACGCGTCGTTTTTTAACATACTTTGAGATGCCAAATATGTATTTCTTTTATCTTTGAATGCTAACTTCATAATCTGCATAGTTAGAATCTTTATATAACCATCTTGTTATCTTTTCCTAGGCCAATTTGAAGAGTCAAATATGATTTTTACCATTTAACTGCTAACTTGATATAACCATCCTCTTATCTTTGCAATAAAAATATTTGTTTGTTATGCATCTCATGACTAACATGCTAACAAACGAATGTTATTCTAATTGTCTCTTGACCATTGGTGCAAATGCCAAGCAAGTTGAATAAAAAGGCCAAACAGTTATTGAGACTGTTACATGGGTCATTTACAAGGAAAGAATTATTCTGCCTACTAATATCTTGAGGCTATCTAATCAACATAAAAATACATATTAGCATGGGGCACCTAATCATTTAACCCGAGATCATAATTTAGACACAAATTATTACTAATTATCTAGCTGCCCAATGCATTTAGCCAGAATGAATCCATTCAACTAATGTAGAGCTCCATCCTTTCCACCAAGGAAGAAATCGGAAAGAGTACATGGACCCACCAAGGAATTCATGGTCTGGTTAAATCTCATCCTCATCCCAAATAAGAATATAATATTAGTAACTTAATGGTTAGTATTAGTAAGCGCAAACATATTGTGTGATTGATGTATCATGCGATCTTGTAACCTTATATTATGACATTTAATATTTCAATTTTACAATTATCTATGCATTCTGTTAAATAAAAGTAGTATTGTTCTTTTGAGAATTGGTAGAAAAACTAAATGCCAAAATTTAAGTTTATGTAGTGAAGTCTGAAATTTCACTCTGGACAGTCATCGATATGGTAACCAAAACCATTATTTAAGTTAAGGCATTGATCATTATAACCATTGTTTTTTCATCTTTCGTATACAAGTATTTTCAAGTCCTTAAGCTTACAATTCACTTTTTTTTTGAAAAACGAAAGCACTTCGGGGGAAGCACGCCGTGGTGTTCGCCCCAAATATTATTAAAAACAAAACGAAAGAGAAGAGGGGGTGGAAGAAGAGAGGTACAGTCACAAAGGATCGAGCGGATCCCGCAGCACACGCCACATGAATTACATTAGCAACCAGTCACTCTGAAGCAGATCAACGTGTGCTAAAACATTCTCCTTGTAAAACCTTTGTCCCCTGAAAATCTTAGCGTTCCTAACGAGCCACAGCACCCAAATGCAAGCGAACGGGCGAAGCAACTCCCTCCTTGGCCGATCAGCACTAGAACGCATAGAGTCCCAAAAAGAGTCAGCCGAGGATGCGTTGAGCCAAGTAACATTGAGGTCCTCCCAGATAGTGCCGGAGCTCGGGCATTGGAAAAATAAGTGCTGCAGAGTCTCCACATTTTCGCCACACAGCACACAATCCAGAGAGTCAGACCCCGAGAAAAACCTTACACATCTATCTCGGGTCAAGACCCTCCCACGCCTCAAGAGCCAAAGGAAGAAAATCACCCTCTCCGGAAGCTTTAAGCGCCACAGCCACCCAAGATCTTTGCATAGAAGGTTCCGGTCAGAGGTCTGTTGTTGCGAGATGATCTTGAAAGCCCGCCTCGACGAGAAGGTGCCGTCGCGCCACACCCAATGATCCCTGATAGTCGAGGGCTTTGGCGCAGCCCTAAGCTGTTGCAGAAGCCTTAAGAATTCATCAAATCGGGCGTCGGAAAGGTTGCTAGCAAAGGTAGGGAATCAATCGCTCCCGCTCCAAGAGGACGCCACCGACGCCCCAGAGTCAGACGCCAGTGCACTAAGACGGGGGAAAGAAATATCCAGAGAGGTGTCCCCCGCCCATGCGTTGCGCCAAAAAAGGAAAGAGTTACCATCCCCCAGCGCCGGCTTGAATAGATGAGAGAAACGCCTAACCGCGGAAGCGATCCCCCTCCAGAAAGGGGTACCAGAGCGCATAGAGTCGGCGTCCCGCAGCATGTCCACCCCGATCGAAAGAATATCCCGCAGCATAGAAGGAAAGAACCCAATGTCGGTACCCCAAAGTCTGTTGACCCACTTTAGCATCAACGCGTCGTTAACCAGATCAAGCCTTCGAATGCCGAAACCACCATCGCACTTTCTTTTCGCCGCCTCTTTCCAAGCGACCAGATGGATGCCCCGTGACGCGTGACCCCTTCTTCCCCACAGGAAGCTCCGCATAAGGCCCTCAAGACGCCTCTTGATCCCCACCGGGATCGTCCAATTCGACAGGAAATAAACTGGAATGGATGCAAGGACCGACCTGATAAGCACGAGTCGGCCACCCCGGGAGAGCATAGCCGCACTCCAACCAGCAAGCCTTCTCTCCGCCTTGTCCATCACCCTGTTCCAATGAAACAATCTTGGCCTCCTCGCGCCCAGCGGCAGGCCCAGATAGTCGATCGGAAGAGAAGAAGGGGGACTTCCCAACAGCACGCCACACGCCGTCGCGGACCGCTCGTCCCAATTGAAAGGAATCATTTTGGACTTGGAATGGTTGATGCGGAGCCCCGAGAGCTCACTAAAGATCGTCAAAGTGACCGCCATCCCTCTGACCTCCTCCAGACCCCCCTCGATGAAGGCGATGCCGCGATGGTGTCATCCGCATATTGGAGGGTTGGAGTGCTCTTGAAGTCGCAGGAGAATCCCGAGGAGAAGCCACGCGCGACCACCCTATCCGCCATCCTTGGAAGCACATCCGCCGCAATAACGAAAAGCATGGGTGCCAGAGGGCACCCCTGCCGAACCCCCCTCCTAGGCTGAAAAGGGCTACCAACGATACGTCCATTAAGCATGATAGAGAAGGATGCAGTAGTAACGCATCGGCGCACCCAGGAGATCCACACATTTGGAAATCCACGAGCCCGCAGCACCGACCAAAGAAAGTTCCAGTCCAAGGAGTCATACGCCTTTGCGAAGTCCACCTTCCAAAGAATCCCCCGCTTACAATTCACTTAAATGCATTTTTTTAGTTTACTAAAGTATTAAGCTTATTTTTACTATGCATATTTGTTATGCATGTTCTTTATAAATCAACATGAACAAAAATTTGGGTCTTGAGTCCTTAAATATAATGCCTCTATTATTTAGTATGCCTCTTGTGTTACATCTAGTCCCTTTAGTTAAATTTTATTCAAGACTTTAAATTTTGTGGAGACTTATCCATTATTATGCTTGCATAGCCATATTTACTTGACTCCTTACATATTTAGAGTCCAAAAAAGAGAGTTATATAATAACTTGGATGTTTAAACCATGATGTTAGCCTTGAAATGTCATGGAGTTATATTTAATTATTACTATTTAATTTCTAGAACTTCAAAATTGTAACTATGGTTAATTATTATGTTTTATGAAAAATTTTCTTTCACGAGTAAGGCTTACGCCTTGAGGCTTACGCCTCGAGGCAATACTGGAAAAACTCTTCGATACGCCTCACACTTTTTAAAACCTTGATTATAATATCTTATTATAAGTAAAAAACTTATATTTCTATCTCTATTATTGTTTAAACAACAATAGAAATCTTAAATTTGAAAAAAAATAGAGTTTCCAAGTCATTTCCCCAATTTCCGGTCATTTCACCGAAATTCCACCGAAATTCTTTTTCCGGGCTTACCGAAATGAAACCGAAATCTGGCATTTAAGGACTTGGTTTTCTTGGAGTGATGGATATGGCTAGCGATTAATGATTTAAATAAGAATCGTATATTGAGCCCTAACAATTTTCCATTTTTCCTTCAAGGAGTTTCAAAAGGGGGTATTGTACATGGTGGTGAAGTTAACACGGGGAATTTGAGATTTGAGAGATTTAATGGGGCTTGATTTTCGTTTACCTAAGAAAGATGTGGCAGTTAGGGTTGAGGACTTCATACATATTGTGCTCTCGAGTGCGATTTATTTGGTTGTGATGAAGGTTTTGCCTGGTAAACTTAGGGTGCCATAATATTGATTGATGATGTTCGTGCCCAAGTGAATGATGGTGGATACATTATTTATGAAAGAATTTTGGATTGGAAGTAGAAGGTTGTTATGCTATGGACGGTAGATTTTTTCATGGCATATGATAGTTTGGATGGGAGATTTCTTTGGAGTTTGTTACGCAATAGAGGTTTTCCCTAGATCTGGATGTCTTACAAGAATAGGAGTACCGTCACCTCATCATTCTTGGTGTTGATTAATTGCTAGCCAATGGACAGTTCCCTTCAGCTGCAACGACGTGTCCAACACTAGTGCCACCTTATACCACTATCATTTTTATCTCAATCGATGCGCTAGTTGTTGCTCCCCGATTGGAGGTCTAGAGGGTTGTTTTAGGGACTACACTAACCATGGGTAATATATCATGATTTTGCAACATGTAGATGACATTCTTTTATTGTATAGAAGATGCATGAGGTGAACATATTGTTGGCTCTTATGAAAGTTTAGGGGATTCTCACGTATGTCAATCAACGATGAGAAGTCATTAATTATTCCTTTTGACTTAAGTGAGGAATTCGTTGCGATGTGTGGTGAGGTGACGAGCACACATGGATCTCTCCATATTATGTATATATGCCTCTTCCCTCGACGAAAAGAAAGATCCTTGGTGAGGATTGGTTACATGTGTTGAAGAGGATGGAGTTAGTGCAAGTTCGCTAAACTAGGTGTTTGTCGGAGGGGATAGGGGGTTTTTTATTCTGCTCAAGTCAATGTTATCAAAATCATTATCTTTTTTACCAATCGATGCATAGATCACCTGCGAAGGTTCATTTGTGCTAGAATAGTTTGATGGGAAGGATCTTCTGGACCACCTTTCTTGAGATACAAAATCTCAACCTTTCGAAAAGGTGGTTTAGTGTTGTTTGTCTACGAAGAATGAGCAAGGCTTTTTGCTCACAAACTAAATAGAGAATTTAGGATGAGGACGGTCTTCTCCATCTCTTGGTGTGTGGCACTTACGATGGACTCTCGATGTAAATGTGGCTAGTTTGAAGGTGAGATCGCCCTCCACAAAAGTTTTTTTTCTGTGATGCCATATGTAATATTATTCATACGATCGAGGGTAGGTAACGAGAAGGAATTTTGTTTTTGGTTACAATTAAATAACTTGGGCCCTCAATCTTAACAAGCAAAAGCATACTTGGGGTTCTCCGTCTGACAATCATAAGCTTCCTTCCCTCACTCCTAATAAGCAAGAGCAGACTTAAGGTTTTCCTTCCAACTTCTCATTATTTTCCTTCCCCCTAAACTTATAGGTTTCTTCTTTCTCCCAACTACAATGAACGTAAGGGTGCTTCATGACAAGTAATGATACCCATACCCTAATGCAGGGGAGGTCTTTAATTACAAGAAATCAAAATTCAAAGATCGCCTGAAGTTCATTCAGTAAAATATCATAAATCTAATAGTGTGGAAGAAATATATTAATCTTGTCTCTTCAACCAAAACATAGTCCAACTACAGTTTTCTCCTATTATCGTACTACAAGTTCTCTTTACCAACTGAGTTGGGAGTGCTTCTTCTTGATATGAAATGCAAAGACCTCATAATACCAGAGAATAGCAAGGTGTTGAGAGTATCAACAAATACATGGAGACAAGCGCAAAAAAGGTTTTTCTTCACCGTGAATGGGTGTACATCTTGGGGGTGATGCCCCCAATTGCACTACAATTGGAAGATGAAACTCTTGATATCCACAATCCTCTCAAGAGAGAGGTTGGGCTTTCAAGTTAAACGAAATCAAGATCTCTAGTTTGACCTCTCGAAAGCTAGTGAGAATTCTCATTCCTTGACCGGCCCTCCTCTTCCATTGAAGACCACCTTCTCTTTTTATAATGTAACCCATAGAAGGTGAATCCTCATACAAAGGTGTTGAATGACATTCTAATGATTAACTTGATTCATGGCCTTCCTTACATAGGTCAGCAGACATGTCATGTGGATGCAATGGAAGGATAGCAGTAATGAGATCTTTGAGATAATGAATATTAAGTTGTTTTTACATCCTACTAGCCATGCTAATAATCAACAACAATCATGACAATGATAAATGATGGTTAACATTAGCATTCTTGCCTTTGTGTCATCATGTTGCTAAATTGGTTGTCTCATGATCGTTATGTTGATACTGGAAGACTCACCCGATGTATGAGCCCCCCTCAGGAGTCCTAATATATCATGACATTTAGTTTTGATAGAGTTGATGCAGAACCCCCATTTAATGTCCTCTTGTATCTCGAGATTCTTCGGGGTATGCTTAACAATCGTTATTGTGCTCCTTCAAAATGGTGTACATCCCTTTTTTTATTACACATATATGCTTGGAAGGGCACAATTTGTAATCTTCTAGCTTTCTCATATAAAGGGTTATCGGAACCCCCTAATATCAGGCTTGATTTACGAAAATGGCACACATGATCTTGGAGTTGTCATAGACTTGTCAAGGGAATGTTATACACCCAGAAGGTGAGTATTTAGCTTCTCTCGCACGCATCCCTATTCCCTCAACCTCAGTGAAGGCCCACCAACCTCAATACGATTACTACCCAAGTGCCTTAGGCAAGTAGTGCAGTTTCTTGGATCTTAGTGCGAGTCTTCAGACTATTGGTGATGCAATTACTTAGCTTTTTTATAGCGTAAATCTACTCCCTCAACCTCAATGGAAGCCTATAGACCTTGACCTCTATGAGGCAGTTCACACCACCATGTTTTGGAAAAGTATAGCATCCTCTTTGACTTTAATAGTGGGCCTTTGTACCTCAATGAGGCAGATGATCCTTAAACATTTATCTTGAGCTACATACATATCGTAAGTTCCAACTCTTAGGCAGTTAGATCTCTGCAATATTTGATCTATTGGATTTCACTCCCTACTAATCTTCGTTTCCCTCCATGGTTACTAAACATCTTGAAGTTTGGCTCTCGATCCTTCCTAAGACCATGTCTGTTGTAGTTTGACTCCTTACAAGGCTAGATGTCATCCATATAGAACCATGCCTCTTAGACTTGGCACATAATCATGCTCAAGACTACGTACCTGAGTGAAAGTATGGGCTTAGGACTATTTTTTGTGGACTAAGAAACGTGTTTGCTTCGTGAAGGTACTTCCAACCTTGTTACTTCTTACATAGTATTCATAATTTTTAACTTTATTATAAAGCATGCATTAATTGTAAAACTTCCTTGAAACATGGATAAGTACACGCATTGTTGCAATATTCGGCCAAATGGATCGAATATTCGGACCAAACCTGTCGTTTGGGGAGGGGTGTTACCAAATAGAATATAGCTATTCAATCAATATTCGTCCAAACCGAATATTTCCCTCAAATATTTCGATATTCAGCGATATTTGGCCAATTATTGCAACAAATTGCAACAAACTGCTGATTTTTTTATTTTTACAAGTTCCCATTTATCATGATATCACCACAAATATTGAAGCTATATATATTGAACTTGTTAATTGATATTTTATCTTTGGATTCTTATTGATTAATGACCATATATGTTTAATATATGAGATTATATATTAGTTATATATTTAAAATAACTAAATATACATAACCGAATAGTTCAGAATATTCTCCTGAATACCGAGAATTCTTTATTCAGTAACCCCTTCAATTGAATACTAAATACTAACTTCTGCAACACTGAGTACATTCTACATTTCAGAGTATAACTAGTATGCACCATTTCTTTGGGGACATACAATAATCATGTAGTCAACACATTTAGAAAGGGCTTTGTTTTTTATTTAATTTTAAAGATGAAAGGACTTGGTTTTGGTTTAAGTCAGAGCCCAATAGCTCGGGATCTAAATGTATTGCTTCAAAATTCTTTACTCCACGTAAAAACTTTCCCAACATAAAAACCAGCAAATCTACCTACTTTGTTGATATTTACAATGTCCATACCAACAATAACCACCCAAAGTATCACATTCCTCATCTTCAAGCCGCTACCATTACACCTTCGACATACAGCTAACCACCTGCTCATTTGCAAAGAACAAAGCAACCCCTTTTTCTTAAACAACAACGCAATTTTCTGCATCACCAAGAGTAGCAGAAACATCCGCAATACTGCTAAGCACATCGAGTGTACATATCAATGCAACATCTAACTCAATTATAAGCCAGGTCACAACCAAAAAGATAGATGAATGGTACAAAATCCCAACGAATGCAATAACCAGAGCTGATTCTCGTTGTTTACTCGAGAATGACTCTCAAAACAACCGACCATCCCTCAAAAGATCCCAATTTCGGGTCTTCCCACCTCCAATCAACTCAAGAACTCAACTTTCCAAACCTCCTCATCTACAATCATCTCAAGATGCCCATCAAGATCCAACCTCTACCATATCAAGCAAGCAAATCCTCACCTTTTGGACAGGAATGGCACGTCGAACCTGCTCGTCACCGCCATGAGTCCCGTACCCGATGTGTCGCACATGCTGAACACCTGCCCAATGAAAGCCGGCCCTCCACCGTTGCCACGGTCTCCGGCCACGCCCCCGGCGATACCGTCTATCCTGACGCTCGTCGAGAGTCCCCCGAGGGCGGAAGCGACCGGGGAAGGGGGGCCGCGGGGGGCGGAGCGGGGGGAGCGGAAAGGGAATGGGACGAGCACGGTGGAGGTGGAGGAGGGATCGTGTGGGCATAGATTATGGTTAGGTCTTAGGGTTAGGGTTTTGGGATTGGGGGAGGGGAAGAGGGAGAGGAGGGAGGAGTGGAGGCGCTGCAGGGCGGAGGGCGGCGGAGGGGAGGGGTATGCGGCGGAGGGGTGTTCCATGTCATGCGGGTTGATTCGGTTGGGAGGTGTGGAAGGGGGAAATCTGTGCTGTGCTTACGTGGCCTTTTTAGAAAGATACGCTCAAGGTCTTCGGGCTCTATTTTAACTAGGACATAACCCGCGCCTTGCGGCGGAAGGAAAATGTGTTTATTAGATGTAAATTTAAATATTAAGTTGTAATGTTCATGTAAATGGGAAATTTTTAGAAGTATAACTTAACTTATTATGTATTATCATCATGTAAATGAGAAATTTTCAGAAACATTAACATAACTTGTTGTGTATTATCATACATATGAAAAATGAAAGAATACAATCGTATTGATAAACTTCAAAGTATGCAAGGTGGTAGAACTTTTATACAAACATGAAATTATTAGAGGTCTACAAATGCAAGAATTTAAACATTAATTTGTAGTGGCAAAATTTAAAGTATGCAAATTAGTTCACAAAAAGACTCAATTTGTTATTGCATCATTATATACAGTTGTATATTCGGTGGAAACCAAATCAAAAGTTAGAGGATATGTGAGGTCAGTGGAGGGTTTGTAAAAAATCGTTAAAGTATTTGGATTAGAAGTGGAAATAATATAAGTAAAGGGAAACAATCTAAAACAACATGTTTCATAAAGTACAAATCAATTGCATAAATATATGAAAAAAAATACGTGATCTTAAATTATAACTAAAAAATGTAAAAAAGAATTTGTCCCACTTGCGCGGCTACCTACAGCACAACTCTCCTCAATTTATCCGAGCTTGAGACTGGTCATGGTTGAGTTAAGAACAATGCAAATGACATGCAAAAAAAGTGATGGAAAAAGGGTCTTTTATATGACATGCATTATTCATCCATGCTCTAAATGGTAAATTTATTTTTTTAACATAGCAAATACATATAAAACTTCAAGGGCAACTACAAAAAACTTACATATATACCTTAAAGTACATGAGAAGGATGGAAAGTTACAGTAAATACATAAAATGATATCTAATTAACTAAATTCTATGTTATGAACTAATGGTTGAGTTTTTTTATTTGCAAAGAAATTGTGGTTTTTAATAGAGCAAAGAATAATAGAAGTTATAAACACATAACAATACAGAAGTGATATGGCACCATGCGAGACGACATTTTCCTTAGTGAGCTACCGAACTAACTTCCGATCAAGTCCTGCTTTTTTTACTCATCAATATTCGTAAAATTAAGAATTTTGATCATTAGATGCAAAATACACAACTCATTTTGGACAAAATAACTTATAAGCTCAATAAGAGGACACCAAGTAGCTAATGACTATAACATGGTTTGGACATGCCAGAATAATCATAAAGCCAACTTGTACAACCTTGAATGGTGGTTTTTTAAGAAGTCATATAAAAAATTAAAGATGTATGTACAACAGCTTAAAGATGTATGCTTTGTACATGTTAATGCCCTAAATTTTATCAGGTTTCTTAAATATTCCGATAGAGCGTTTCTTAATTTTATACATACCTAATAAAAAATTAAAGATATATAAACAATAGCTTAAAGATATATACTAAGAATTGCGATCATTAGATGCAAATTGCACAACTCATGTTGATCAAAATAACTTATAAAATCGATAAGAGAACACCAAGTAGCTAACGAATATAATGTAGCTTGGACATGCCGGAATAATCATAAAGCCAACGTGTACAACCTTTAACAGTATTTTTTTAAGAAGCCGTATAAAAAATTAAAGATGTATAAACAATGGCTTAAAGATGTATGCTTTGTACTGGTTAATCCTCTAAACTCTATATAGATTTCTCAATTTATTCTGATAGAATATTTCTTAATTCTATATAGGCCTAAACATGACTGCCTTACTTATAAGAAAACAATTTTAATAAACCATTTATTTTTAAACCTTAGCAGCCAAGCATATAATGGAACATCTTCATCTAAAATACAAACATCTTATACGTCTATCTATATTTAATCACCCAAAAGTCTCTCCTATAAAACATTGTAGTTCTGGATACACTTAATTGGTACAGTCTGAGAAATATCAATATCCTAAAACAATGAACGAATGATTCTCCATCAAGTTGAAGAAGAAATTTTATAATAGTGGAAGGAAAAAACCAAAATGAAGAAGATACGGGAAGTGAAGAGCCGCACAGGGAAGAGCCTTATCCTGCCATGTTCCACAGATGGGTGAAAAATCAGGCAGAAAGGGAAGAGCCGCGCTGAGAAAGACCCTCATCTTGCCATGTGTCGTCAAATGGACGAAAAAACCTGACTTTAAAGAAGGTATATAGATTATTAGAAATTAGAATGAGACATTGTCTTTAACTTAATCATATTCCAGAAAAATAGTCATTGCGTAAAATTTGATGGGAGACAGGAAATAAGTTGCACCGTCAATCCCTTTTGGTGACACATCCAATCCTACGAAATAGTTGGTGATGATAGTTAACACCCATGAACCGCCTTCGTTGTGTTTCACTTAATTAATTGATCAACATTGGTACATGCTTAGCCAATGTTATTAACTCAAACTTATCGTTGCTTTCATCGATTGACTTGTTCGTTCTCAACATCAAAAGATTGTGCTTTCATGTTTTGACTTGCTTAATGGCATTTTTAATCCTCATGATGAGGGTAAAAATCACCTTATAAGATAAAAAAAGTACTTAGACAATGTAATCATGGCTTGGTTCTTTTCCGAACTCGAGTACACACATCCAGAATTAGGAGAGACGTGATTTCAAGAGCTTACATATGCAAGGAATTACAAAACTCCTCACACAAGTTAGTATGTGAGCTTTACATGAAGTACATAAAGCTTTGCATAGTGTTCTCCAGAAGGTATAGTGCTAAGAAGTCGGGTCTAAGAACGAGAATCAAGTTCCGCGACTCAAGATCAAGATACACAAAGCTTAGGACACACGCCGTCGTGGTTAGATGGCATCCATTAAGGTTAAGGGAATGACATTATGGGCTTAATCACCACCTCATCGAGATTAGAGGATATTAATCAAGATTAGGTGGAAAATTACAATGAATAAGGGCCCTTGAGTGATTATTTTATTAAAGTTCCAAGAATCCCAACTGCTTCCTGAAGGTTGAGCTACTTGTCTAAGGTACTAATTATCCATCTCATCGAGGTTTAGGGAACATAGTCAATGGTTTGAGAAGATAAATTCTAACCTCATTGAGGTCCAGGTATTATGCTACTTACCTACAATGTTGAGTATCTACTTCACAGAGCTCCGGACGACTTTGAATATTTATTGAGCAAAGTCACAAAGATGAAAAGGCATATTATATGCATAGATGAGTTAATAAGGCCAATACTAATACATATGAGATTCTGAGGTCATGAATGGTGCTTGCGAGAAACATGTCGACCATGACTTGCATAATCCAGTGAATTTTTTGAAGAAGCATGTGTGAGTCGACCACAATAAAAACCATAAAAGCAACCACAATGTATAGAGAATTATACATATTCGTCCTATTTAAGGGCTACATCGTATGTCGAAGTTTGGCCTACTAAGGGCTTATAGAAACTCCAGTGGCAAAATTGCTTATGGTATAGTCTAAACTGTAGTACAAGCATACAATTTATATGTATCTTTCTTCAACAAAAGAAGAAAGGCTTTACCAAGAATGCATTAGCATATAATATATAACTAAATGTTAATCTTTCGCATAGAAAGAAAGGTCTTCATACTAAATACCTTCTAAGTGAGAATAAAGAATATGAATTCTATAAAAGCCTTTGAAATAAAAGGCAAGGGTTATAATGTAAATCGTGTACCTCGGATGAGAAGGTTGAGAATGAAGCTCGATCAAATGTCTACAGTGGAATGGAGTTTCCGAAACTAAATAACACATTGGATCGTAGGCTGGGGAATGAATGAGTTGATATGATGTTTTTAAGATGGATAGAGGTTCTTTTATAAGTGTAGGGGCACTCGAAAGAAAGCGAGTGCATCCAAGATTTGAAATCTAAAATATCTGTCAAAAATTATACTAAATTTTAATAAATTTATTGATATATGGAAAAGGTGTACCGATGCATGTGCTATAAAACCAAATACAATAAGAGAAATGACTATTATATTTAAAGGGTCGTAACAAGTGTATCGATGCACTTGAATCAGGTGCTAGTGCATCTGGACAAGGCACTGAACTTTTGGGACAAAGGTATAGTAGTGTAGGGCTTCGGTTTAACAATACAGTAGTAAAGAAAATTGCTCCTAAGTTCTTCCAAATATGGAAAACTAACATAAATAAATGAAAGTGACTCAAGTCTTCGTGGAGCATTTTCTTCCTTTAAAAAATAAGGTAATTCGCATCTTTAGTCTATGTTGTGGCATTAAAAGATTGATCTTGTATGTACATGTTTAATCGGATGTACAATAGTGCTTTAAGTTTTGACGGATATATCTTCCAATCAGGAACTTGTTAGTTTTACATTGTATAAGCATAGTTACCAAGCTCAGTAAATTAGAGTTACCAAAATCAATGTTTCAACAACTCCCCCCTTCCCGCATAAGTACAAGACTTACAAGGTACATGTCAAGATAATAAATTTACATCAAGGTAAGAAACACACAAAGCTTTCCATAGAGATATGTAGGTCTAACATTAAGTAGGAATAATAATCTTAATTGCAAGCAATAGCTAATCATATAATAAAGAAACTTTAGAAAATATATGCATGCAATCGAACTTGACTTTAAAGCACTTAAATTAAACTTGACAATTAACTCCCTTTTTGTCCCAAGATAAAAAAGTAAAAGAGCGTACAAAAGCAAGCAACTTATGAAAATAACATAAGTAAAATACATAAACACTACCAATGTAAATGTCATTGTACAACATTAATGAAAAAGGGAGAAAAAGATAGACAAATACTTTAAACATAACTAATTTGATTATTTCAATCAAAAGTCAATGAATTCAGGGTTGTGATCCTCACATTTTTATCTTTTTGTGGTGGAAGCTTCAGCTTCATCGTCAATGTCGAAACATTTCTCATATCCTATTTGTTTATGCAACATGAATGGCATTCCATTTAAAATGTCATTGTAAGTCTTGGACATTCCATGGTATAGAAGAGGTGGGGTTCATTGCCATGGATTAAAATAATATGTTGGAGGAGGAATACTTATGTAGCTTCTTACGGGTGACTTCATTGGATAATGTATATCATTCATGAAATTTTTGAGTTTAACTGGCTATTGACAAGGAGATAAAGTATGACGGGGTCCGTCTTCACATTTTGATTACCATTCAATAATGCTTCTTGGTTGAGGTCAATAATCTTGGGAAATCGAGCCTTTTCAAATGAGATCCTATCGAAGAAATGGGCAGAAATCCACTTCTCTATGGGCTTTGTAGTGACTAGAATGGAGACCTTGAAGAGTATGGTCCACTAGAGGCCACACTATAATATCTTAGCCGTCGTTCTGCTTCTATAATGGTGTCCACCAAAATTGAGATTATGGCAGTGCTCGAGGACACTTGTGTACTCCTTTTGAGGAATACACCGACGTAAAATGCAATTCGCACCTTCCCTGAACAAATGTGGATCTTTCCATTGGTAAAAATGAATGTTGGACATGAATTTGTCTTTCTTGATCCGCGTCCAATCTTGTGGGATGACCCATGCCTAAGAATGACATAAAAGTTTTTCATAATCTCGAAAAATGTGACTAAAGTTGCTTTCTCATGAAAGGGGATTGCAACTAAGAATTTAATACACCATTTTAGCGATGCTTGCGGCCCGTTATAACCTTAATGGGTTCGATGGAGAAGGACGTAACAAACTATGCCTTTTTAGGGATCATATATGTGTTTCAAGTCATAAAATAGCATACCCTCAAGCATGCAATTCTAGTAGTTGTCTCACTCCAATGGTATGCTAAATTAGGGAACTACCTTGTCTCTAATAAAGTCCTGATGAATCTCTATTTTATCACCTTTATTCTATTACTTTGGCCTTAAATCCCTAGTTAAATGCATGTATATAATATTAACTTGCATAAAATGACAATCATTATTTATGTTGTACGTATTGTATAAAATGTTATATTTAAATGCCAAACTTAACGAATAAAGAAAAGAAAATAAAAGAAAAGGGATATGAAATATCATAGGTATTGAATGACCCTAAACTCGAGATCTAGGCATCATGATGACTGGATCGACAAGGAATAAAGTAAGGGAAGATAAGGGCCAATAAATACTCAAAACCTTAATTTTCAATTCATCAATAAATAGGTGTTGGGACCTACTTTATTTTATTATATCTATACATCAAATCAATAAACTTTGAACATGAAACTTGTAGATAAAAATACAAAGAAAAATACAAAATTCATTTCATTTAAAAATAATGCAAAGTGTGTTCCAAAAACTCAGAATAAATAGTCATAAAGAAAACTTCGTCGGTCTGTATCTTCTCCATACAAACTCAAAATTCACCATACCCACTTTTATTGTTCATACAATTAAATTATCTGTTTAATGAATTCAATTGGGAATTAAAGATGTAAAAGTTAGGTTTTGGGCCATCATTGTGCAATATACCGGAATAAAATAATCAGTATATTTATCCCTTTTATTTTTCACTTCCTTATTAATTTATTTATAATTTTGTAATATTATTTAAAATACATGTACATAATGAAAAATTAAAAAAAACAAAATGCGGCAAAAAAGACCTAGTTTACTCTCCCGTGCATCCATGGTTGATTGGTTAAAGCACCCAATCCCAACGAGAGGAGGCTGCTGGCCCAGAAGAACGAGAAAAGAGTATGAGAAAAAAGGTGTATAAAAATATATAAAAATTATATTATAATATAGAATGAATTACACATGTATATACCTATATAATAAGATAAATATTTATTTAATCTAACAAATAACTTCAGAAAAATATAACAAATACATACATACATATATATGCATGCGTGTGTATTTAAAATAGCTATAAATATATAAAATAAGTATATAAAATAATAACACCTAAACTACAAAATAAAAATAAATACACTATATATACGAAAATATACCTATATTTGTACATGTAAAAAGTAACACTAATAAATTAACACAAATAAATAAAAATCATAATAAAATAATACATAAAATAATAATCATTTTTTATATTTAAAAAATAATAGAATTATTTACAATTTATTTTTGAATTATTTCTGCATTTATTTTCTACCATCTCGCCTAGTGGCCTACATGGCCCAAAGGGGGACCTGGCCTTGGTTGACCTGTCGATCGACTAGCCCCATTGGTGCCCTAGGCATGTCAGAGTCTCTGACTGCCTTGTTTCCTTGTTTTTCTCCTCGATGACCCTTGCATTTTCTGAGGGTGGCTCCTTCATCGATTTCTCTCCTCGATCATCGTTCTTTCACGCCACATGCCTCCTTGATCTGAGCATTAATGAGTCACCCTGGAGCCTTCGGTCAAGAGCCCGTTTCATCGTCAAAATCCACGAATATTCTCATGCTCAAGCTTGCTGGTGACAACAGAAAGTTAGCTGGACCATTTTGGCGTAGAGGAAGAGGCTTGGAGCTGGTGTTTTGAGCATCGACGATGACCTCCTGGTGGAGCTCCTTCTTGGTTCCATGTTCCACAAATAGAGCCTTAGTTCTTTAATTCTTTTCATTCCTAGCAGTATAGATAGCCTATTTTAGGATTATTTCGTATAATACCCAAATCAAAGTTCATCAGAGCTTGAGCTCTAGTCACCGTTCCTTGGTGCTTCGACTATCCCCCACCTCGTCTGACCATGCCATTTCATTCCCCATCGCATTCTCTAAGCCCCACACATCTTCACTCCATCTGATCGAACCTCGATAAACAGATCCCCGGTATTTACTTTATTTGCTATTTAGTCATGTCCACGTCACCTCACATGTGCATACACATGATGAGTCTGGACATGTTACAGAGGACCCCCTGTAGGATTTTGTTATTATTTAAGGAATAATTATTTCAGTGAAATTATTTGTGGTTAATTTGTAATCAACCCCTGTAACTTCTTGGATATTAAAAAATACCCTTGTTTGTTTCAATTAAATATTTTGAGATTTTTGCATAGAGGCCCTTAGAATTTTGAATCTTGTTATGGAATGACTTGTAGGTTTACTAAAATTGCATTTAGGTCCCTACCAGAACATTGATTTTTATTTCTTGTATTTGATTATTAAAAATACCATTTTGCATCTAAAAAATACAAGAAAGTTATTTTAAGTTCTTGGGATTAAATCACACATATTTTTTGTAGGACACTTAAAACTATTTTTCTATTTTTAAAAATACAAAAACATTACATATTTCACTTGTTTGAATTTAAAAATATAAAAAATTAAAAAAATTGAAAAATTCTAAAAAATATATTATCTTTATTATTTTATTTTGCAACTCCAAACCAGAAATCACTGAAAATTACAAAAGGAAAACACTAAAAAATGGAAAACACCAAAAATATTATAAAAATTATTATACATTAACTAAAAAATCCAAAAACAATAGTTTCTGTTTTCAAAATTTTTTCTATATTATATATTATCTATGAGAAATAGTTTTAGAATTTTATATAGTTATCTATTTTTAATTTCCAAAATAATCTGGCATATTATTTGTCACTGTTTTGACATTTTTATTCAATTAAAAAACAAAAAATAGGAAAAATTATAAAAAACAAAAAAACCAGAGAAAAATATAAAAAATTACAAAATTTTATTTTATCCATTTTGAGTATTTATAGCTACATTTATAAATATAAAGCCTACATTATATATAAATAACTATATATACTTATATTAATAATAATATTATTATTAAAATATCCAAAATATTTAAAAAACCTTAAAAATAAAAAGGACTGCATCCTAGGGTATTTATTTATTTATATATATTATATGTATTTATGTCCTATATATTAGTTCTAATATACATATTATCTATATATCCTTATACATATATATTAAAAAGAAAACTGAAAATCAGAAGATATAAAAAGAAAATAAATTTATATAATTAAAACAAAAAAATATATAAAAATTCATAAAAAATATAAAAATATTAATACCCATGACAAATTAAAAGTCCTATAAAACACACAAAAATCTTTGTTGATTTTTTTATCAATTTTTTGGCTATCCATGTTTTCTCCTTTGTGGTTTGACCCCTACATTTGCATACTATATATATATCATTTTGTAGGGTATAATAAATTTTAGCTAATTGTACTTATTATTTGAGCATCATTGTGGGTTAACTGTTGATGCACTTGATTGCGGATATTTGAGAGCTGAGAGAGCGGTTGATACAATGATTGTTGGGCTCAACTTATATCGAGCAGCACATACCTTCCAAGATTGGACATTAGGATCCCTCCTTAATCTAAGTGTTCGTCAGTTCCCTGATGTGGCTAAAGAGCAAAATCAACATTATAAGTCTGAATCACTGAATTACCATTAGGAGTATTCGTATCTCTTCCACGAGGAAGTAGATTGCTTCTAGAAAAGGTGTAATACATAGGAGGAATATTTATTGTCCTCACTCTTTGCACACTTTAGAGGTTAAAGGACATCATTGAGGAAGGCACACAACATAAAAAGGTACTCCAATGAGATTGTTGGTGGCCAACTCCTCTTAAAGACTCTTTTGGTTTTGCCAAGAGTCACCCTAATTGCTAAAGTATGGAAGGGTTCAATGGACCCAAAAATTAAATGTTAATGCATCCTTGGGGCATTATTTTCACCAACCCATTCTTGAATAGTAAGGGATTCGAGTATATTTTGTTGTTTATGGACAATGTTAATCAATCGGTGGTGGCAAACCCCACCCAAACCTTTGTATGTACTTTCTTACAACAAAACATTATTTCATGGTATAGGTTCCCATAGATACTAATCTATGAAACTATTTTGTTAGTTGAGATGTTAAGAAGTTTTTGAGGGGCTATGTCATCAAACGTAGAGTCGCTAGCCCATGCCATACTTAGACCAATGACAGGGTTGAAGTGTCAAATCACGAGGTAAAGTCAATTCTTCAAAATATTGTCCAACCAGACAAGAAGAAGTGGTCTTTGAGTCTGTACCAAGTTCTCTTGGCATATTGGATTACTTATAAGACTCCATTTGGAACCTCATCATTTCGACTTGTATACGGGAAGCCATATCATCTGCCCATGGAGGTATTCATAAATTTGAATGGGTGATTAACAAGCTAAACTTCAATAGTCAAGACACTAAGGCCAAGTGAATGGTTGATCTAAATGAGCTAACATAGATACAGAACCAAGCATTTGAGAACAATGTTATCTACAGCGGCAAAGTCAAGTGGTGACATGACAACCACATATGTCCGAAGAGGTTCATCCCATACCAGAAATTTTGGTTGTTCAGTGCAAGACTCCATCTTTTTCCGGGCAAGAAGCAAAGCAAATGGGAAGGCCTTTACATAGAAAGCATGATGCATGACTACAAAAGCCTACTAATATCAGAGTTCTCATTTGATCCAGAACTCTTCCTGATAAATGAACATATATTGAAGCCGTACATCTAGCAAGCTGATCATCTTGCCCAAGTGGAGAACATCGATTTTGTACAAGATACTTGATTCTGTTACACCATGTGTGCTCTGCATGAAGGCCTTGGAGCCTGACTTCACATTAAGAATCCACTCTTTTTTTCATTTTCTTCTGCACATCCTTAGATCATCATCGTCCACTAACCTTGATTTTAATCTTGTACTTAGGATGCTAAATCCTAAATATAGGGGAGATTGGTGACCCATGTTAGTAACCGATACTTCTATTATTTTGTATTTGTTTCGGCAACCTATTTCTTGATTCCTCTATACTTTGAATAAACAATGCCTAAATATATCAGGGCGGTCGACCTGCATACACTTCATTCATTTTCATATTCACTCCTTTCTATACTTAATAATATCTCCCCACCCTCTCTTATGTTATTTCGTATTTATTTCAGCAACCTCTTTCTTGATTCTTCTATACCTAGGATAAAAATTGCCTAAATATATTGGGGTGGTCAACCTGTATACACTTCATTCGTTTTCCTATTCACTCCACTGTATACTTATTTTGTATTTATTTCGGCAACCTCTTTCTTGATTCCTCTATACTTAGGATAAATAATGCGTAAAAATATCAGGGTGGTCGACATGTGTACACATCATTCATTTTCCTATTCCTTCCGTTCTATACTTAATGCTATCCCCCACCCCACCCCCCATCATATACTTAATAAAAGATCAAATCTATCGTAAGTACATTAGACGAAGGTAAGAATTCATAAAAGTAACCCATTATTTACAATAACAAATATATATTCATAACGAAAAAAATTAAAGGTGCAATATACACTACAACAATAGAGATCTATAGTGACGGTTTTTTTGTTAAGAGTGCAACGAATAAAACGTCACTATACAATCTCGCGACGAATTCGTGATTTGTCGTAAGAACCGTTGCTATATAAGCCGTTGTTAAATTTTTAACAACGATTAGTAACCGTTGAGAAATTTCAAATCGCAACGAATAAAATTTGTTGTTAATTTCAATTCTTACAACAAATAAAAACCGTCATCATTGGTATATGCCAACACTTCTTTCGTCACTATACAAAGGTTATTATTTGACTCGTCTATGTATAACAACGTTTTTTTCGTCACTATTTGCCATAATGCCGACGAATAATTTGTCACAAAAAACCATGGATTGACCTAACAATGATTTATTTGTTGTTATCTAAATTAATGTACCCATTTATTTGTGGAATATAATTTCATATATTGAGCAATGATTCAATAAATTCTTTCATCATGACATCACTCATGAATATCCAAATAAAAACCAGTATTTCAGAACTCACCTAAAAGAACAATCAAACATTAACTAAGCATTATTATGAAAGAATTAAAGCAACAATCATATATCAATATTTTGTTATAGTGTGGCTTGAAACACCATTAACATCAATCACAAATTTGATATGTCTTTAATGCATCACATTGCTCTCTTTTCTTGAATAGCTTGTAAACAGTCCATTTGATAAATCATGAACCTATAACATCAAAAAAGTGATAATTAGCATAAATAATGAGAGTAATTTTAAAAGCATAAATTTATAAGTACTAATATGACGATATAATTGCAATAAAAAATAACTTCATATGACAATATGAAACAAACAAGCATCTTGATTGTAGAAAAGTCTTACCTGAAAATTACCTGAAAATTATGGGAGATAAGGGACAAACTGGAATCATTTGACTTAAATCATGTAAAATAGCTCAATCCATCCTATAGAATTATTAAAAAAATAGATAAACGGTGAGGAGATAAGTAAAATAACATTCATATTCCATCAAACTATGTCATCACCTTTTCAGACTTTTTTAACAAATATAAGGAGATTTTATCACTATAATAAAAAATCAAAATATACTTAAGAATGCATATTAAAACATGATAAAATGTGTAAGGTCAAAGTTTACTTGAGAAGAAATATCGAAACTGCTTTTGCAACGACATGAATAAAGATATCATGAATACATGGCAACAAGCAAGTTAGTAAGAAAACCACAAGTTACCAAAAGTTTCTCGGTTGCAAGTCAGATGACTGTTGCATGATACCTGAAAGACTTGCTTCTGTGATCAAATACCAAATATATGTAAAATACGGTAAATATGGACTTGAATGTAGCATAAATCTCTTGATGAAAGAAACAACTCATGGAACATTTTGCGGGATTTAAATGCTGCTGAAATATAATAAAATGAGGTTATTTCCTTGGAGTTCAGAGCAGATCAATTGCTGTCATTGGTATCACAATGAACTCTTCACTGAAAGCAGTTACGTCCCTTTATCTATCAACTTTTTGATATGATTTTACTAGTTAGGGCTCATACATTTACAAAATTAACATGAGCTCCTTACTCATGTCATATAATCCCTAATGTTGGTGTGATTTTATCAGGCTTGAGACATCCATAAGCAGCCAGAACTAAAGGATTTCAAAGAAAAAACATAACATCAGTGGTTTAGATTATCATAGTAGAAGCTCCTCCCACCTTTTTTACGCAATACATGGATGACATCATTAAGGGTTGTTAAAGTCATGTTTTATACCCTTTAACAAGAGAGATTTTATGACCTTGGTTTGCTAGATGGTGCTCACTACACCATTTGGACGCCTCCCTGCTACCTACTTGGATTTCCCTTGAATGAACTTTATGGCTACATCAGATGACTAGAATCCTATCCTAGAAAAAATATAGAGACCATTCACCAATTGACCCTCTAAGTTACTATTAGGAGGGGGTAGATTGATACTACTTGGATTCTTGGTGGCATACTTCATCTCCCCCATTGTGTTACCTATAAATATATCAAAGAGACCAGATGATATGCCAAAAATGTTTTTCAGTGGAGGGGGAATGCCCTTGGTTAGGCAGGGTGAAGTATGCAAGCATGTGATTGAAGGTGGTATTGGATTCGAAGATGTAATGCATCAGCCTCTTCCCTCTTTTTTCTGTTACTAGAGATTACTGCCTGCAAGGTTTTGAAAATTTTGCCAAACAACCCATGTTGTCTGTCCTGCATGGAAGTTGGCCATCCAAAACTATTCCAACAACCAAATTGATCACTAAGATCAGCCAAGAAACATTCATGTCGTTAATATGTAAAGTAAATTGTTTTACTTGAAAATAACATGACTTCTTTGTTATTTTTGCCAATGTGAACACACCGTACAAAATAGCACCCACCAGAATTATGAAAATAATAGATACACCCACAAGGGGTGGCTACTTCCATTATGGAAATGGGGTACCCGATACAAGGACTGATACATAGACCGCTGCCAAAAAAGCATTATGACTTTTTCCCACTTTATCCTTTAATAGATCTTCAGACTTCGACTCTACCGGATATTGACTTTCAGACTTTTGAGAGATCACAAAACTTGGATTAAATGAGCTAAATAACTAGGGAAAAAAGATAAAATAGCTTTGAGATTCTTCCCCTATCTTTATAGATGATGGAGGGGAGAAAGGACGAGAGCAGAAAAGGCTCTGGCAACCCCAAGGTGATTTAGGATTCCATGCACATCTCTTCACAAAATAGGTCATTTCAACTTATTTTGAGCAGCTTTATAATGATTTTAAATTGGGTTAGATGATTTTGAATCAATTTCTACAAGTCTTTCCATAATAATCGTCATTCTTGATTAATTTCTACAACTAGGGAAGTTCTGGGAAGAGTCTTTCTGGCATGAAAATCAACTTGATGAGCGTTTTTGTGAAAGAAAAGGGCTACTACCATATAGATGAAAACCAACTTGATGGGTGCGATCACCATTTGTTTATAAAAAGTTTAAAAATCCAACATCATAGTATTAATGATAAAAATGTAAAATCCTATTTAATGATAAAATTTCAAAATAAAATCATCAAATATATTGATACGTTCTCAACAAAGAATTAAAAAATTAGGACCTACTTGAATAATCAAATATATTGATAAGTATTCATGTAAACCCATTGTTTCATGTTATGTATAACCAATACAATTGGCAAAGTGATATATATTGTATTCGTTGATCTGTATGGATTAAATATATCATTAGATAATCCAAAAAAATACCTTTAATAGGCAATAACTCAAATGGGAAAAGCTCTCTTAAGAGTTCCTAAAAATCACAATTGAAACAAAAATTTTCAAACTACTAAGAATGCAAATATTACCTTCATGACACAACATGCAACATGTGCACACTCCTTTCTTATGTTCCTCAACTCAATAGTATCATGTTAGCTTATCATGTCTTTTTCACTACAAAAAAAGGTGATAAAACACGATATCAAAAGCATACAAATAAGTTATGTGCAATTTAAGTGGTTGATTATCTACCATTTGGGTATCACTAGATAATCCAAAAAATACTTTTAATGGACAATAACTCAAATGGGCAAAGTTCTCTTAAGAGTTCATAAAAATCACAGTTGAAACAAAAAAATTTAAACTACTAAGAACGTAAATATTACCTTCACGACATAACAAGCAATATGTGCTCACCCCCTTCTTATGTTTCTCAATTCAATAGTACCATGTTAGCTCATCCTGTCTTTTTCACTACAAAAAATGGTGATAAGACACAATATCAAAAGCATACAATTAAGGTATGTGCAATTTAAGTGGTTGATTATCAACCATTTGGGTATCACTAGATAATCCAAAAAATACCTTTAATGGACAATAACTCAAATGAGCAAAGTTCTCTTAAGAGTTCCTAAAAATCACAGTTGAAATAAAAAATTTCAAACTACTAAGAATGTAAATATTACCTTCACGACAGAACATGCAACATGTGCCCACCCCCTTCTTATGTTCCTCAATTCAATAGTACCGTGTTAGCTCATCATGTCTTTTTCACTACAAAAAATGATGATAAGACACGATATCAAAAGCATACAAATAAGACATGTGCACTTTAAGTGGTTGATTATCAACCATTTGAGTAACAAAATTTATATTCTTGATGTTTGGAGTACACTTGTCGACAAACATATTATATATATATTGATATAATTTAGACATAATTCAGGATATGTTGGTTGTGTATTTATATTTCAAAAAGGCATCATGCCCCTATATGCTTCGTATTATTAGCATAGAATCAACTTAAAAAATCGGCAGTTACTCGGTTTACTATTTAAATTAGATTTCACACTAGATATTTAGGATTTAGAGCATAAAACAATAATTGTGCATGCAACAAAGATCCAGAAATTGAAGCATGTATCAATGTTTGTCATAAAAGAGACTTGAAAACCAAATAAGAGAAGGAAACTAGACATTGATTTGAACATGCAAGATTGACTATTTTGTTCAAGTCTAAAACAGAAATTGGGCTAATCCATGATCAAATTCTTTAATATTCAACCGTTCTTTTCTGTATGTCCCATAGCATTACCAAATGTGGTAATATTTCATAGCATTACCAAATGTCTATGCACTTAGATCTACAGAGATAGTGACATGGAACTGATCTATATCAGAAGGTGGTCTTTACTATAAAATCTCACATTTCATCTTTTAATCTGGTTGCAGTGATATAAATAGAATATGATAATGGCAAGTGATGGACATAAACCATAATTTGAAACAACATGATTCAAAGTAATCATGACATTCTGAATTTTGAAACTTATGCAGTCCACACAAAATAATAGTCTTCTGGAGAAAATGTGTAAAATGGATGGTTAGCATTACTTTTTGTAAAAAATACCCCAGATGTGAATTGTAGTTGAACAAGAATGTAAATTAAGTAAGAACTCCGGTTTCGAACAAAACTTTGAATATCTCATGATAATGACTCCCTAAGATTTAATCTAATACACACATTTCATACAGTTCAACGATAACATGAAATTAATGCCTACTTGGTTTCTATGGATTAGCAAAGAAGTATAAATTACATATCATATAGCACATAAAGAAGGAGCGCTAATGCAGAGAAGCAACAGATATGGTGCAGAGCACAACAATTGCTGCCCATTTTATTTTCTTCATGGTTTTGTGCTTTGCACTATTACTACTAAACAATTAACATCAATGCTCACATACCTCATAAATCCAAAGGTAATGGACGGTTTCGATGTCTTCAAACACAGTTCAGAACCCCACGCAAGGTTAGAAATGGTCACTGTACTAAATATTGAAATAATCCATAATTAGTAAGTTTATTAATATATCTGAAATAATCCATAATTAGTAAGTTTATTAATATTGCAAATCTGAAATTGACTTCAAAGGAATTTTTTCCCATGTAATCTAGTTGCACCAAAATGAAAATTCAGAGAACAATATCAATTTGTCAATTGAGGCACAGAGACGATAATATATTCATGGCATATTTCACCTGATATGATTTAAGAGCATATAATATATAATCAAAAACAAGTTAAGCTCTAGGAATCAAATGACGATACACATCTGATACCAAAAACTAAGATCTAACTACATAAAAAGGATTCCATGATAATAGCAGGATAAACAATAAACAGAGCTATTGGATCTACATTTACCCTGGAGATGATTGAAGGCATCATCGATGCTTCGCTGATCCACCGAAGCCCATCATATGTCATTAATAGATCTAGATCCCAGGAGAACCAAGAGTGATCAAAGCCCTAGATTTGGGAGGAAGATACCTTCTCTCTCTATCTCTCTCCTTCACAGATTCAAGCATTATCACGATCTCGGAGATCTCCATCCAAATTCTAACTCGTAAACCCTAATTCATACCTCGAGCCCTCGACTCCGGCATTATCGTAACTCGTGATCTCAACTCTTGCGGTATGATAGGACTTTGATGTCTTAGCGCCAATCGACGATGGGAGAGAGATGAGGTAGATTTATATAGAGGATGGACTTCGATCTCTTCCTCCGATCACAACGGTTTGCGTGGAAGTCGCTGACGAGAGGTGTGGCGATAGGGAGAGGAAGGGATGGAGTCACTGTCGAGCAGAAAAAATTAAACGGGCGGAAAAACATCGCTGGGAGAAAAGTAAAGGTTAATAAAAAATATTACACTATTCAAATAACTTAAAATTAGACTATATCATCACAAGCAAAAAGGTCAGAAACCAAAGCTTTGAGTAATAATAGTTCTAGCAACAACTCAACTTTCGTATATTTTAAAAGTTTAAAATAGTTCATTAAGTTAGAGTAACTTAGATGAGAAAATGAATAATATATAATATTATTTTTTTCATAAATATTACAACGAATTAAGTTGACAATATATTCGTTGTTAACTAAAAGTTGGCCAAAGCTTTATCCGTTGCTATATCAAAATGACGACGAATGTAAGGAAACGTCACTATTTCCAGTATAATTAATGACACATATGCACAAATGTCGTTATATATGCGAGTTTATCAACATCGCGATGAATATAAATATTCGTTGTTATTTAATTGTCGCTATAGTTATATTTTGTTGTAGTGATACATGATTAAGATGGTGTTCATCCCAATCATCATTATTATAAAAGATCTTCGTCCATAGTTAGCTTTTGAAAAATCTTAGAAAAAAAATTAAAAGCACTCGATAATGGATAAATTCTTTGGTCATATATCGGTTGAGGAAATTGTCGATGCTTTGGTATGTTTCGGCCACTTCCATGTATCTAATAATATTAATTCATTAATTCTGAGAAGACAAATTGACTTCACACTCTTAGAGTAATGTTAAATGATATATTCTTTTTGCCGAATGTTACTAAGTATTCTATATAAAGGCGGTTTTAATTCTTTCTTTTAGAAACAAAATAGTGCAATATATTCTGACGTTTATGTTCATCATATTAAATTACGGTATAACTAAAACTTGGCAAACTATCAATTATCACTATAGTGTCTTTCTTTGTTAGCTTTTTTATTTCAATTTGTAAACAGAGTTAAGTACCTACGTTTTTTGAGCACATATGAAGCATAGTTGTTCTACATGTATTTGATATATCCAAAATGTATTTGATATATCCAAATCGTTGTTATGTTCGCATCAAATGAAAACATCAAACCCCACAAGCTATCAATTCCTAAAAAAAACTACCGAACCTACTTCAAATCCCACAAATTATGAATACCTAAAAAATATCCAACCTACTCCCTACTCCATTTGTGCGGTGATTGAGCAATTTTCCCCCTAAAATATTACGATTCAAGTCCATAGATTAGATTTACTAAGAAAAGGTAAAAAAAATGTATTATCTATTTCATCGAAATAATTGGTTACTAAAATATCAATCATACACAAATTTAACTTTCCAAAATGTAATAAAAAAATCTATAGATTTGTAAGTGATGGATTCCCATATAAAGTCAATTGCAATTGTTATCCCCATTACATATATTATTAATTATAATTCTCATCAATTTAGGAAAAAAATCCAACTATGGAATAAAATAATAATAATAACAACGTCCTTCATATTTTATCAAATATATTAAAAATTTCTATTCCATTTTCCATTATATGAAATGAAAAAGTAAGAAATAAGGATGTCATTAATATTTTGATTAGAAGCATATTATACTTCTTATTCCTTTATCCAACTATATTATAATTTTCTTTGCATCATGTAATTTTCTAAGAACACTCAATCTGAAAGGTAACATGGATGTAAAACAGAGAAGATATTATGGTGGATAGAAAATAGGTATTTTTACATCATGAACTTTAGAAACTTTATCAATTATATTCTCAACTCTATAAACATCGTAATTATACATGAATCTCACAAACTGGCTCCGCTTTAGCACCATGCATGGACCCTATCGTTACTTGGCTCTTCTTGAATCAAACTTGAGTTAACCATTCACGAGTTAGTCTATCTACACACACTAAAATTGCAATCCAATGGCCATGCAGCTTTTCACCTCTCTTCTTCTCTCCTCCCCTCTTCCTCTTCCTCTTCCTCTCGCTCTTGATTCAATTCTCCTGTTGCTATATTTGAGAATGAGTGAAACCGCGATATATTGCTGATGAATGTTATCTCCTAGATCTGAAAATTGTGATATACGAATCTGTTCGAATTATAATTTGGATTTATCGTCTGAGCTTTGATCTTAGGCTGTCGGGGTTGTAGATATGAACATATAGGCAGACGTTTCCGTTTTGTTTTGAGGATTAGTGAAGATCTGTACAGAGATTAATGTATATCATGTGGATTTTCTCGAGTTCACGGAAGATATAGTTGATTAGTTAGGCAATCCTCTGTGAATTCTACCGTGATTAATTGATTCGTGGTGATTTAAACGCTGAACAAAATTCATTGCTAACAGCAGAATTGCCGAAGAATTGTGGTTACGATGTATTTGTTGTCACTATTTCGATAATGAAATTGCAAAGAATTGCGGTTACCATTTACTAAGAAAAAAATGAAAATACTTTTTGGTTGTCACAACTTGATCACTGTTTATTAGAGTAATATGATGCAGTGTAAATCAACAATGAAAACAAAAGCATGATCTAATGACTATGAGGAAAAAGAAAAACGAAGTGAGGTGGGTCTCATACTGCAGATGACAGTGCCACGCATCCGTCTCGGAATTAGCGAAATCTGAATGAAGGATCCATCATGCCCTATTAAGAAGGTAATTAGTTATGCATTCCTCTGGGGATCAGGCCCTACTCTTCTCATGTCTCCAAGCCCATCTTTCCATCTATATGCATTGTTGTTGTTACTGGCATATATTTATGTATCACAGAGCGCCGATCTCTGCCAGCAAAATCCTCTCAGATTTTGTGGCTTCTGTAAAGATCTCTACAAACTATCCTCCCCGACAAAATCAACCAGCAGTATATAAATTGCAATTAGTCATTTGATTATTTGGATAAGAAATAGACTGAAAGGAGGAGCGAGTAAAAGATGGTAAATAATTCAAACAAGAAGGAAAGGGGGATGGGATCTTCACGGGGGTGCACACACTTTCCTTCCCCTCTTAACTGCTCTACATGGCTTCACCACCTCCAACACTTACCTTGATCGCCTGCACCCATCTCAATCCACCATCAACAGGCCCGCCATGAATGCCGTGATCACAACCAGACAGAACTGGAGTGCGGAAAAGCAAGTCGGCAAACCAGACCCACAGCGGCAGAGGGTATTAATATCCCCGATGTGGCCAGCAGTGAGGAAGAAGCCTGAGCACTTACATTTCCATTACTCTTTTGCAGCCATGTGAAGGCAAAATCTTGCAGGTGTTCTGCAGGACAGAAAGGGAAGGGATCTGCTCTGATCGATGCCCATCGCCGTATCCCCAGCTAGATGGGGGAGCTGTAGAATTATCTAAATCATGCATGCATGCATATATAGAAGGGGGCGTTAATTCTACCCAAGTGGGGGGTCCTCTCTTGCTGTATATATGCAGTGGCAGTGGCAGCATGTGGAGTATATACACACACATATATATATATATATATATATATATATATATATATATATATATATATATATATATATATATATATATATATACACACGTGTACTGTTGGGGACTGTGCATTCCCTTTTTAATTTAGGTTTTCGTTATCGTGCAGTTGCTGTTGAGGGTATGAGCAGCTGCACTGTTGAGAGAGTTATGGTTTGTTTTTGCTCTTTGCTTTTGGATTGAAGGGTTGTTGTCATTCACGGATTTCAGGCCAGTTCTTTTCCTTGGGGTTTAAATTCAAATCTAACTGAGGAAATTTGATTCGTTGGAGCTGGATTTAATGGACTGTATATAGTACGCAGTAGTCAGCAGCCACCTGATATGATTCAACTCCAGTTATCAAGTATCGAGTTTAATAAGCCCTTATTGCCACTCCTAGTTGTCTTTAAATTCACTACCTACTCCGAAACTTCAAATATGTACAATACTTTTGTTTTGCGTAAATTTAACGGAGTCAACATGAAGATTGTCGCATCTCAGGACAAAATTTACCGGACAAAATTTTTGAGCATTTTATTATAGATTTTGTGTAATTTAAAGTGAGAAAGAGACCATATTAATTGTAATAATACATGACTCTCAGGACATTGCTTCACGAGGTCCAATGCCCGAGGGATTGTTCCCTTGGGGGTCTCGTCGGTTTTGTCGCGTTTTCATTGCATTTTTTCCTTTGTTTTCCAATTTTTTTATTTTGTGTGATTGAGCCCTTAGCTTTAGGATTGCTTGACAATAGCATTAGGTCCAAACACCTAATTATATCTGCATGTGCCTATAGTCTACATTTAAATCTAGTCAAATTTTGAATTTGCTTCTCACTTAGTCTCGGAACCACGTGCCGTGAGAGTCTTCCATACAACGCTTGCAAGACCCACTGTGGTGGGCACCGAGGAGACTCCAAGACGGGACTCTAGGTTCCATTCAAAGTCATTTGCATTGGTTATTCATGATAATAGTGATTTCTGAACGTAGGGCGATTTCATCAGCTTGCATTTGCATATAGATAGGTTTCAATTCGGTTGAGCATCTTTGCAAGTAGAGTGTAGGAGGCAAGATGGGCACTTACACTTTAGCATACATCATCGATTTACCGCTAGCATTGCTTTTCCGCCTCTCCCTCTGATTTTGATCACCTAGGTGATCAATATCCATTTCATCATATTTATTCTATCATTTTGGCCTTAAAGACCCTAGTAAATACCTATACATAGGATTAATTCATGCATTTGTGTGTAAAAAATGTATAAAATAAGGTTTTTAAAGCTAAAATTATATAATAAAGAAAAAAGAAAAAAAATATTAAAGATATTTTATGACCCAAAACCCCGAGACCTAGGCATCTCGATGAGTAGGTCGATAAGGAATAAAGTAGGGGGAGATAATGGCCAAAAACCAATAAAACACCTTTTATTTAATTCATTTTTATTCATTTTTGAGACCTATTTTTTGTTCCACTTTTTATACCTTAAATAAAGAAACTTTGAACATGAAAGTTGTAGATAATAAAATATAGAAAAATACAAAATCGATTTCATATAAAAATAAATACATAAAAAAGTTATACTCATAAGTTTCCAAAATCCCAACTTCCTAGACCCATATCTCTCAAATAAAAACTCAAAATATATCAAAATTACCTTTAATTGTATATAACTTTTAATAAAATATTTAATGAAGGTAGTTTCATAGTTTTGGAGTCATGGTGTGAAATTTAGATTTTGGACCTATATTGTATACTTGTATCGATTAAAATAATCATTTTATTTATTATTCATTATTTTTACAAATTTATACTTTTATAATTTTGTAAATATTATTTATAATATATGTCCCTATTAAAAAATGAATAAAAACATAATGAAAATGTAAAAAAGGTAAAGAAAACATATAGATGAATTGCCTATATCTATACTTATATAGATAATATATCTATTTATTTAATTGTATATTTCAAATCAGAAAAATAAAATTAAAATATATTTAAGTGTATAAAATTAAGTTATAAATATATAAAATAATAAACCTAATTAATAAAATCAAAATATAAAATAAAAATAAAAGATTAAAATATATAGATAAATATACCTATATATAGCCCTCAAAAAGTAACTTATAATTTTAAAGCTCTAAAAAATAAATAAATAATCATTATAAAATAACTCAAAAAAATAATAAATAATTTTAATTTTATAATCTAAAATTAAAATCATTTATTATTTTTAATATAATCTACAAATATTTTCTTTAGGCTTTTTCCTGGTTGTCCACGTGGATCAACCATGAGCGTCGGAGAGTTCTAACCAGCCTCTGCGGGATGTCAAAACTCGATTTTTTTTCCCATTTTCTCGGATTTTTCGAGGCATATCCTTGCACCATTTCGTGATTCACCCTTCACGACCTTTTCTCCCCGTATATCGATGATACGTGCCCTAGTGTCTTCTTGGGCCGAGCGTTGCTGATTTGTTCGGTCTTCATCGATTCTTGCAGACGCTCGTCAATATGTATAAAAATATCTCCAATCTTCCTTTTGAATTTTGATTTCTCTTCTATCTGCAAACCCTAGATCCGAGCGTCGAAGGTTGTTCCTGGTGACAATTGGAACGCGTTTGCTCGTTGGCAAGGCGTCTTAGGGTATTGAATCGAGGCCTATCCAGCTTGCCCGAGCTCCTCACCAGAGCTTGCTCCCGACATGTCCCAGTGAGCTTCCTTCTCTCTTTCTATGTTCTTTTCATTCCTTATTGCAATAGTAGTTGGGATCTGCGAGTTGTTGCTTCTGATTTCGCCCCTCATCGCGTGATCTCAAAATCTTTATCCGGCGGAGCTCCTTGCTCCGCGAGCTGAGTCTGGTAACCCCCGACGCCCTTCGCCTCGCCAATCACCCTCACCTCCTTCCTCTTTGCCCCAACATCACTTTCCGCCCAACATTTTTATGGATCATACACGGATCTTGCCCATCAACCTCCTTTTTCTGCCGTACGCCGGAGGTCTCCGCTTGACCCACTCCGCTCCATCCCGTCACCAAACAAGCCCCCAGAACCTTTCGTATTTTGCTGTGCTTCACGTCTGCAGGTCTGGAGGCTCGAGACCCTAAAGGGGTCGATTTTTGATAAGCTTTACAGGTATCTGCTGCTCAAGATACTCTCCGACCTCGTAGCTGCGCCCAGTGCTTCTCAGGCCACTTTGGCACCGTCATGTGTTTGAGGATCCTTCCAAGGTTCTTTGGGGCTTGGTTGCAGCATCCCAGACGGTCGGATCTGCTCGCCATCGCTGAAGGAAGTTCGTTGCCGTGAACCTTCCTCCCCGTTCTTCCAAGTAGCCTTTGCGTTGTCCGATCGCACATATTCTTGGAGGCCATCCAACATCCATTAGATATCCACCTCCCGGCACCGTTGATCTCCAGCTCATGATCTAATCCGGGTCGTCAAAGCCAAACCGTCATCGTCACTCCTCGTGCTCACACGTGGATAAGTGAAGGGAGCAGCACCATCCGATAGCTCGTTGATTAGGTATTTTGCATATTACCCCACGATCATTTTTGTATTTAAATATTAGTTTATAATATTTCCTCTGTTGTTTAAAACTTTTATAATATTTGCGAAAACATCCCCGAACGTTAAGTATTTGTACGTTGGTCCTCGCCACGTCACCTCATGTGACTAGCGCACGTGAGGGGTGGCATTTTATAGGAGTGACCTTGTGTCTTTGGTTATTTTCATTTAGTCCAGACACTTTTATTATTAGTTATACATTTTTATGAAATTTGCACTTTGGCCCGTGGATTTCTTATTATTTACAATTATACGCTTGCCACTATTGTAGTTTCTCTTTGTTGTCTTTATTTATTTCATACATCCATTTAGCTTGAAAAATCCAAAAAAATAGCATTGCGTTCTTGTTATATTGTGCTTTCATTCTATCCACTTGTGTTTCATTTTTGAATCTACTTATTATTTATAAAAAATAAAAAATATGTCCTTTTGTCCCTATTTGCAAAAGAAAATACATAAAAATTATAAAACCTTTTTTAAAAATTCCAAAAAAATATATTTCATATTTATTTAAGTATTTTACAACTTCAGACCAAAAAACATTGAAAAATATAAAAGAAAACTCATAAAAATTAAAAAACTCTTAAAACCTTTATAAAAATACAAAAAAACTTAAAAATTCCAAAAATATAACTAATATTTTTGAATTTTATTTTTATTATTATCTTTATATTAAGATTAATTTGGAGAATTTTTGTTACTATTTGATATTTTTTATCTCCAATTTAATTTCGGGTATTTATTTTAAGGGATATTTACACCCATAACCCTGAGTAGTTCCGTAATTACCCCGAATACCCTTAATAATCACGAATTACATGAGAAACCCCGAGTAATTACTCCGTCTTACATCCATAACCTTCCGTTAGTTTCAACCATTAACCCAACCATACAGTTGAGTTAATCTAACCTAGCCATCGATCCAATGGCTAAAATTAAGTCAAAAGAGGAAAAAAAGAAGAATGACCCATGGATTGGAGGGGGTGGGTTTCTGATTGCAGACGTCGGGGGAAGCTTGCAGGCGGTGGAGGGCAGGGGAGAGGGTCCCCGATTGCAGGTGCGACCGGGGAAGAGGGGGTGATTTCGGGTTGCAAGCGGGGGGATGCGGCGGGGTTCGGGGCAGGAACTGGGCGCGAGGAGGAGGGCTCACGGTTGGAGCTAGGCGTGAGCCTCCTCGGGAGCAGAGGCAGGCGGGGAGAGGGCGTGGAGCTCGCATGAAGGTAGGTGGGGAGAGGGAGGAGGGATCGCATACTGTTGGAGCAGGCGGAGGAGGCGCCGGCGTGGGTTGCCCTGGAGCTCTATCCCAGGAGGCGCAAGGGGGGGGGGGGGGGGTTGGGAGGTGCGACCGACCTGGGGGGGGGGTGCTGGACCTACGGGCGGAGGAGGCGCGTCGGGTGGGCACGGGCGAGAGGAGGCACATCCTGCGGGCGGAGGAGGCACGCCGGGTGGTGATTTAGCCGAAATTCGGTGGTCTTAAGTTCCACACAAGGCGGGAACTCAGTCGAAGCGTTGACCATGCAAAATTCCCAACTAAAGTCAACAATGAACCCACAATCAAATATCAAACAATGAAAAACAAATGTGGAGTCAAATTTATTTTTAACTCTACAAACAGTTGTATAAGTGTAAGTAGGTAGAGAGTTCGAACACATGGAGCAAGGCAGGATAGATCAACAATTGATGCACAAAAGTGTGATGTGATTAAGTGTCTACAATTATGCAAATTTTTGTGGGTTTTTAATTTTATATTTTTAATTTTTGAATTTTTAATTTTGTATTTTGGTTTTTGATTTTATGATTTTATATTTTCTTTTTGTATTTTATATTTTTTGTATTTACTTTTTCAATAATAGAGTATATATACAATATAAGAAAGAGATGAATGGAGTATTTATAAAAATGAGGAAAAATGTTCAAAAATCAGAGAATAAAATATTTTTGGTCTTTTTATATTTTTCTACTATTTTTATGATTTTTGGGGATTTTTCAGAATGTTTTGGTATTTTTAAAAGTTGAAATACAAGAAAACAGTGAATAAAATACTGGTCGGCATTAAAAAGGGAATGAAAAATATCAAACAGTAACAAAATTTTCCCAAATTAATTTTAAATAAAAGACAATAAAATAGGGAAGCTACATGACCAAAGTTTATATTTTTAGGATTTTCTTTGATTTTTAGATTTTTTGAAAATTTTAAGTGTTTTCTAATTTTTAAGGTTTTTACTTTGAAATTTTTAGTGGTTTTTGGACCGACACTAAAATATGATAAGACAAGCAAAATATATTTTTTTTGGAATTTTTGAAAATGTTTTTATAATTTTTATGGGTTTTCTAAGACAAACAGTGGCAAAAATGCATGTTTTTTATTTTTAATAAATATGTAAATGCAATAAAAATGCAATGAAAAAATATGGCGTGAATGAGTAAGTACGTAGGAGCCTAAATCAATTTTTGTGGAATTTTTCGAGTTAAAATGATTCACTAAATAAATAAGATAAGCACAGAAAAATACTAAGCCTAGCAGGGGTATAAGTGCAAATACGCAAACATCCATGGGCTAAGCTGCATTTTTCACGCAAAATCTATAACTAAATGTCACATTTAATAGACTAAATACAAAATACAAGACCCGCTGGGATATCCCTGTAGATTACCAACCAGGGCGCGTGACTAGCACGCGTTTGGGAGGGACCTAGGTGTAATTTCCAAAAACCTGAGGGTTTCAATGCAAATATTCCAAAACTTTTACACGTAATACAAAAGTTATTGGACCTAGACGAAATACTAAAACCCTTAAGGGGTCCTGTGCAAAATGCCCTTCACCTCACGTGTACTGGTCACGTGAGGTGACGTGGCCATGACCTACTTGCAAAAATGGAAAGTTTAGGGGCCTAGGTTTAAGTTTTACAAAACTTTTTGAACTACAGAGAAATGTTTAAAGACTAAATAGAAATACAAAAATGCGGGGAGTAAAGTTTGCAAAATACCCCTTGCGCGCGATCCGACGGCAGTCGCGTCTTCACTAATACACGTGGCAGCGATCCAACGGCCCGTACCCCTTCGCGCTGTGCGGCTGAGATTAGATCTCCCTCGGATGATCTGACAATTGATGCATGAGGAGATCAGACGGTGGCTGTGCAACCTGGAGACGCAGCTCGATCCGAAGGCTGGGAGCAACGGAGGACGAACGGGGAAGAACGCCGGCGAGGCGAACTTCCCCGAGGATGATCTCCGAGCTCCGGTGGCTTTTGAGCTTCAAAATGGGGCTGCAGCCTCCTGGAAGTGTCCTTTAGTTGCTGGTGGGCCCAAGAAGCCTCGACGATGGCCGAGGTTCACTGGAGATGCTGGCGGAGCTGGGAGAGCTCGAGCGGCTTCGGCGAAGGGCAAAATGGCCCCCAGGCGTGCGATAGAGTCCAAGTACCTGCAAAACAAAGTGAGAGGACCCAGGGCAAACTGCCTGGGTCCTGCAGAAGCGAAAAGGTGGCGCGAAGCGGTGGGTGGGAGTTCGGTCGGAGGAGCGCTCCGGCGAGGTGGATGGTTTTGATGATTCGATGGATGCAAATGAAAGATTTTTGAGGGCTTTGAAACCTAAGGCTACGGGGAATAAAATGCAAGAAAAATAGAGGGGAATAGTGGCAGCCTCGACGGTGTAGACCGGAGGGAAGTACCTCGACGCCGGCGGTGGTGGCGGAGGTTGTGGAAGCTGATAAACCCAAAAATCTAACGGTCTTGTGATCCACATAAGGCGGGAACACAGAGGTCACTGCGGTGACCGCTTAAAATCCGAATTTAGTCAACAATGAACCCACAATATAAATATCAAGCAATGAAGAATAAAATGGAGTCAAATTTATTTTTAACTCTACAAACAAGATGTATAGGTGTAAGTATGTAGAGAGTTCGAACACAGAGAGCAAGGCAGGATAGATAATCAAGTGTGTGTGTGAATGTGATGTGATTGTCTACACTATGCAAGGCAAATGTTTTTGTGGGTTTTTAATTTTATATTTTATTTTTAATTTTGTTTTTGTATTTTGGTTTTCTTTTTACTGATTTTGTATTTTCTTTTTATATTTTATATTTTTATATTTTCTTTTTCAATAATAGGATATATATACAATATAAGGAAGAGAGGGGATAAAGTATTTATAAAAATAAGTAAAAATAGTCAAAACTCAGAGAATAAAATATTTTTGGTCTTTTTATAATTTTAAGATGTTTTTATGATTTTTGGGGAATTTTAAAATGTTTTTGGAATTTTAAAAGTCAAAATAAAGGAAAACAGTGAAGAAACTTGCTGGCTGAAACTAAAATGGGAATGCAAAATACCAATCAGTAGCAAAATTTTCCCAAATTAATTTTAAAATAAAGACAATAAATTGGGGAAGACACACAACTAAGTTTATATTTTTAGGATTTTTCTAGATTTTTTTAGATTTTTATGAAGTTTTTAGAGGTTTTCCAATTTTTAAGGTTTTGGTTTTGAAATTTTTAGTGGTCTTTGGATTGACACTAGTAGATGATAAAACACACAAAATATAATTTTTTTGGAATTTTTCAAAATGTTTTTATAATTTTTATGGATTTTCTAATGCAAACAGTAGGAAAAATGCATGTTTTTGATTTTTAATAAATATGAAAATGCAATAAAAATGAAATACAAAAATATAGCATGAATGAACAAGTCAACATGCAGCTATGATAGTTTTTTGGTAATTTTTGGAGTTAATATGATGCGTGAAATAAATAAGAAAAGGCATACAAAAATACATAGCCTGGTAGGGGTATAAGTGCAAATATCAAAACATCCAGGGGCCTGTGTGTAAAATTCCCTCAAATTATACAACTATATAAAATAGTTTCTGGACCAATTATAAAAACCTAAAGTCGCAAGGGTGCCCTTGTAAAAACTCCCAGACACACGTGCGTCGCACGCGCGCCTGGTAGGGGCACGGATGCAATTTATACAAAAGTCAGGACCTTAAATGCAAAAGTTCCAAAATATTATAACTGCATGTGAATGTTTTGGCACTAAATACAAAAATGCAAAGTTCCCGGGTGCGCCTGCAAAATTGCCAAGTCACGTGCACGAAGCACGTGACCTGGCAGGGGGCAAAATGGAAATATTACAAACTACGAGGGCTTTACTGCAAATCTTACAAAATTAATAAAGGCAGATG
The DNA here is from genome assembly GCA_037367405.1 of Ottelia alismoides. NCBI lineage: Eukaryota > Viridiplantae > Streptophyta > Magnoliopsida > Alismatales > Hydrocharitaceae > Ottelia > Ottelia alismoides. The sequence continues at coordinate 71,491 of JAZKJV010009982.1, forward strand.
AAAGTTTATACGCTAATAAAGAAATAACAAAAATGGCTGGGGAGAACTTGCAAAATGCCCAACCTAATCGGATCGAACGGCGCCAGTGATTTCACTGGCCACGTGTCGTTGCTTGGACGCCTGATACCGCTTCGGCCTTGAACGACCCCGATTAGAAGATCTTCGCGTGATCGAACGACCGAGTTGCAGCAGATCCGATGGCTGCTGTTCCTTTGGAAGAACGAAGGAGGATCAACGGCTCAGGGGAAGTCGGCAAGAACAGTCGAAGAACAGAGGGCCGACAAGATTGAATCGACGCGGCCTTCGTCCTCCGACGTGATCAGCGAGTGCTATGAGGCCCACGAGCACGCTGGAGCATTCCCTTGATGGCTGGAAGTAAAAAAATGGCGCGAGCAGCGCCGGAGCTCTTCCACGGCGAGGAGGAAGCTGCTGTGCTCCAGGTGCGCCGGTGAATCCCCAAAAATGTTCCAGACGCGTGCAGTATCTCCGTACCTGCAAAAATTGGTTAAGGGGAGCACGAGAAAAGTGCCACACATCACCCCGTAGTAGAATAAGGTGGGAGGCGACGAGGGAGAAGCTCACCGGAGCTAGCTCCGGTGAGGTGACAGCTGGGATGGTCGGATGGGTTCCAGACCAAATGGAAAACAGGGAAGCGATCCTAAGGCTACTGCGAAATTAATAAAGCAAAAAAAATGGATAAAAAGGGACCTCAAGGGTTGTATGCCCAAGGTAGACCTCACGACGGCGCGACCTCCGGAGATGGCTGGAAACACGCCGCAGAGCTAGCGATGCACCTCAACAAGGTCGGGGATCAACCCTCTGTCACAAGGGGATCCGGCAGCAATACCTCGGAGGTCTTGGATCTGGCCAAAGGCGGTTCAAGATTCAATGGAAGATGGCGGGGTGGTTTTGAACAATGGTCGAGTGGCTCCAAAGAACGAGGTGCATCAGGCGACACAAGCATCCATTCCCCGAGGAGGACCCTAGGCGTGTAAGGTCAAACATCTTGGAGAAAAATTGTAGAAGACATCGTCATGAAATGATACAAGACGCAGCCTCCAAAATTCGTCAAAAACGAGAAAAAAGCATGTCTGACACAACCCAGAGGGAAGGTCAGACTGTTGACCTTGGTCAACAGTCCAGACCACCTGGTTGGTCCACGTGGACCAACCAGGAAAAACCTCCTGAAAAGTTTTGTAAAATTATTAAAAAAAAGATAATGAATGAATTAATATTTAATTACTAAATAAAAAATGTTTCTTATTTTTGTATATTATTTTATGGTGATTTTTAATTATTTTGATGAGATATATTTTTACAAGTTCCCTTTTATACCCTTTGTAGGTACATATACCTATATATTTAATTAATTTTTTTATTTCATGTTTTTAATTTATTTATTTTTGTTTATTATTTTATAAAATTATAGAATACTTTTACACACTTGAATATATTTTTATTTTATTTTTCTGATGTGTTTTGTATATTTAATAAAATATAAGTATGTGTTATACATGTATAAGTATAGTTATTGTACGTATGTATTATATTACACAAGTATTTTTATTTAGAGTTTCTTTTGTATTTTTATTCTGATTTCAATGCACATATATATTATAAATAATATTTACAAAATTATAAAAATACAAAATTATAAAAATAGTGAATAAATAATAAAATGAATATTTTAATCAGTACAATTATACAAGTAGGGTCCAAAACTCAACTTTCAAACCGTAACTCCGAAAAATACGAAACCACTCCATAAAATAGATTATTTTATGCTATATACAATTAAAGGCGAGTTTGGTACATTTTGAGTTTTTATTTGCAAGATACATGTCTGGGAAGTTAGAGTTTTGGAATCTTATTTAGACCATAACTTTTTATATGTGTATTATTTTTCAGTGAAATCAATTTTGTATTTTTATTTATTTAATTATCTACAACTTTCATGTACAAAGTTTATTTATTTGAGGTATAAAAAGTGGAACCAAAAATAGGTCCCTAAATGAATAAAGAATGAAGGTATTTTTATGGTGTTTTGATCCTTATCTCCCCCTACTTTATTCCTTGTCGACCTATTCATCAAGATGCCTAGGTCTCGGGGTTTTGGATCATAAAATATTTACAATATTTTATTCTTTTTCTTTTCTTTTATTTATTTTATAATTTTGGCTTTAATTACAGTATTTTATACACTATTTACATGCACATGCATGAATGCTAAGATGTGGAAATTAAAGTATTTACACACATTTGCTCGGGTTTTTGATGCCAAAATGATAGAATAAAGATGATGAAATGTGGCTTCATCAGAAGCTGCCTCGAGCCTTGCTCAACCCGCCTGAGACTCGCTGAAGGGAGCTGTCACCTCCCTAGATCGATTAGGCACGAAAGGGGAGCTTGGCTATGGAAATGAGGGGTTCAAATTTGAATCGAAAGTCGGGGCTCCATTATATTTGGTTTGACCCTGCGACTGGGGTGGTCCAAAGACCAATGATTATTTGGTGAATCGTCGCTCCATTCTCCAAGGAAACGTATAGGCGTGAAAGACAACATATCGAGGAACAAAAGTCAAGAAGGAGCTATCGTGGAAGGGTGAAAGATCAGGTCTCGAAAAATCATCAAAGATGACGAAAAACGAGTCTTCTGACAAGTTACCAGGGCTAGGACAGCTAGTTGACCAAGGTCAACTTTGACTGTCCCCTGATTGGTCCACGTGGACCAATCAGGAAAAATCCCTGGAAAAAGATTTATTAATTTAATTAAAAATAGAAAATGAATGAATTAAATTTTGGTTATTAAATAAAAAAGTTTATTATTTTATAAAGTATTTTATGGTGATTTTTAATTACTTTTATGAGGTATATTTTTACAAGTTGCTTTTATTAGCCTATATAGGCATATTACTTGTATAGTTTATTATTTTATTTTTATTTGGTGTTTTTAATTTCTTTATTTTTATTTATTATTTTATAAATTTATAGAATACTTTTATACACTTAATTATATTTTTATTTTATTTTTTTGATGTAACTTATACACTTAATAAAATATAAGTATGTATTATACAAGTATAAGTATAGGTAGTATACCTATGTATTATATTACAAGTATTTTTATTTTGTATTTCTTTTGTATTTTATTCTGATTTTAATATACAAATATATTATAAGTAATATTTACAAAAATATAAAATATAAAATTATAAAAATAATGAATAAATAATAAATTGAATATTCTAATCTGTACAAGGATACAATATGGTCCCAAAACTCAACTTTCAAACCGTAACTCCGAAAAATACAAAACCACCTCCATAAAATATATTATTTTAAGCTATATATAATTAAAGGTGAGTTTGGTACATTTCGAGTTTTTATTTGCAAGATACAGGTCTCGGAAGTTGGAGTTCTGGAATTTTATTCAGACCATAACTTTTTATCTGTACACGATTTTTGAATGAAATCAATTTTGTAATTTTCTTTATTTAATTATCTACAGCTTTCATGACAAAGTTTCTTATTTGAAGTATAAAAAGTGGAACTAAAAATATGTCCCAAAACTAAATAAAGAATGAATAAAATAAATGGAATGTGTATTGTATTTTGACCCTTATCTCCCCCTACTTTATTCCTTGTCGACTATTCATCAAGATGCCTAGGTCTCGGGGTTTTGGGTCATAAAATATTTACAATATTTTATTCTTTCTTTTCTTTTCTTTTTTTATTCTATAATTTTGGCTTTAATTACTGCATTTTATACAGTATTTACATGCACATGCATGAATGCTAAGATGCTGGATTTATTTACACGCATTTGCTAGGGTTTTTGTGGCCAAAATGATAGAATAAAGACGATGAAATGTGGATTCATCAGGCGGGCATGGGCATCCCTGGAGCTCCATCCCAGGCGGGGGGGGGGGGGGGGGGGGGGGGGGGGGCAGGGCCTGGACCTGCGGAAGGAGGAGGCAAGTCAGGGCGCAGGCGGGGCCTGGACCTACGGGCGGGGGTTGCCCTGGAGCTCCATCCCAGGAGGCGCGAGCATGGAACTTGGTATGGCTCGATCGCAGGAGGAGGCGCGGACGTGGGGTTTCCCGGAGGGGAGGGGTGTAGGCGGAGTAGGGGGGCTTGCTGGGGGAGGCGGGGCGGCCGACGGGAGACCTCGACTTGGGTGGGTGTGCTGGGAGGAGGAAGGGGAAGGAGGAGGGAGGGGACATTTGTCTTATTTGTAAATAACTAAAAGTTTAAGGGTATAAAATATAAAATCCTTGACGGATACCGTCATAGTTGACGGAAAAATTGAATGGAAATTAACACGGGGTTCTGGTTGTAAGAGCTAAGTATTACTCAAGGTATTGTATGTAATTCGTGATTATCGAGGGTATCTGGGGTAATTACGGAACTACTCAGGGTTATGGGTGTAAATATCCCTTATTTTAAACCATGTTTTGGATATTTTTGATTTTAAAATATTAAAAATTATCAAAATATTCTAAAAAACACAAAAATAGTAAAAAATATAATACACAAAAATAATTTATTTTCTTTATTTTGCCTATGTTTGTTAATTTTTATATATACCCTAGTATCTCTTGTATATATCTCTTATATATAGCTTCATATATATGATAAAAGAAAAAGAAAATATAAAAAGATAAAAAAATATAAAAAGAAAATATAAAATAAAAAAAATTAAAAAAATTAAAAAATAAAAATATAAAATCAAAAAATTGAATAAAAAATATAAAAGTAAAGCCCACAAAAATTGTAACTTGGATAAGTGTTTGAGAGATAAAGTGTGCCTTGATTTCTTGTCTTGTCTACTCCATTCCTTTATTTTCTGTGTTCGACCCCTACCTACTTGACATTATACATTCTTAGTAGGGTATAATATATTTTAACTCTTGCTATTAATTACTTAATTATTTGTGGGTTAGTTGTTGAACAACGAGAGGATTCGAGTAGTTGCCTCAGCGACAATGAGCTTGAATTGTCAGGCCATTACTTAGCGACTCCCATCTTTTCATTTTTCAAATGGCGCCGTTGCCGGGGAGCATCGACTTGTAGAGTAGATTTTATCCCTTCATTTGCTTAGCCATTTCTGTTTATCTCTCTTTGCTTGATTATTAAATTTGAACTGTATGACGTCTTTTCTCTTGTCTTCCTGCAAGGGACCGCGATTCGAGGATGATCGCTTAGGTGATTCTATGCATCCTAGGGACGAGGAGCCGACTATTTTGACCTAGCCGACAGGAGAGAGCAGAAGTCTCTTGAGAGAGAGAGAGAGGATAGTTTAGTATTTTTATCTTTTGGTGAGAGTGAGATTTATTTGACTATTAATTTGTAATAATACATGTACTTTGGACTTTGGACACTCATGCCCAATTTCCAAGCTTTTGTTCACTTGGGGGCTCACTGCAGATTTCTGAGTTTTCATCGCTTTCTTTCACTTTGTTTCCCGTGATTTGTGCTTTCCGCCTTTTTTTCTTTTTGTTTTGTGGAATGAGCCCTTAGTTCTTAGGCTTGCTTGATCGTGTAATCTAAGGCCAAACACCTAACAATATTTCATGTACCTATAATCTTCACATTTGTACTTAGAAATTAATTAATTGCTTGACACTTAGTTTGAAACTGCACGCCGTGAGAGCCCTTCATACAACGTTTGTAGGACCCATTGTGGTGGGCACCGAGGAGGCTCTAAGATCAGACTTTAGATTTCACTCTTCGTGTTTTGTATTTGATTCTTCACACTAGCAATTTCCTGCTTAGGATGATTTTCGTGTACATATCGACATACAATATAGGTTTATAAATTCCTGTTTTGCATCCCGCATGTACAGAGCTGGGAAGCACTGTAAGTCTTTTAACTGATCATTCATTATTCAGGCACTAAGGTGAGATTTCCATCTTAATTTTGCCTTGAGTTGCTTTGTCGATCTTCTCCCTATGTTTTTGGATTAATTAGTAATCAAAGAAAATACAAAAACATTAGACGTTTGTATTGAATCTACTCAAAGCTAATGATGACACAAAAAAATTAAAAAGGGACTGCAAAAAATACTTGACCCAAATAAAATTGATTAATCGAACTCATTGCCTTGGGTGGCCAAAGCTCTCATGTTGCATTGGAAGGTCTCCTTCCCAGTGAGAGAGCGACTTCGTAAGGATTAGAGCCCAAAACCCAGTATGTAGCTGCCTTGTGTATCGCCTGGATTTCTGAAGTATTGGCGCTTCTATCGTACGTGGACGAGTAGGGCTTGGTCAGTGATGAATTCCTGATTGTCACTCTTTATTCTTTTATTTTAGCTATTTATCTTGGCAAAGCATCATGTAAATAAATGTAAATACAATAAGTAAGCATTCAACATGCATGTGTAAACTTTCTATAATTAGCACATATTTGTGCAAAAATAAAAGAATAAAGGAAAAGAAAAAGAAAAAGAAAGGATGTATTTAGAATAAATACAGAGTGACCCAAATCCAAAGAGAAGGTCACGCCTTGACCTGATCGCCAAAGAAAATAAGTAGAAAGAGATAGGGCTTCTCTATGTTGTACATATCACCTATATCTGTAAATAATTATTTTTGATAAAATAAAAATAAAATATTCTTTTTATCTCCTTATTTATATTCTTAGAAATAAAATAAAAATAAAAATCAGAAAAGTAGAAATAAAAATAAAAATAAAATTCTTCTTATTTGTACAAAATACATGTATATATGTCACATCCCCTATTTATTCTATACTTGTAAATAACCTCTAAAAATAAAATAAAAATTATTTTGAACTCCTAAAATTATGTTGAAAATAAATAAAAAAAATCTGAGATATTTATGTAAAAATAAAATAATAAAAATACTTGTACATAATACATAGGTATATTATACATGTATATAATACTATATACTGTATATAAACTAATTTATTTCTCATAAAAATAATTTAAAAAACCATAGAAAAATAATTTGAAAAATAATAAACATTTTTATTCCGAAAACTTTTTGATTAAAAATCATTCATTATTTTTATTGAATTTGTAAAGGTTTTGTATATCGATATTTCTGATTGGTCCACTCAGGACGTTGACCTCCGGTCAACGTCTCCCCCTTCCTGGGTTAGACCCAGATAGTGTTCGCCGGTCCTGCTTCTCCTCTTTCTCTAGTCCGACTCCAAGCTCCTTTTGCCTTGAGATTTGGACCCGATAAACCTCGTACATTCGACATCTTCACATGTCCCTTGGTTGATCCGGATCACTCTAGGGTTTCGCGCTTTTCGCCGATTATTCCAAACCCTCGAGCATACTATAAAGTATCTTCTTCCGCCTCCACTACAGTTTAGCTCATGCCTCGCCCTTCTTCCACCCCTAGTGGTCTCTAGTTGAGTGACAGCTATCGGAGATCACCTTCGGATTGAAGTTTGGTGCGTGATTCTCGCAGCTCACCTACGTGGCTGGACCTCCGCTGCGTTTAGCCTCCTTGGCCAGCCATAGCCTGGTTGAGGCCACAACGCCGACTCCCATCATCGCATGAAGCTCACGAGTTCATCCAGATCTTCAGGTATCCATCCCATACTCCGCACTTTCGCCTTTGATTCAATCTATCCATTTAGCTCCGCCGCACGTTCACTTGCTCTGACCAGTTGGTCGGAGCCCCGTTATTCACACCCACCTGTTCCGATCGATCCTACTTGTCACCCTCCATCTCGCACCGCAACCTGATCATCCTTAGGCTCGACCATTAGGTTGAGATTAAGGCCCAGATCTCCTCCTATCATCTTTGCCGGAGATCGACCTCCATTCCCCCACGCTTCTCTTCTCCTTATCAAACAATAACCCGATCGGAGCAACGCCCTCGAGTTTCTCTTCCCCTTGCAGGTCATATTGCATGCAGAAGACCCCCATTTGACCCCTACTGCTCAGGCGGAGAAGCTCTAGGCGCACCTCCACCGCGACGGCCATCCGACCATCCCCTTTCACGTCGAAGCACTTCATTAGACACGACGCACCTCTACGACGCTAAAGACCCTTTCGGTGGGCTCATCGGACCGGTGGATCACCTCCAACGGCCGATTGAAGCTCGCAAAGGAGCTGTTCTTCCAGCACCCCCATCTACCGTCGGATGAGCCCCACTTATGCCAGATTCCATCATAGCCACCGATCAGATCAGCTTTTGGGCCATTCGATCGGACATCCCCTGAACATCTACCCGCACATTCCCGACACCATCTGCACCGTCAGATCTGCAGCGCCAGGAGATCAGGTCATGCGCCTGCGCTTTCACCAGAGCTCGCCATGCGTCCTCACGTTGTCTGTACGCACCTTCCAAGGGTATTTTGTCCTTTTACCCCTTGCTCTTTCATGTTTTAGTACTTAGTTCTGCAAATAAAGTGGTAGTTTAGACTTTTGTAGTTTAGACCTCAAGGTTTCCAGTATTTGCACTTTAGTCCAGTTTAGTTGCAGTCATGTGCCATCCTATGTGTTTCTCTTGTGTTTTTGCATTTAGTGCCTCGAACTTTTGCTATGTGATGCATTGAATGAAATGTTTATGATATTTGCACTTAGGCCCCTATGCGTGGTTTATTGAGTATGTGCGGGAATTACTTCGATAATTTGCAACTGTACCCCCAAGCTTTATATATGTTATATTTTGGTATGGAAACTTTAGGATAATTGCATATAGGTCCCTACCTGCTGTGTGCTTTGTTTTTTATCAAATAATTACTAAATTAACTCTAAAAATTCCATAAAAATATAGTTAGCTCATACTAACACGTAATATTTATGGCATTTTTTGTGAATTAATTTAGTTTTATTTGATGTTTTCTAAAAATTAAAAACACCTAAAAGACATTCTGTCTATTTTATAAAATACATAAAATTCGAAAAATTACCTGAAAAATTCCATAAAAATTGTGTATGCGTTTTTATGTGCTTCATCTTCAATAGCATTTTTGCTTGAAAATTGTTCATAAAAACCCTAAAAAGTGAAAAAGATCCAAAAACTTATAAAAATCGTTACAAATTCTAAAAAAATAAAAAATATAGTTCCTGTTGTTGTAGTTAGATAATTTTATTTGCTTTCTCATAAAATTGCTATCTAAGACATTATGACATTTGAATATTTTTAACTGGTAATTTTGTCCTGGTTGTGCACTGTTTCATTGTTCAACTCTTATTGGATTTTTATAAAATCATATAAAAAATGGAAAATCCCTTAAAATCACTCAAAACATATGAATATTTGAAAAACATAAAAATATTTTTGTTTATTGTTTTTGAGCATTTTTGACCTTAATAAAAATTGCTGAAGCTTGCTTGCCCTTTATTACTTTGTCTTGTTTCCTTATTTTGAAATATATAAAAAAATTACAAAATTAAAAACCATAAAAACATGCTTTCTATCTTCTGATTAGGACTACTTTGTACATTTTTGTGCTCCTTGTGTTCGACCCTGGTCGCGATACCATGCTAAGTAAATAGCGGAGACTGTCGACATTGATTTTATGCTTGATTGATTCATCTGTGTGGTTCTCTTATTTTCTTGTTGAGTCCGATTGGCTGATTGGGGTCACAACGACCCGTGATTATTTTTGATACTTAACCCTAGTCAGCTGGTCGCTCATCAACCATCAATGATACTCTTTGTTGTATAGAGTGTTGACCTTGTCTAAAGCATCGAGCATAGGCCACGCCTTAGCAGGGGTGTCTATCTCATCGTCTTGCATCCGAGTAGGTTCTTGCATGCTCATAGGTGATTCCGTTGCTAGCGAGATCCAGAGTATTGGTTTTTCCTATCGGCTTCCTCCCTCTATTTCTTTGGCTATGTAAGGATCTAGGAAGGGTTACAATGACCTTAAAAAGTGCAGACTGTAGGTTACAAAGGAGAAGGATAAGTACGCGATACTTTTCCAACAATACTCTCTCTCCTATAGGCATAGTGCTCTAAGGACTTGTTGAAAGATAAATTGCTTGATTCAAATCTAAAACCAACAAAGATAATTGCTGAACCTTCATAGCTTTACAGTTCGAGTTGGTGAATCCATTGTTTTGAGGTTTGATTTATTAGTTTTACTAACGTCAAGATCAAAAATGTCGTGCATTTGCGTAATTTTGCTTCCTTCCTTGTTGACCCTTGTCCACTGTGAGCCATTCTACTATTTTGCACTCCTTTTGTTTCTTGTTGACTCCCATATCTTTCATCCACATCGATCTTCCTCTTGATATCTGAGACGATGACGAATGGGCATTTTAGTCAAGACTCCGTCAACACCCATATCAGCTCCATACGCTCGATCTCTCCAATAATTCGGGCGATTCTCGAGAATCTGATTCAGACCCAGCAAACCAATCTCCACACTCCCTGTCTTCTCCAATAAATCTGGATCACTCTTGTCCTGAGCTATACCCATTCTCGATGGCCTTTCTTTATTCCTTATACATTGCCATTCCTGATAAATTCATGTGTCAACCTTAATACATATCAATTCTATACATCAGGTGCTGCACTTCAGACTAATCAGGATATTCTTCCATATCCCAACCAAGCATCCGAACTCGATCCAGAAATCCAAGCAGAATCAAACATGGTATGTGGAAGAGGAAAAGGAGAGCAACCCCAACCAGAAGAAGAAGCCCATTCGGAAGAAGCGCAATATACCACATAGAATGAGGTCAACAACCAGCTGCTTGCATCCATACAAGCAATTCAGTAGCATCTGACTAACCAAGCCCTAGACCAGACTGCCTTCCAAGATATGCTGAATGATCTGAGGAGGAGGGATGATGCAAGAGATGGCTGAAGAGAAGATGTGCGAGATCCAGATCAAGAGTTTAACCTTGGAGGTGTTGGAGATGAACTTTCAGTGGGAGGACTCAACTTCAACAGAATGGATGCAAGACCACCGCTGTCGAAGCCTACTTTGAAATAGACATACAATCTGGGAGCGGGTCGAATCACCGAGTGGATCTAAATTCCACAAATCCATGCCCACTTCGAGCTGAAGCCGCGGTTCATATCCCTGCTTTCTACATTTCATGGGAATACCATTGAGGAACCATATATCCACCTCAAGAAGTTTGACCGTATCTGTGCCACTGCTCACTACCCCAGTATTCCTTTGGGGGTAGTCAAAGTGACTGCCTTTCCCTTCAGCCTCCACGATAAGGCCTTGTATTGGGTCGACCACTTGGGGAAGGTAGTCAATACCTGGGGGGAGTTAAAATCTGCATTTCTACACAAATTCTACCCTCTCGGTCGCCTGAACCAGATCCGTTCCCGCATCTCCAGTTTGTACCAACAACCCCACGAATCTTGAAGCATGGGAAAGATTCAAATATCTCAAGGAAAAGTGTCCCACCATGATATTCTAAAGACTAGTCTCGTACAACACTTTTTTTCAGGCTGACACTTGAAAGCCAAAAGCTCGTTGATGCTGCTTGCGGTGGCTCTCACTTTAACAAGGGCAAGGACGTTGTTTGGAATGTTTTTGAGGAAATTGCTGAAGGAGAAGCCACCCAATACTCTTCGCGTGCTTACATGAAGATGCCAACCACCATCATCAAACCAGTGAACATGGCCACCCACGCCAAAGATAAGGACGAGAGCTCCAACCTGAGTATCATAGAGAGCCATCTGTCCAAGGTAGATATCATAGAGAAGAGGTCACATGACCTAGAAAAATTATCAATGATTGAGAAAAGGACCCAGGGCCTTGAAAAGCTCGGCCTGATCTCCCAGGAGCTAGAGCAGCTCGTCCGCACCTTGAACGCCAACATGTGCAACTCTGTGTCTGCCACTGTCTAGATGTCCACTAAGAAGAAGGAGCCTTCACTGAATCATGCGCCTCAACCAACTCTTCCGCAACCCCAACCTGTTCAGCACGTGTATTATTGATTACTCGGATCTTGTGGGGGTTTAAAGTAATCCACACAAGGCAAGATCACAATTTCGCTGAGGCAACCGCTCACGAAACTTGGGTCAATCAACAATTAACCCACAACAATGATTAAACAATGTAAAGCAAGATGTGGAGTTAAAATTTATTATAACTCTACAATGAATGTGTATAGTGTGCAAGCATGTATAGGTCGAACACGGGGAACAAGCAGGATAGATCGGGCAATGCTCAAGAATGAAACTGATCAAATACCTATTATTTAATTTTTGATTTTATAATTTTATAATTTTATTTTTAATATACTGATTTTTTATTATCTTTTTATATTTTATACTTTTATATTTTATTTTTATATAAACTAAGAATATAAGACTATGTAGGATATATATATACAAGAGAGAAGAGAGAGATGAAAATAAGTAAAAATACACAAATTATAGGAAATAAAATATTTTTGTACTTTTTATATTTTTCTAATGTTTTTATGATTTTCTAATATTTTTTCTAATTTTTTTTGATATTTTTAAAGTCAAAAATACTGAAAACAGTGAACAAAATTAATTGTCGAAATTAAAATGGAGATGAAAAATATCAATCAGTATCAAAAATTCTCCAAATTAATTTTAAACTATGTATAATACAATAAAGAAAATTCTGGAATAGGAAACACAATTTTTAGATTTTTTTATAGATTTTATAAATTTTTATGAAAGTTTTTATGGTTTTTCTATTTTTATGAGTTTTCTTTCATATTTTTTAGTGATTTTTAAACTGAAGATAAAGGATGCAAAAAACACAAAAAAATTTTCAAAAAAGTTTTATAATTTTTATGTATTTTCTAATGCAAACAGTGAAGAAAATGCATGTTTTTGAATTTTTACAAATAATAAAATGGTCAAAAATGCAAAGTAAAAATATGATGTGATAGTGCAATGCAACAGGAAGGTATGGTATTTTTTGGTGATTTTCAAATTTTAGAGATGCATGAAATAAATAGAGACAATAAAGAGAAACTACACTACTAGCAATGACAGTTTTGCAAATAGTAAAAAGTTTAGGGCCAATATGCAATTTTCCACAATATTAGAACTTATTAAAAATACTTTCTGGATTGAATATAAATAGCCAAAAACTTGAGGATGCGCGTGCAAAATTACCAAACCCACTTGCATTGACACACGCGTCTGGCATGGATTAGATCGCAATATTCCAAAGGTCTAGGGGCTCAATTGCAAAAATTCCTCAAAATATAACTGTCATAAATTCTTTGAGTACTGAATGGAAATAACAAGACCCTCAAGGGGTCCTCTGCAAAATGTCCACGGACCTCACGCGCGCAGGCACGTGAGGTGACGTGGCTGAGGACCTAATGACAAGAATACAAAGTCTGGGGCTCTTCCTATAAAGTTCACAGAAATTTATGACTGCTGATGAAAGATTTAGGGTTTAATATTAAATACAAAATCTTCTAGGGTAAAAACGCAAAATACCCAAGCATGTGATCGGACGGTGGTTGAGAATCCACTAATACACGTGGTGTGTCCTGGTGTCCCGATACCGTTTTACACGGACGTTTGAGATTAGATCCCCCGATGGGATCTGACGGTCGAAACTCCGGAAGATCCGACGGCCGCTGCTACGGTCCAAGAACCGACCGGATCCGACGACTAGAAGATGATGACAAAGGATGGGGAAGAACTCACGGCGAGGCGAGCTTCCATGACCCCCTTCTCCCTCCTATGGCACTCCTTCGAGCTCCAAAATGGCCGGGGTTGTTCCTGCAATCCTCCTCTAGCCGCTGGCGGCGGCAAAATTGGACGATGATCATCGGAGGTGGATGGCAAAGGCGGAGGAGCGGGGACGCTCCAGGTATCTCCAGCGAGGTCCAAATGCCTCCAACGGTGGATTGAATACTCCTGGACCTGCAAGAACGAGTGAAGAGGGCCACAGGCAAAGTGTCGCGACCCTCCAGCATGCGAAAAAGGGTGGAGGTCGGTGTGGAAGAGCGCTCACCGAAGCGAACTTCAGCGAGGGGTGGTGAAGATGAAGGGATCGGCGAGAAACGAAAATGACGATGGGAATTAGACCTAAGTGATGAACGCGAAATCCACCTCTTTAATAGTCGATAAATTGTAGTATAGGAGGTGAAAATTGGTCGATCAAAAACCACAAGCTTTGCATGCTATGGAATATTTATACTTGGTAAGTGTACCAAGGTCGAACACAGGGACACGGCTGCCTAATCTGAGTATTGAATTTTGATTCATGAACGCATAATGTCAATTAATTTCAGTTTTAGGTCCATATGCAAATTGTGCAAAATACAAAGCTACGCTAGGATGTATATATTTTTATGCAATTATAAAGTGATGCATGGATAAATATGCAAGAGAAATTATTTACAGATTAAAGACTACAATTATACCCTAAAATTAATGAGCAATATGAAATTAGAGACAATTTAATCCATCATTGAAAAGTGGTCATCACATCCCATCAAGGCAAGAAGAGCATGGTCCATTTGTCACATAAAAATTCACTTAGATTAAAACAATGTCAAATAAGACAATTAAGCATGCTAAAATGTAGAGGACAAAACAAGGATCAAAACGACACTAAAATCATGCAATTTGGACCTACGATGCTCAAGTTATGCTAAAAACAGTGCAAGGGCATAATGGTAATAAAAATGCAATAAAATAAAGGGATAAATATTGCATTTAGGTCCCTGGAGGGACCTAAATGCAATTAATGAAAACCGCCTGGGCCTTTGAGTAATTTTTCCATGCGCGCAAGGGCCTTTTTGTAATTCTTCCAAACCTTGAGGGCTTCCCTGTAAAATAACCCAAGTGCGCACGTGGAGCACGCGCCTGAAGGACCATTCTGCAATTACCAAAAATACCGGGGTCCTTCGTGTAAATTACCCACGCCCTCACGTACGGTGCACGTGAGGGCCCAGGCTCGGGTGCTCCCTGCAGGTTCGGTCCACGTGAACTCTTCTGGAGGTTCGGCGCAGGCTCAGTCCACCCGAGCCTATAGGTTCAGAGTGGAGGCTCGGGTGGCATCTGATGTCGCCACGTGGCATCATCCTACCCGCCCGATCCCGTAGATCGGACGACAACTGTGCTTCCTCCTCCACCGCGGGCCACCGGAGGAGGCTGTGCTCCGGCGAACCTCTGTGGACTCCGCCACCCCTTGCGAGGCTATCTGAGGTTCATGGAAGCTTTCTGGAAGTGTGGCGGAGGTCTTGGAGTCTAGGCGAGGCTCCGGGGATGATCGGAGGTCGAGGGCGGGGAAGCCTCACCGGAGAAGATATGCTTGAAGGTGATCCGATGCAGACTCCGGCCAATGAAGTACCTGCAAGCGTTAGAGATAGCAGAAGCTTGTGCGAATGCGTGTGAGTGAGAGGTGAAGCGAGTGGACGGTCGTGAAGCGACGGGAATGGTGGCCTGAGGTCATCTCCTCCGGCGGAGCTGGAGGAGAGGGGAATCGGAGCGGGGGAGGTTTTGGAGAAAGGGAGATGGGTCGGCGAAAACGAGGGTGGTCAGGCGGAGATGGTAGGTTGATCGGATGAGGGTAACTGTGGTTTATGGGGTCGGAAAAATTAAGAAAATAATTATCAAAACTCACCTCGCCGGAGCGAGGTGTTGGCGGAGGGAACAGCTTGGGCGGAGGACCTGGGTGGTCCTCGGGTCGTCGTCCGCGAGGCCAGCTGCGGTCCTCGGAGCTCAGTGGTGTCGGAGACACCTGGGGCACTGCGGAGCACCGCCGTGGGTCAACACCGGGCCAGCCCCATTATCGCCTCGACTTTCCGCCCCTCCGCTGTCACCGGAGGGGCGGAGGAAGCTGGGGAAAAGCCCAAGAATGGTAGACGAGGGTATCTGGTGACGGGGGTGAGGGTTTTATAGGTGAAGAAGGTTGGACGTACAGAGGAGCGGAGTGATTTTGATTAAGGTGTTAATGGAGAGGGGGGTAACGGCGAGGGAAGTGGATGGTGGCGCGAGGAAGGGGGAAGTACGGGCTGCGAGAGGGAGGCGTTACGAGTGGAGGTGGGTGGTTGGGACGGTGGCTAAAAAAAGGAAGGGGGCGGCGAGTCGGAGAGGCGTTACGCCTGGAGTCGGAGAGGCTTCGGAGGTAGGAGACGATGGAGAGCCGTTGGATCTTGCGATCCAACGGCTGGGATTGAGGCGCGAACGGATGGCTGTGATTAGGTGCTGGTGAGCGGCTTAGATCAGATCTGGAGTTGGATCTGATGGTTGATAGTTAATGGGCGACGTGGCGAGCTGAGGGGCGTTGGATGGTTGGCAGGATCGGAGGGCTGAGATGGAGGGGCGACGTGGCAGGTGGCGGACCGTGGATGAGGGGGTTGATCCTGTGGCTGTGGATGAGGCGGAATGTAGTGGTGGAGATCTGATCTGAGATCAGATCGGGTGGCTGAGGGATGATGCATGATGAACGGTGAGGATGGAGGCGGGGTTGGAATGATCCAACGGCCCAGGAGAGGGCCGGGTGGCGGAAGATGAAGCGGGCCACGTGGGCGGCCCAGAGGGCGCCATGTGGCCCAATCAGAGCAATTTAAAAATAAATACAAAGAAAAATATAAAAGAAATAGTTAGAGGCCGAATTTGGAAAAAGTCAAAACATGAAAGTTGCTCGTCTCGACGAGATCTACAACTTTCATGTTGGTCAAAAATCCAAAAGAGGTCATTTATACAAAACGTATTTTTGGGGGTATTTTTAAGGGATAAAAATACCAGGTTTGCGGTTTTGAGATCTTTTTGTATTTTTTTATCTTTTTAAGGGTTAGTGATTTATAGACAAGTTATCTATCTAGTTTTTAGGGGTTTTGAGACTAAAATAATTACAAGAAAAATAAGGGAAATTAAATACAAATAATTAAGGGTTAATTATACACAATATAATACATGATAAAATCAAAGAATTAGAGGTGATTTTTATTGGTTTGTTTAAGCAGGGATTTTAATAAGCGTCTTTTAGCATGATGAATACGAGATTCATCATACCCCTATACTTAAACTATGCTCGTCCTCGAGCATCTAAAGAATGAAGGAGTCGGATTAATTCCTGACAGTGCGTGTGAGAAATTCAAGGCTTGATCTTTCGAAGACCCTTGACCTAAGTGATCATAAAATGCTGGGTTTATCCAAGCCTTAGTCAGAAGGAATCCAACTTCTCTGATGATCAGACTCTCTTTTTGTACATATAATATAAGGATATGACATTTAGTGTACTGCATTTCATGAGAGCCGAGCTGATGCATCACCCAAAGTTCCAGTCCCAAAGATCTTCCTCTAGACCTAATCCTCAATACTAGGGAATAAGTCTATTCTTGCTTCAGTCAACCGTCTCTATAGTTTGTCAGACTTGAAAGTGTAGATGGACGGCCAAATGATGGAAGGATATGGGATTGTGTCTATTTTTCTCACCCTCACAATGGAACAAGGGGCCTCTCGAGTGCCTTTTACTCAACACATGTATATTATTATTTTGTTAATCAATGTGTCCGTCAAGAGAGTTGGAGTCGTCTGCACTTGTTTTTCTGGGAATACACCGGGGTGTGTCTCTTTTGAGTATCTAAGATACCTTCGACACCCAGACTTGTAGCATTTACGATGCAGAGCCCTTTTTTGGTGTCAGCCCAACTCCTGGTCCTAATTAGCGCTTGGTCCAAGTGGACACTTTAAAAAGTTTGGGAGCGCTCGCCCTTGGTGGAAGCTCTTTTGGAATTTGACTTTTGATTTAGAGCTTTTCTTTGACATTTCATTTCTTTTGTTGGCTAGCTCCACTGCTTTTACCAAGAGATTGGCGCACACTGATCAACAAATTCCTTTAGGTTTCATCACACCCTGGCACTTCTAGGTAAATATCAAAGAGATAGCATATGAATCTTGTTCACATACTGGCTAGGGTTTTGCTGACACTCAGGTTTTCTGAAGCCTTCATTAACTTTATCCCATCCTCGAATATCATTAGATCAGGTCTAAACTCGTTTCTCTGGTCCTAGTTTCTCAAGTGATATCTCATCTCAGCTCATCAATCATGCAGTTGTGGAAGTGACTGTGCTGATCATATTTTCTTGAAGGTAGAGATGAAGAGTGCAATATAGCACTCAAATCTTTCAAATCAGAGGAGTGTGGATATTTAAGTCATGAAAACCCTAATGACTAAGGCATGTTAACTCAGACTCTCAAGATTCCAGAGATCCAGTGTCCTCAAAATATTCAAGCCTTGCGTGAGTGTGAATGTGTCAGGAATACACCAACTCCATGGGTTAAAGAATTTTTGTTTGATTTTTCTCTTTTGCAAATTTTTATGGGTTTTAATTTTTTTTGGGAGAGACAATGACTGATCCAGGCTCAAATAAATAAAAGTATCCACTCTCAGCCAGTATGGGTGTAAGTGCGGGTCGAGACCCGTGATCCTTAAGGACAGTGCCATATGCGGTGTCCTTTAAACCACCCACTCTGCTAAGGGAGACCGAGATTCCCTCACTGAAAATGTCTACTAAGCCTAGTAGTCAGAGTCAAATTCCGAGAAACATTTTTAATTTTTCAATTTTTTTTCTTTTTTGAAAAATGGTTATTTACAAAGATTAATCCCTCAATTTTTAAGAAAACTTTTTTTACAAGGTTTTTACAAAACTCAGTTCACAGGTTTACCAAAACCCAGCCCGAAAAAATAAAATTTTAAAAAGTTTTAAAAACGCGAGCTAAGGATAAAGTAATATACAATAATATACGGTATACCCCCCTATACTTAAAATTTGCTATGTCCTCATAGCACAAGTGCCATGAAGCCAAGGCTCGGTTTAAGTACAGGGTGATATAGCGGAACTGAGGAGGAGGGACCCCCTATACTTAGGCCAAACTCGGCCTAAGCAAAAGAAGACCAAACGAGGCAGGGATGAATAGGCAGGTCCCCCCTATACTTAGGCTACAAATAGCCTAAGTAAGATCTGCGTTAGGGGGGGGGGGTCTATGATACAAGGGTGAGGTGGAGAGGGTTCTTGAAAAATAGATACACACAGAGATAGAGAGAGAGATAGATAGATAGAGAGAGAGAGAGAGTGAGTGAAATATACAGGGGAAGGGTGGGGGTGAGTATGTGCATGTGCAGTGTAGGTGTGTGTGGGGGGGGGGGAATTTTTTTTGAGTACAATATGCAAGACTGAAAATAAATATACAGATGCAATGTTTTTCTTGTTTTTTACAACATGCAATGCTATTTGACTGATAAAAATCCTAGAATTTCTTCACGGCTTCTTTTGCGGCCTCTTCAACGGAAGCTCCCAACTTCGCGCCTCCATGACGATCAGGCGTCCCCGATTTTCATGGGCCCTGCCACAAAAGAGAAAAGTTAGAATCTCAAAGAAATTAAATCAGCAAATAATGTGCAAAGAAATGATGCATGAGATGAGGACCAAAGTTTTTGAAATAATTTTTAAAAAAAAATCAAAATCCAAAAATTAAGCAAAGCCGTATCCCCGGCAACGGCGCCATTTGATGAACGTGAAATTCGCCTCTTTAATAGTATGGAATTATGCTGTAGTACAGGAGGCGAATTTTGTTCAGCAAATACCACAGACTTTGAATTCTGTGGAATATTTATACTTGGTAAGTGTACCAAGGTCGAACACAGGGACACGGCTGCCTAATCTGAGTATTGAATTTTGATTCATGAACGCATAATGTCAATTAATTTCAGTTTCAGGTCCATATGCAAATTGTGCAAAATACAAAGCTACGCTAGGATGTATATATTTTTATGCAATTATAAAGTGATGCATGGATAAATATGCAAGAGAAATTATTTACAGATTAAATACTACAATTATACCCTAAAATTAATGAGCAATATGAAATTAGAGACAATTTAATCCATCATTGAAAAGTGGTCATCACATCCCAGCAAGGCAAGAAGAGCATGGTCCATTTGTCACATAAAAATTCTTATATTAAAACAGTGTCAAATAAGACAATTAAGCATGCTAAAATGTAGAGGACAAAACAAGGATCAAAACGACACTAAAATCATGCAATTTGGACCTACGATGCTCAAGTTATGCTAAAAACAGTGCAAGGGCATAATGGTAATAAAAATGCAATAAAATAAAGGGATAAATATTGCATTTAGGTCCCTGGAGGGACCTAAATGCAATTAATGAAAACCGCCTGGGCCTTTGAGTAATTTTTCCATGCGCGCAAGGGCCTTTTTGTAATTCTTCCAAACCTTGAGGGCTTCCCTGTAAAATAACCCAGGTGCGCACGTGGAGCACGCGCCTGAAGGACCATTCTGCAATTACCAAAAATACCGGGGTCCTTCGTGTAAATTACCCACGCCCTCACGTACGGTGCACGTGAGGGCCCAGGCTCGGGTGCTCCCTGCAGGTTCGGTCCACGTGAACTCTTCTGGAGGTTCGGCGCAGGCTCGGTCCACCCGAGCCTATAGGTTCAGAGTGGAGGCTCGGGTGGCATCTGATGTCGCCACGTGGCATCATCCTACCCGCCCGATCCCGTAGATCGGACGGCAACTGTGCTTCCTCCTCCACCGCGGGCCACCGGAGGAGGCTGTGCTCCGGCGAACCTCTGTGGACTCCGCCACCCCTTGCGAGGCTATCTGAGGTTCATGGAAGCTTTCTGGAAGTGTGGCGGAGGTCTTGGAGTCTAGGCGAGGCTCCGGGGATGATCGGAGGTCGAGGGCGGGGAAGCCTCACCGGAGAAGATATGCTTGAAGGTGATCCGATGCAGACTCTGGCCAATGAAGTACCTGCAAGTGTTAGAGATAGCCGAAGCTTGTGCGAATGCGTGTGAGTGAGATGTGAAGCGAGTGGACGGCCGTGAAGCGACGGGAATGGTGGCCTGAGGGCATCTCCTCCGGCGGAGCTGGAGGAGAGGGGAATCGGAGCGGGGGAGGTTTTGGAGAAAGGGAGATGGGTCGGTGAAAATGAGGGTGGTCGGGCGGAGATGGTAGGTTGATCGGATGAGGGTAACTGTGGTTTATGGGGTCGGAAAAATTAAGAAAAGAATTATCAAAACTCACCTCGCCGGAGCGAGGTGTTGGCGGAGGGAACAACTTGGGCGGAGGACCTGGGTGGTCCTCGGGTCGTCGCCCGCGAGGCCAGCTGTGGTCCTCGGAGCTCAGTGGTGTCGGAGACACCTGGGGCACGACGGAGCACCGTCGTGGGTCAACACCGGGCCAGCCCCATTATCACCTCGACTTTCCGCCCCTCCGCTGTCACCGGAGGGGTGGAGGAAGCTAGGGAAAAGCCCAAGAATGGTGGACGTGGGTATCCAATGATGGGGGTGAGGGTTTTATAGGTGAAGAAGGTTGGACGTTACAGAGGAGCGGAGTGATTTTGATTGAGGTGTTAATGGAGAGGGGGGTAACGGCGAGGGAAGTGGATGGTGGCGCGAGGAAGACGGAAGTACGGGCTGCGAGAGGGAGGCGTTACGAGTGGAGGTGGGTGGTTGGAACGGTGGCTAAAAAAGGAAGGGGGCGGCGAGTCGGAGAGGCGTTACGCCTGGAGTCGGAGAGGCTTCAGAGGTAGGAGACGATGGAGAGCCGTTGGATCTTGCGATCCAACGGCTGGGATTGAGGCGCGAACGGATGGCTGTGATTAGGTGCTGGTGAGCGGCTTAGATCAGATATGGAGTTGGATCTGACGGTTGATAGTTAATGGGCGACGTGGCGAGCTGAGGGGCGTTGGATGGTTGGCAGGATCGGAGGGCTGAGATAGAGGGGCGACGTGGCAGGTGGCGGACCGTGGATGAGGGGGTTGATCCTGTGGCTGTGGATGAGGCGGAATGTAGTGGTGGAGATCTGATCTGAGATCCGATCGGGCGGCTGAGGAATGATGCGTGATGAACGGTGAGGATGGAGGCGGGGTTGGAATGATCCAACGGCCCAGGAGAGGGCCGGGTGGCGGAAGATGAAGCGGGCCACGTGGGCGGCCCAGAGGGCGCCACGTGGCCCAATCAGAGCAATTTAAAAATAAATACAAAGAAAAATATAAAAGAAATAGTTAGAGGCCGAATTTGGAAAAAGTCAAACATGAAAGTTGCTCGTCTCGACGAGATCTACAACTTTCATGTTGGTCAAAAATCCAAAAGTGGTCATTTATACAAAACGTATTTTTGGGGGTATTTTTAAGGGAATAAAAATACCAGGTTTGCGGTTTTGAGATCTTTTTGTATTTTTTTATCTTTTTAAGGGTTAGTGATTTATAGACAAGTTATCTATCTAATTTTTAGGGGTTTTTGAGGCCAAATAATTACAAGAAAAATAAGGGAAATTAAATACAAATAATTAAGGGTTAATTATACACAATATAATACATGATAAAATCAAAGAATTAGAGGTGATTTTTATTGGTTTGTTTAAGCAGGGATTTTAATAAGCGTCTTTTAGCATGATGAATACGAGATTCATCACTAAGACTACAACGAAGTTAAAAAAAT
Source organism: Ottelia alismoides (assembly GCA_037367405.1). Classification (NCBI taxonomy): domain Eukaryota; kingdom Viridiplantae; phylum Streptophyta; class Magnoliopsida; order Alismatales; family Hydrocharitaceae; genus Ottelia; species Ottelia alismoides. The sequence continues at coordinate 93,870 of JAZKJV010009982.1, forward strand.
GCAAGAAAATGAGAAGATAAGGGACCACAAAGGCAGATTCGCCTGAGATTGATGAATACCCATTCATCACTCTATTCTTTTATTTTAGCTACAAAACCTATGCAAAATACATTGTATACTCATGTAAATAGTAATAATTATCAAATTGCATGCATCTTGTAAATATGCATATTTAGCATATTTTTGTGCATAAATAAAATAATAAAGAAATAAAAGAAAAAGAGGGAAATATTTAGAATAAATATTGAGCGACCTAATCCCAAGGGAAGGCTCAGCATGGGCCTGACCGCAAAAGAATCCAAGTAGAGGGAGATAGGAAAGCTCATGTGTGTACATGTACCTGTGGAAATAAATAAAAAAGTATTTTCCTCTAAATAAAAATGTGTGTTTATTTATTTGTACATATTTGTAAAAACAAATAAAATGGAAAAGATAAAAGAAAAATAAAAGGGAATAAAATTCCTTCATCATTGTGTATATACCATGTACATAGAACCACACATTTATTTATTTTTCTTTTGTTAATAAATAATGAAAATCAAATAAAAATATGTACATATTCCACATTCCATAATGTAAATAAATAAAATAAAAATCATAAAAATAAAAATAAAATAAAATGAAATAAAATAAAAACCAAAAGCCACCTTGTGTATATACCATGTATACATGTGAATAAAAGTATTTATTTCACCTATGTAAATAATTAATAAAAATAAATAAAAAATACACTTTTATTCCAAATTTTATTCTATAAATAAATAAAATATAAAATTGGAATAAATTATATAAAAATAAATAAGTAAAAATCAAAAATAAAAAATACATATGTATATACCTATATATAATAATAATATTTTGTAAAAACATAAAGTATATTTCAAAAAAATATATAAAAATCACAAAAAAATTATTTAAAAATAAATAAACATTTTTCATGTTTTGACTTTTTTGAAATAAGGTCATTTATTATTTTAAATTGAATTTCCAAATATATATCAAGGGGCGCGCTCTGATTGGTCCACAGGGGATGTTGACCCCTGGTCAACTCCCTCCTGGACCATTTCCCCCGCGGATCTCGCATGCGACCCGACTTCGATTAATTTCCCAAACTAGATCCGACCACCATTTGTGCAAATCCTGAGTCCTGATTGCACCTGAACCTTCCCTGACCCACGCCTGGAGATTTGCCTCAGGGTCCGAGCTCTGAATCACTCGCCCGACCCTCTTCTTCTCAGACCCCTAGCCGTATATAACACCACCTCCGCCGTACAATTCCCTTCATCCTTGGCTGTGCCTCTTCGTCCCAGGACCTCCACCTTGCTCCCCTCAGTGACAGCTTCGTGATAGAGGTGTCGAAGAGAGGAGAGGAGACCTCCAGCTATCGATCCGGCGACTCCTGCTGCCATGCGCCGCCGCGAGGTGCGCCCGAGCCTCGGGCATTGACGTCCCTTCGAGGATACGACCTATAGCTCGCCGAGCACGTTCCCAGTCGATTGCATCCGCTAGGTAGAACCGATTCTTCCTCTTTTTCTCGAATTTTTGATTTCGCCCGTTCATCGTCGCCGGTCGATTCCCACCATCTCAGTCACCCTATCGATCATCGGACTCAACCATCACAACCACGAGACCTCTCCTCACATTCTGCACCCACTCATCCCCCTCGGTTCGCCCCGGAACCGAGGTTCGACCTCCACCCGACGCGCCTGACCACCCATTTCACCTCTAACCGGGTCGAGGCAATTTGCCCTCAACCCAGGAAGCGTTTGGTGCTCTTTTGCAGATCCATGCAACCCAGCTGGAGGTCCTTTCGTTCGAGCCCATGTGTTTTCCTCCTCCGACGTCGCCGGACCGCCCCGATGGTCCTCGGCCTCATCGGAGGATTCCAGTAGCTGCGAAGCATCGAGGCGGAACTTTCCCATATCCTAGCAGCCGGAGAGGAGGCCCCCACCGCGCGCACGAAGTCGACGAAGCTCGCCGATGAGCAGTTCTTGGAGGACCCTCCTCCGTCGTCCGATCATCCCCTATGTCCCAGCTTCGATCCCAGCCATCCATTTGAAGGGACCTAGCCACCGTAAGATCTTCTTGGGGTGATCAGGACCGTCCATCCATATGAAGGGTTAGCCACACATCTCAGCCTTCCGATCATCCACGTGGCGTCCCTTCGACCCTCCGATAATAAGGGGTAATTTATACTTAGGCCCCTGTCATTTTGTTTTTTTAACATAGTCCTGTAATTATTTTAAGTAGTTGTTTTTATTTTGGGTTATTTGCACTCTGGACCTTTATTTTCTTTCGATTTGCATTATAGTCCTTCTATACGTGGTCCACGTGCATCGACACGTGAGGTTGTGGATAAATTGCCTATTTTATCCTGTAGTTCTTGGTTGTTAAGGTTTGCATTTTTATAAATAGAATTTACAGTTATACCCCTCCGTGCCTGATTCACGTGCTTCGCTCGTGATTTCTGGGGATTTTTGCACAAGGGCCACTGCAGTTTCTTGCCGTGTTATTTGTTAGTCCTTGGAATTACTTTTTATTGCATAGGTCCCTATGCACTGTGATCCTTGGTTTTATTTAAATAAAATAGCAAATTAAACCCAAATTGCGTGAAATTTGGACACGTGGCTCCTGCCATTGTGTAAAAACTTCCCTAATTTTTGTGGACATTTTTTAGGCTTTTTAGTATTTTTAAAAATTCAAAAACAGTTGTTTTTACCTCTGTCCAGATTAGAAAATCATAAAAAATATAAAAACTCTTTTAAAATTCTAAAAAAATTAAGAGTTGTTAATTTTGTTGTGTTTGAGTTTCTATGAAATTTTGGTTATTTTTGGATCTTGAAAAACCTTAAAAATTTAAAAACACTTAAAAACTTATAAAAATTCTAAAAAATTGTAGAAAGCTCAAAAATTAATAAACTCTTTTTCTGAATTTTCCTTGTGGTGTCTATTTCTCATAAAAATTACTCCAGACTGTTATAGGACCATTTGATATTTTTCATGACCCTTTGAAGTCTGGCTGGACAGATTGTTCCTGTTTTGGTCTTTATTAATTTTTAGAAAATTCTATAAAAATTGGAAAAATCTAAAAAATTCACCAAAAACTTTAAACAAACTTAAAAAGCATAAAAATATTTTTGTTTGCATTTTTGTTGCATTTTCGAGTGATTAAATAATTTGAGGTGTTTGCTTGTTTTTCTCCTTTTCTTATTTTTCACCTTTATTGAAAATCCGATATATATATATATATATATACAAAAACCACCAAAAATACTTGTTTTTGCTTTGTTTTATTTTTGAGTACTTCGTAAGCCACAAGGCCAACTCGTGCTCCCTGAGTCCGACCCTGGGTACTACACCAGGCTAATCTCATAGCCAGGGCCACTATTTTGTTTTTGATTGATTTTCTATCTTTTTGATTGGTGGTTCTCTGATCTTCATTTTTCTTGTTGATCGTATCTTGCTATTCGGGTCACAGCGACTCTGACTATTTATATCAGATCCAGATAGTGAGATTTCGCGGGTCATCAGAATGGCGCCGTTACCGGGGAGCACGACTTAGTAGTCACTTTTCGATTTTTTTTCGCGGTTTTCTTTTTCGCGGATTTCTGTAGATATTTTGGTACATATTTTATCTGTCTTCTTTCATTTTTATAATAACTTGGTTTGATACTCTGTTTATTTTCTTGCGAGGGCCCGGGGACCGAGGCAGATTTCTTCGGATACTCATGTAAATAGCAATAAAAGTATAGAGGGGTGATGAATACCCATTCATCACTCTTTATTCTTTTATTTTAGCTACAAAACCTATGCAAAACACATTGTATACTCATGTAAATAACAATAATTATCAAATTGCATGCATCTTGTAAATATGCATATTTAGCATGTTTTTGTGCATAAATAAAAGAATAAATAAATAAAAGAAAAAGAGGGAAATATTTAGAATAAATATTGAGCGACCTAATCCCAAGGGAGGGCTCAGCATGGGGCTGACCGCAAAAGAATCCAAGTAGAGGGAGATAGGGAAGCTCATGTGTGTACATGTACCTATGTAAATAAATAAAAAATTATTTTCCTTTAAATAAAAATATGTGTTTATTTATTTCTACATATTTGTAAATACAAAATAAAAATGGAAAAGAGAAAAGAAAAATAAAAGGGAATAAAATTCCTTCATCATTGTGTATATACCATGTACATAGAACCACACATTTATTTGTTTTTCTTTTGTAAATAAATAATTAAAATCAAATAAAAATATGTACATATTCCACATTCCATAATGTAAATAAATAAAATAAAAATCATAAAAATAAAAATAAAATAAAAATAAATAAAATAAAAACCAAAAGCCACCTTGTGTATATACCATGTATACATGTGAATAAAAGTATTTATTTCACCTATGGAAATAATTAATAAAAATAAAATAAAAATACACTTTTATTCCAAACTTTATTCTATAAATAAATAAAATATAAAATTGGAATAAATTGTATAAAAAATAAATAAGTAAAAATCAAAAATAAAAAATACATATGTATATACCTATATAATAATAATATTTTGTAAATACCTAAATTATATTTCAAAAAATTAAATAAAAATCACAAAAAATATTTAAAAATAAATAAACATTTTCCATGTTTTGACTTTTTTTAAATAAGGACATTTATTATTTTAAATTGAATTTCCAAATATTTATCAAGCGGCGTGCTCTGATTGGTCCACAGGGGATGTTGACCCCCGGTCAACTCCCCCCCTGGACCATTTCTCCCGCGGATCTCGTGCGCGACCCGACTTCGATGAATTTCCCAAACCAGATCCGACCACCATTTGCGCAAGTCCCGGGTCCTGATTGCTCCTGAACCTTCCCTGACCCACGCCCGGAGATTTGCCTCAGGGTCCGAGCTACGAATCACTCGCCCGACCCTCTTCTTCTCGGACCCCTAGCCGTATATAACCCCACCTCCGCCGCACAATTCCCTTCATCCTTGGCTATGCCTCTTCATCCCAGGACCTCCACCATGCTCCTCTGAGTGACAGCTTCATGAGAGAGGTGTAGAAGAGAGGAGAGGAGACCTCCAGCTATCGATCCGACGACTCCTGTCGCCGTGCGCCGCCGCGAGGTGCGCCCGAGACTCAGGCATCGACGTCCCTTCGAGGCTACGACCCAGAGCTCTCCAAGCTTGTTCCCAGTCGATTGCATCCTCCAGGTAGACCCGATTCTTCCTCTTTTTCTCGAATTTTTGATTTCGCCCAATTCGCCCATTCATCGTCGCCGGTCGATTCCCACCATCTCCGTCACCCTATCGATCATCGGACTCGACCATCACGACCACGAGACCTCTCCTCACATTCTGCACCCACTCATCCCCCTCGGTTCGTGATGAATACCCATTCATCACTCTTTATTCTTTTATTTTAGGTACAAAACCTTTGCCAAACACATGTATATTCCTGTAAATACAAATAATGGTCAATCATCATGCATTTTGTAAATATCATAATTAGCATATTTTTGTGCCTAAATAAAAGAATAAATAAACAAAAGAAAAAGAGGGAGATATTTAGAATAAATATTGAGCGACCTAATCCCAAGGGAGGGCTCAGCATGGGCCTGATCGCATAAAAGCCAAAGTAGAGAGAGATAAGGAAGCTCACATTGTGTACATATACCTGTAATTAAATAAAAATATTTTTCCTCTAAAAATAAAAAGAAAAATGGTTGTATTTATTTGTAAATATTTTTAAATATAAAATAAAAATAAAAATGAGAAAATTAAAAAGAAAATAAAAATGCCTTCACTCTTGTATATTCACCATGTACATAAACTCACATATATATTTATTTATCCCCATAAATAAATAAATAAATAAAAATCCCATAAAAATTGTACATATTCTATACTTCATAGTGTAAACAAATAAAATAAAAATCATAAAAACAAAAATAAAATAAAAAGAACAAAAATAAAAATCAAAATAAACATTGTATACAGACCATGTATATATGTGTATATAACTATTTATTTACCCTATGCAAATAATTAATAAAAATAAAATAAAAATACCTTTTTATTTCAAATTTTATGCTATAAATAAATAAAATATAAAATTGGAATAAAAATGTATAAAAATAAATAATTAAAAATCAAAATAAAAAATACAATATTGTATATACCAATGTATATTATACTATATTGTAAATACCTAATTTTTATTTCAAAAAAATAAATAAAAATCACAAAAAATAGTTTACAAATAAATAAACATTTTTTGTTTTAACTTTTTCCAAAATCGGCCACTTATTATTTTAAATTGAATTTCCAAATCTTTTTGACGGGGCCGCTCCTGATTGGTCCACGGGGGATGTTGACCCCCCGGTCAACTCCCCCTGGACCACAGACCCGCGGGTCCAGTTCCCCGACCCGATTTCCCAAATTATCGCCACTTGATCCGAGCTCCAAATCCGCAAACCCCAGGTCCTAATCATGCCCTGATCATCCGAGATCCGCGCCCGGTGGTTAGAATCGGGGTCCGTGCTCCGATTTCCTCGCCCGACAACCATCTAGCCGGACCCCTAGCCACTTAAATTCCAGCTCCGCCGCACGATTCTGGCATCTTTGGCTCCGCATTCCCCTACCCAGGACCTCCACCACCTTCGCCTGAGTGACAGCTTGCGTCCGGTGGTGTCGCAGTGAGGAAGGAGTGCCCAGATCACTGATCCGGCGACTTAGCGCCGCCGTGCGCCGCCCAGGAGTGGTGCTCGAGCCTCGGGCATCGACGGCCCTCGAGGCAAGGACCCAGAGCTTCAGCAGCTCCATCACAGTCAACCTCGACCATCTGGTGAGCTTGAATCTTCCTATCCTTAGCTAATTTCCGTTTACACCCAAATCTCCAGATCACCTTCGACCATCGATTCCGGCCACACCATCTACCATTTTATCGCTAGACCCGACCTTCACCTCCGCCTCACTTCCCTGCACGTTCTTCGCCCCTTCATTCAATCTAGTTCGCCACGGAACTGGGAGTCGAGCTCCTTCGCCGTCGTCTCGCCGGAGCTCTATCGTCCCGACACACCGTTCACCCCCTCACCACTGACCGGGTCGAGGCATTTTGCCCTCGACCCAGGAGGCTTTCTGTGTCGCTTTGCAGGTCAGAGGAGGACCATCTGAGGTCCCCCACATTCAGCACAGGAGCTTCAGCTTCGCTACTGTCGCCTGGGCTCCTCGGAGCTCCTTGGCGCCATCAGAGGGGTTCTTCAGACGCGGGAGGCTCCGGCGACTCATTTCCGATCATCAGTAGCCCCCGATGAGGTCCACCGTGCGCGTACAGGGCCGACGAAGTTCGCCGGCCACCTGTTCTTCCTGGACCTTCAGCGACTGTCCATTCAGCCTCGCTGCTCCAGATGCGATCTCAGCCCTTGATGTAAGGAGCAGCAGTACCCGTTCGATCATTGGAGGTTGGATCTGGACCGTCAGATCATCGAGGTTTAACCCACAGCACACCACAGCCGTACGATCAGCCATGTGGGTACACCTCTGCCGTTCGATCTGCGCCGAGGGTTCTTAGAGGAGGCGCCACTGATCCGGACCGTCCGATCATCCACGTGGAGTCATCCCAGCCCTTGGATCATAATAAGGGTTAATTTGCTCTTAGGCCCCTCCCGCTTTGTCATTTACGTTCTAGTCTTTTAGTTTGGAACATTTGCATAGAGGACCTGTTAGTTTACTTTTATTGAATTTCTACCCCTGTGTATTGTGGACACGTGCTTTGTCACGCGTATTTTTGGTGAAATTGCATATTATGGCCTGTGGTTTTTGATTGTTACGGATTGAAATATCTTTTTAGTTATTTGCACATATGCCCTGCGAGTGTTTTAATTGGAGATGTGCCGAATTTCGTGGGTTAATTGCAAATATTTCCCTGGACTTTTAGCACATGTTGCTAATAAGCCCCCAGAACTATTTTATTTACATATAGGTTCCTGAGTGCCCAATACACGTGCTTCGCACATGCATACGTGGAATTTTTGCACCCGAACCCCTTGGACTTTGGTTTTTGTTACTCTTAGGCCCCTGGAACATATTGTTATGACAATTAGGTCCTTCTAAACTGTGGGCTTTTGATTGTTGTGAATAAAATATCAAATATTATCAAAATCAAATGAAAATTTGACACGTGGCTCCTGCCACTGTGTAGAATTTTCATTAATTTTTGGGGATTTTTTAGAGCCCTTTTATTATTTTTAAAAATTCAAAAACCTCTCTTTTTCTCTCTGTCCCGATATAAAAATCACAAAAAATATTAAAACCTTCTCAAAATTCTAAAAAATTCAGATATTGTTTGTTTTGGTGTGTTTGATTTTCTGACCAATTTTGATCATTTTTGGATTTATAAAAGTTATAAAAATTGAAAAACCCCTTAAAACTCATAAAAATTCTAAAAAATCATAGAAAATTCCAAAAATAATAAACCCTTTTTCTGAATTTTCCGTGTTGTTTCTATTTTCCAAGAAAATTATCTCCAGGCTTTGTTGAGACCATTTAATATTTTATTTTGGTCTTAGAAGCCTGACTGGATAGTGTTCTTGTGCTTCTGACTTATTTCATTTTTAGAAAATTCCCTAAAAATCAGAAAATTATCAAAAATTCACCAAAAATAGTAAAAAATATAAAAATCATAAACATATTTTTGTTTGAATTTTTGGATCAATTTTGGGTGTTGAAATAATTGCTTGAAGTTGCTTGTTTATATTGTTTCTCATTTTCTTTATTATTCAAATTCCAAAAAAATTATAAAAATATTAAAAATCTACCAAAAATAATTTTGTTGTTTTTCTTTATTTTAGACTACTTCGTAGGCCGCAAAGCCATCACATGCTCCTTGAGTCCGACCTTGGTCGCTATACCAGGCTAATCCAATAGCCAGGGCCACTATCTGTTTTTTTATTGATTTTTTATCTCTGTTTGGTGGTCTGCTCTCATATTTTTCTTGTTGACTGATTGATTTCCGGGATCTGGGTTGCAATGACCTTCGCTATATTTTATTTATCCGAGTCTTGGTCATTTTTTGGGTTATCAGAATGGCGCCGTTGCCGGGGAGCACGGCTTAGTAGTCGTATTTTTTTCACGGTTTTTCTTTTTCGCGATTTTCTGTATAGATTTTTGTAGATATTTTATCTGACTTGTTTATATCTAATAATTTGGTTTGATCAGTCTGTTTGTTTTCTTGTGAGGGCCCGAGGACTGAGGCGGCGACTTTCGAGGAGCCGGCGCAACCGCGGCGATCGGAGGCAGCTCCCTTCTGCACGGAGCCGTAGGAGAGCGCGAGGAGGCAGTAGAGTGCGGGAGCCGCAGAATAGCCGCGAAGTAGCGTAGATTAGATTAGTTTTGATTTCTTGCTCATTATTTGAACTATTATTGTAATAAAACAGGGACAGGACACTCAATAGACTTTTGAGACTCTCGGGGTCTGTTTCGCCGAGCACCGGTGTGCTTGGGGGACCCCTCAGCTTTTTCGCGGTTTTAGCGGCTTTTCTCGCAGCTTTTATCGTTTATTTCCTGCCTTTCTGATTCTCACAGTTTTGAGCCCCTAGCCTTAGGATTTTTGCTTGACTGTGACATAATAAATAGGATCCAAACACCCTAATAAATCTTCCTGTACCTATAGATCGGTAATTGGACCAACAATAAAACGATTAATAAAATAGTCGATCCACTACCTTCGAGCCTACGCGCCGCAAGCCCACCTCGTCAAGCGCTACTCCTGAACTCGACTTGTTAAGAAGAGGAGGGGTGGGTCTAGACCGGACTCTTGGATTGGAGGCTGGTGGTCGACTAGCCGTTCTTTCGAGTAGAACTGCTTGCTTAGGGCTCGGTTTACCGCTTGCATCGTTTAGGTAGTTTTGTTTCAGTCTTTAAATTCTGCGCAGATCATTTTCCATGTAGACTGCTGGAGTCAGGTACGCCTTCTATCTCGTGCATGCATCATTGATTAGAACTGAAAAATTCATTAGGCGATTTTGTTTGATTATTGAAAGAAATACTTAAAAAGAAAAATCATAAAATTGGGACTGGTTAACTCTATTGACCCTAAAAGACGTTCACCGAAAAATTTGTCTTGGGGAGAGCAACCTCCTCCTTGTCTGGTTTGCTTTCGCGAGAGAGTGACCCGCACACTAGGTAGAGCCATATCTGATATCTTTCTCGACTGATTACCAGCTCTTTCTGTACGGGATAGTCGGTTAAGAAAATATCGGATTACCCAACAGGTCACGTTAATCGCTCTGTGATGAATACTCATTCATCACTCTTTATTCTTATATTTTAGCTACAAAAACCTTTGCAAATGCAAGTATATTCATGTAAATACAAATAATTACCAAAAGCATGCATTGTGTAAAAACCTATAATTAGCATGTTTTTGTGCAAAAATAAAAGAATAAAGATTAAAAAGAAAAAAGGGAAATATTTAGAATAAATATTGAGCAACCTAACCCAAGGGAGGGCTCAGCATGGGCCTGACCGCATAAAAGCCAAGTAGAGGGAGATAGGGGCTCATGAGTGTAAATATTTATGTAAATAAAATAAAGGTATTTTCCTCACCAAAAATATGCTTGTAAATACTTGTACATATTTATAAGTATAAAAACAAAAGAAAAAGGGTAAAAAAAATCAAAAAGAACAAAAATACCACTTTCATCATGTACATGAACCACTCTTGCATATTTATTTAACCCTATAAATAAATAAAATTAATTTCTAAAATTTTTGTAAATATTCTATGTTAAATAATGTAAATAAATAAAATAAAAACAATCAAAACAAAAATCAACTAAAAATAACAAAACCAAAAATACAAAAATACATTGTACATATACCATGTATATAGATGTACATATATATATATATTTTACCTATGTATATAAATAATAAAAATAAAATAAAAATATCTTTTTATTCCTTATTTTATAATGAAAATAAATAAAATATAAAATGAGGATAAAATGGTATAAAAATAATAATTAAAAAAAGCAAAAATTAAAAACCCTAATTGTGTACATATACCTATATAGTACATACTATATATATACCTTATTTTTATTTCCAAAAATTAATTAAAAATCACTAAAAAATAGAAAAAAATAAAAGAAAAATATTTCATGTTTTAAGTTTTTGCTGAATCGGGACCTAGCTACCCTTAATTTTCATTTCAAAACTCAGTCACGTGGCCCATTCCTATTGGACCCTGGGAATGTTGACCGCCCGGTCAACTACCCCCCCAGGACCACCTCCCGCGGATCTGAGCTCTGGACCCGATTTCTCAGACTTTTACCCGCTCGACCCGATCGCCATTCCACTAAACCTCGGGTCCGAATCCTTCACCTCACATCCGACATCCTCGCTGGAGCCGCATCCTCGGGATCCGCGCGCTCCAGAGCTTGCCCGGACCCATCTTTCTCGGACCCCTAGCCGTATATAGCTGCAGCTCTGCCACTCGATTGCTCCATCTTTGGCCATTCGCCTCCTTCACCTGTGAGCTCCAGAGAGACCACGAGAGTGACAGCTTGCGCCTCGACCTGTCGCAGCGAGGAGAGGAGGAGGACCCATCGATCCGGTGAGCACAGCCGCCGCAGCTCCGCCACCAGCGTGAGCTCCGAGCCTCGGAGGGAGACGATCCTTGAGGCGACGATCAGGAGCTTCCCCAGCTCCTCCCCAGTCTCTCCGACTACCCAGGTAGCTCCGATAGCCTATCCTTTTCGCTGATTTCCATTTTCGCCCAATTCGCTTCGCCGCCGCATTTCATCGATTTCGCCCGTTCCCGACCACTACTCGACCATCGGGCATTGCCATAGCCCTCTCCTTCCTCCCACACACCTTCTCCACGTTTCCATCCAACCCAGCTCGCACAGGAGCTGGGAACCGAGCTCCTCCGTCCACCACCTTCGCCGGAGTTCGCCGTTCTGACCCACGAGCCACCTTCGCCTCGCCTAACCGGGTCGAGGCAGTTTGCCCTCGACCCGTGAGTCTTCTGGTTCACTTTGCAGGTCGAAACGAAGGCCATCTGAGGCCCTTCGTCATCCAGCCAGGAGGCCCAGCTCTGCCGACCTCGCCCGAGCTCCTCGGAGCTCGGCTCGATCATCGGAGCATTCCGGCAGACGCGGGAGCACACCACCTTTCTTCTCCGACCATCAGAGTGCTCCCAGGAGGTCAGTTGCGCTTGCACGAGGCCGACGAGTTTCGCCGGGGACCTGTTCTTCCAGGACCTTCCGTCGCCGTTTGATCAGACCCCCTGCTCCAGATTCCATCGTGGCCGTTCGCTTGTGGAGATTCAGATATCGTCCGATCAGAGGAGGTCTGATCTCAGCCGCTGGATCACGAGCCACCCCGCTTCCACGCCGTCAGATCTACACGTGGCTCGGCCCCGACCGTTGGATCAGTCCGAGAACCCCAGCGCTGGCGTGCCACTTGATTCAGACCGTAGATTCCTCCACGTGGCAGCCATCCAGCCGCTCCGCTTAATAAAGGGTAATTTACCCTTAGGCCCTGTCTTTCTTTTTATTTCATTTTAGTCCTGTAAATATTGAACTTAGTTGTTTAGTTTTAGGGTTATTTGCACAGTGGACCTCGTACTTTATTTTGTTTGCTTATATACCCCTGTGCGTTGTATGCCACGTGCTTCGTCACGTGTTTGTCGAATTATTTGCAATAGAGGCCCCTTTAGTTCTGGTTGTTCCCGATTGAATGAAAAGTTTTACTTATTTGCATTTATACCCCTGTGCGTGGTTTATTTGAGCATGTGCGTTATATTTTGGGTATTTTGCAGATGAGCCCCTGGACTTTTGGTACCTGTTACCAATAAGTCCTCGGGACTTATTTTTATTACATTTGGGTCCCTGAGTGCCCCAGGCACGCGCGTGGCACGTGTTTTGCTGGGTATTTTGCACCAGACCCCCCAGACCCTTGGGTATTTGCACTTTGGTCCCTATGCACTGTGCTCCTTCTTTATTTTTGAATAAAATAGCAAATCACCTCCAAATTTAATGAAAATTGGACACATGGCTCCTGTCATGACGTAAAATTTTCTATAAATTTTGGAGACATTTTCGTCACTGTTTGATATTTTTAGAAAATCAAAAACATCTATTTTTACTACTGTTTGACATTAAAAATCACAAAAAATATTAAATAGTGTCCAAAAATTACAAAAAATTGTCTACTGTCCATTTGGTGTGTTTGATTTTCTAGCCAATTTTGGCTATTTTTCATTACTGAAAACCACTAAAAATTGAAAAACATTCAAAATCTTATAAAAATTCCAGTAAATCCATTAAAAATCCAAAAACAATAAAATAGGTGCCTAAATTTTCCTTGATTTCTTCTCTTTACAGGAAAATTACCTCCCAGCTAATTTAGGCTTTTAGATATTTTATCTAGGCCTTTTTAGCTCGGCTGGACAGTACCTTTGTTTTCATCTACTGTTTATTTTTTAGAAAATTAAATAAAGATCAGAAAATTCTCAAAAATTCACCAAAAACATTAAAAAATATAAAACACATAAAAACATTTTTGTTTGAATTTTTGATTGACTTTTAGTGCATTTAATAATTTGTTTAAGTGTGTGCTTGGTTGCTTTTCTCATTTTCTTAATAACCTAAAAAATCCAAAAAAATATAAAATATTCAAAAACCACCAAAAATATTTTCTCCTTTTATTTTATCTCTTCTGTGACTACTTCGTAGGCCGAGAGGCCAACCCGTGCTCCTTGAGTTCGACCCTGGTCGCTATACCAGGTTAATCCAATAGCAGGACCGCTATTTCGTGCGTTTGATTGATTTGATTGATATTAGTGGTTCACATTTTTCTTGATTGAGCCGACTTGATCGCGTGGGTCGCAACGACCAATTTAGCACCTATACCCTAGCCTTCAGCTCGCTCATCAGAATGGCGCCGTTGCCGGGGAGCACGGCTTAGTAGTCGTTTTTTTTGAGCTTTTCCGCGGCTTTTTCTTTTCGCGGCTTTTTGTATAGACTTCTGTAGATATATTTTTCTGATACTTTCTCATAATAATTTGGTCTGACCACACTGCTCTTTTTCTTGCGAGGGCCCGAGGACCGAGGCGGGCGATTTCGAGAAGCCGACGCAACCGCGAGACTCGGAGGCGGCTCCCTTCTGCACGGAGCCGCAGGAGAGAGCGAAAGAGAGAGTTGAGTGGGTGAGGTTAGATTAGGTTTTATTTGATTATTATTGCTGTAATAATATAGGGACACTCAGAGACTGGACTTGGACTTTGTTTGACCTAGCGGGTCTGTTTTGCCGAGCATCGGTGTGCTCGGGGGACCCTTAGGAGTTTTTCACGGCTTTTTACGCGGTTTTGTTTTCCTTTCTTTTTACTGCCTTTTCTGGTGTTGATGCAGTTTTTGATCAAGCCCCTAGCTGTAGGATTTTCTGCTTGATTGTGACGTAACTCATAGGATCCAAACACCCTAATATAATTGCCTGTTCCTATAGTGCGGTAATTGGACCTATAATAAAAATAATAATAAAATAGCCGTTCCATCACCTCCGAGCCTACGCGCCGCGAGCCCACCCCGTCAAGCGCTACTCCTGAACTCGACCTGTCGAGAAGAGGAGGGGTGGGTCTAGACCGGACCTTTTGGATTGGAGGCTGGTGGTCGGCTAGCCGTTCTTTCGAGTAGCACTGCTATTTAGGGACTCGGTTTTCTGCCTGCATCATTTAGGTAGTTTATTTCCTGTCTTTACATTTATGCGCGGATCATATTGCATGTAGAGTGCTGGAGTCAGGTACGCCTTCCTTACTTTGCATGCATCATTGATTTATCGTGCATCGACTTTTTCGTCTTCTCCCCCCTGTTTTGGACTTAATAACCAGGAGAACCGAAAAATTCGTTAGGCGTTTGTTTGCTATTTGAAAAATATTAAAAAGAAAAATCATAAAATTGGGACTGGATAAAACTATTGACCCTAAAAGACACTTACCCTAAAAATCTGTCTTGGGGAGAGCAACCCCCTCATTGTATGGTTTGGATGCACGAGAGAGTGACCCGTACCCTAGGTAGAGCCCTCCGGTGCTATTTCTAGCTGACTACCGACTCTTCCGTGCGGGCCAGTCGGTTGGGGTAGCATCGGGTATCCTAACAGGTCACGTAAGCGCTCTGATATTTTGTGTGTTCACCTAATAAAATTGACAAGATAATTTGATCGAGCTTTTACGGTCTTCAGCTCGCGTTGCGTTGGTGAATCGGGGGTTTGCATTCTGATCATAGTTTCTCCAGATCTCATCCGCACTACTCACCAGATCAAGATGATGGGTAGACGCTCTCTTAGGCAGCCTCTGGCTGCACCGCTTTCGGGCACGTCTACCCGATCATCTAGGTTGGCCCGCGAGAGCCGAGACCAGCTCTCCAAGCCCGAGTACGACTCCGCCCTGTTCCCCCTCGATCCCCTTTCTTGTGGTACTGAGAGACATGAGCCCGAGGAGAGATTAGCAGATTTGACATCACCTGAGTTGGGCTCATTTGATTTTGCAGACGTTATGGCCGACAGTTCTGAGGATCACCCTGGAGGTCTACGAGGAGATCAGCATTTTGTCCTGGACCAGGGAGCGATCAACTCCACCCTGATCGCCTCGTTAAAGACCGTTCAGCAGCAGTTGAGAGATCCGGGAGCTTTCATGATTGAGATGAGGAGAGAGTTGGAGCGACTCAGAGCAGAGAGAGATCAGAGCGAGCTTGAGGACGGACCAGATGCAGAGGCACGAGCCGCAGCAGCCGCAGCAGCAGCCGCCGCCGCAGTGGCAGCCACTGCGGCAGGAGGACCACCGAGACCGATGCGGGAGTTGCACAACCCCGGATCTACACTGATGCATCATTGGGTAGTGGTGCCTGCTATCGTGGGGGACTTCAAGTTCCCCCCGAACACCCTACAGATGCTCCCCTGTTTTCACGGACTTGCCACCGAGGAGCCCCATCTTCACCTCCAGGAGTTCTTGATGATCTGCAGTACTGTCCACGACCGCCATGTGGACCAGGATACGATTCGGATGATCGCCTTCCCCTTCTCCCTAGCAGACAGAGCAGCCACCTGGATGAAGCATTTGGGGAAGCTTGTTTACACCTGGGAGCAGCTCTGCACCGAGTACTTGAACAAGTACTATCCACTCGGGCGGACCAATGCAGCGAGGGCCCTGATCAGCAACTTCTCCATGCTCCCCAACGAGCAATTCCATGAGGCATGGGAGAGGTTCCGAGAGCTCACAGACCGATTCCCGCACCACGACATTTCAAAGCCGAACCTTGTGCAGATCTTCTTTAGCGGGTTGACACCAGAGCTCCAGGGCCTGGTGAATGCTTCTTGCGGTGGGTCCTATTTCGCCAAGGATCATGACCAGGTCTGGGCCATTTTCAAGGAGATGGCCGAGAACTATATGGTGATGTCCCAGACCCAATTATACACACATGGGAGACCTCAGCAGCAGCCAGGGTCCGTGCAGTATCAGAGGATAGCACGGGTCGACGCCGATCCATCCAGTTCATCCGCCGTTGCAGCAGCACAGGCAGAGTCATCCGCTGCCGATATGGGTATTATCAGCGAGAAGTTGGACCGGATGGAGCTGATCGAGAAGAAGCAGTGCCAGGGTATCACGCAGATGGAACAGATGGCACAGACTCTGAGCGACATGAAGACCCAGCTCATGTGTCTCCAGGAGGCACAGACGGCTTCACAGCCCCGTCTTCTGTCGCGAGGCGATACCGGCGGCAGTAGCAGCTCGTCTCAGCGCTCCAACTCCTTACAGCAGCCTAGACAGGTTCACCTTGTACAGGCGGAGCCGTACCAGCTGCAGCAGCCCTCCTACCAGTCACCACCATCTCCCGACATGCAGATGGGGGTATACCAGCCGGACCAGCCTCTGGCAGTACTCCCGCCAGCCCCCTACGATGCAGAGCCGTTGATGGATGTCAACGAGATTTGGTATGACCGCCCCCAGCCTGGGATCCGACGAGACCATCCCGGATTCAGGTGGGGGAGTGGAGGTATCCAGCCCCAGCAGCAGTCATCCGGTCAAGGAGGGAAGTATGGCCAGCAGAGAGATCACCAGCCGCAGCAGCAGCCCCCAGCCTACCAGCCACAGCAGCAGTCATCCTTCGTTCCTCGTCCCTATCAGCAGCAGGGACAGTCTTGGAGACGTAAGCAGCAGGCTCACCAGGCACACCAGCAGCAGCATCCTTCCTCCTACCCCTCTTACCAGCAACACCAGTTCCAGCAGCCTCAGCACCAGAGAGGCTACCCGTCGGGCCCCCATGAGAGCTCCACTTTGGATGACGTAGCCCGCCTCCTCACGGACCAGCAGGCTACATTTAGACGAGAGATGGACGAGTTCCGCCAGGAGATGCGGGACCTGATGAGAGGGAAGGCCGCCATCCCTGCACAGATAGAGCCAAATCCGAACAGCTTGAAGAGGAAATCTGAGCAGGTAGTTCACACTGAGCATGCCACTTCTAGTGATCCAGTTGATGATATGTCTTCGGATCTATTTGATGCTGATTTTGTTACACTTAGGAGCGGTAGAGCACCAGCAGGCGGCGCCTCGTCTGAGCGACGACTCGAGGATCCACCCAGGGCGCCAGATGAGGAGGAGGAGAGCGGTACTGAGGCCACACATGATGATGATGGTGGTACTGATGCCACCAAGGATGTTGATTCCACCGGCGGTACTGAGGCCGCCGCTTCACCAGTTCGAGGAGGTGGTACTGATGCCACCAGAGGAGCCGAGCCAGCCCGCGGTACTGAGGCCGCGAGACGTCCAGTAGCAGAGCCAGCCCGTGGTGGTACTGAGGCCACCGTTGTTTGTATAGAGAGACCAGATGTTTTTCCTCATTCTCATGTATCTCAGAACACAGTTGTGAATAAAGGAAAAGGTTTAGTTTCTTCTGGTCCCACTGTGATGCTTGATGTATATGCGGATCCGGCCGTCGAGCTGTCTAGACCTTTTCCTAGTCCTTCATCTGAGAAGGACCCTGTGATCCCCTTCCCTAGAGCCCTTCAGATGGGGAAGGGGAAGAAAAAAGAAAAAGACCCAAAAAAGAGAGAGCAGGAGGAATTCAACCAGAGCATGATCGACAGATTTCACATCCAGCTGACCCTCCAGGAGGCTTTGCAGCACATCCCCCTTCTTCAGCGATCTTTGAGAGACAGGACCACCGTCAGGAGGAGGAGGAACCACACTTCAGAGATTCATGTGCTGACGAAAGCCACGTGTTTCGCAATCCAGAACCATCTGCCAGCCAAGAGGCCAGATGCAGGGGCCCCGTATGTCAGATGTCAGATTAGTGAGCAGAGGTTCGACCGGACTCTATTGGATAGCGGATCGTCGATCAACCTTCTTCCGGCAGCCCTTCTCGACCGCTTCGAGTTGGGCACTCTTAGACAGAGCAGGACAATCCTTCAGTTTGCTGATCGATCTGTCAAGAGGCCGAAGGGGTTGTTGCGAGACGTTATCGTCACGATTCAGGGCCTGAAATTCCCTGTGGACTTCGTAGTGTTGGACATGGAGATCCCTGAGTCAGTGGCCGATCCATCATCCTCGGTCGTCCGTTCTTGGCCACAGCCAAGGCAGTGACTGATCATGATAGCGGGAAGGTATACTTTCGCGTCGAGGGCGAGAGTATACAAATAGAGACGGTCGAAGACTACAGAGCCAGAGAGAGAGCACGCTCAGAGGCCAGCACAGATTCAGAGCAACTGACAGACGACGGGCCAGACATCCACCAGGACTGTGATTTTGTGATCACAGACGATGAGGCAGCATGGGCAGACCCTTCCGCACAGGCCATCCTCTCATTTCCAGACACCACTGATTCAGAGATGACAGCAGAGGAAAGCCTGGAGAGCACAGCCCTGGTCCAGGATACTACCGAGGCAGCAGAGCCGGTTCTCGACCACGACACGGTTGTTAGTGATGGTGGTACTGAGGCCACCTTGTGTGATGGTGGTACTGATGCCACCTTGTTTGATGCAGATCCCTCGGATTCAGAGTCTGATTGGGTAGATTGCGTTGATCAGATGCCAGACCTGAGTCCACCTGAGCCTACAGATGAGGAGAAGGTAGATACAGAGCAGATCAGAGACAACACAATTGAGCAGCCTTCTCCAGATCCAGTTTGCGAGAGTTCGCTTTCTTTCTCCCAGGCAGATTTGGCAGACTTAGCAGCATTGACACATTTTCTTCCGAAGCCAGAATTGCCAGCGTCCAGCTGTCTAGAGCTGAAGCCGCTCCCTACTTCGCTGAAGTATCGGTTCCTTGCGGGCGAGCCGGAGATGTACCCAGTCATCATCTCTGCCGATCTGACTGGAGAGCAGGAATCCCGTTTGATGGGGGTTCTTGAAAAGAACCGCAAGGCAATCGGATGGAGCGTAGCAGATCTCCATGGGATTAGTCCATCAGTGTGCTCCCACCATATCTATCTCGAGGAGGGGGCGAAGCCATCGCGTGAGTTCCAGCGACGGCTGAACCCCAACCTGAGAGAGGTCGTGATGAAGGAAATATCAAAATGGTGGAGTGCAGATTTTATTTATCCCATTTCCGACTCCAAGTGGGTCAGCCCCTTGCATGTGGTGCCCAAGAAGACGGGCATCACGACTGTGATCAGTGAGTCGGGAGAGGAGATTGCTACACGAGTACCCACCTCTTGGAGGGTCTGTGTTGACTACAGGAGACTCAACCAGGCCACCAAGAAGGACCATTTCCCCCTGCCTTTTATTGACCAGATCATTGAGAGACTGGTAGGGAAGAGCCATTATTGCTTCCTGGATGGGTACTCGGGCTACAACCAGGTGGCCATCGCTCCTGAGGATCAGGAGAAGACCACCTTTACCTGTCCCTTTGGTACATATGCCTTTCGACGCATGCCATTTGGGCTATGCAATGCCCCTGCGACTTTTCAGAGGTGCATGTTGTCGATCTTTTCGGACATGGTAGGGGAGTGTTTGGAGGTCTTCATGGACGATTTCTCGGTCTACGGCGACGGATTCGACTCCTGTCTTGACTGCCTAGACCGAGTACTCCAACGATGTATTGAGTACCATTTGGTTCTATCTTGGAGAAGAGTCACTTCATGGTGACTCAAGGGACGGTGCTTGGCCACATCATCTCTAACAGGGGCATGGAGGTTGATCCGGCCAAGGTTGATGTCATTAGAAAACTCGCACCGCCGTCCAATTTGAGGCAGCTACGGTCATTTCTGGGGCACGTTGGATTTTATAGGAGATTTATTCAGGATTTCAGCAGGATTGCCCGACCGTTGACTGACCTCTTGACGAAAGACACCGAGTTCCTTGTCGATGACAAGTGTCTTTCGTCCTTTGTGACTCTTCAGCGGTGTGTGATTGAGGCTCCTGTCCTCCAGCCGCCTGATTGGTCTCTCCCATTCGAGATCATGATGGACGCCTCCGATTTTGCTGTGGGGGCAGTGCTGGGACAGAGGAGGGATGGAGTTCCGTTTGCTATCCACTACGCTAGCCGCACATTGGATTCCGCCCAACGGAATTACACGGTCACAGAGAAGGAGATGCTAGCCGTAGTGTTCGCCCTAGATAAGTTTCGATCTTATATCATTGGATCTAGAGTGACTTTGTACACAGATCACACCGCCATCAGGTACCTCATGGCAAAGATGGATGCCAAGGCCAGACTGACTAGATGGATCCTTCTACTCCAGGAGTTCGACATTGAGATCAAGGATAAGCCTGAAGTCAAGAATGTGGTGGCGGATCACCTCTCCCGTTTAGAGCAGCCTGAGGAGTCTGAGCAGATTGATCCCATTCGTGATACCTTCCCAGATGAGGCGATCCTTGCTATCGCCTCACTCCCGTGGTACGCCGATATTGTGAACTTTCTCGTTGCTGGGAAAGTCCCACAAGATTGGCCCAGGCAGAGGCTTGAGACCTTCCTTGCGAAGGCCAAGTCCTACCACTGGGAGGATCCCATCCTTTACCACGAAGGAGGGGATAGCGTCTGGCGTCGGTGTATTCCTCAGGAGGAACACCATAGCGTCCTCACTAACTGCCACAAGCTCGAGGCAGGAGGACATCATTCTGGGAGGAGAACGGCACAGAAAGTGCTCCAATCCGGCTTGTGGTGGCCTACCCTCTTCAAGGACTCTGATGAGTTCGTGAAGAGGTGTACTGACTGTCAGAGGATGGGCACTTGTGGACAGCGTGATATGATGCCGATGCAGCCCATTCATTTCTGTGAGGTTTTTGACGCACGGGGCATCGATTTCATGGGTCCATTCCCTAAGAGTCAGGGATTTGAGTACATTCTGTTAGCCGTTGATTATGTTAGTCGTTGGGTTGAGACCATCCCTGCCCGAGCCGCTGATGTGAGGACAGTTTGCAGATTTTTGAGGAAGCACATCATCACGTGGTTCGGGGTTCCACGAGTTCTGATTTCTGACGGGGGATCTCATTTCATCAACGACCAGGTGAAGGCCCTTGCTAGCGAGTTCGGTATAGACCATCGTGTTGCTACACCTTACCATCCACAGACGAATGTTCTAGCCGAGGTCTCGAACAGGGAGATCAAGACTATCTTGTAGAAAGTCATCCGCCCTGACCGAAAGGATTGGTCACAGCTTTTGGACTCGGTCTTGTGGGCATATAGGACTTCTTTCAAGACACCATTGGGCACATCTTCCTTTCGCCTCGTATATGGCAAGCCGTGCCATTTACCTGTTGAGCTGAGGCACAAGTCACTGTGGGCAGTTACAGATATTCTTATGGATCCAGATGGTGTAGGAGACCAGAGGAGGGCAGAGTTAGCTGCCCTGGAGGAGCTTAGAGATACAGCTTTCTCAAACAGCCTACAGTATAAGGAGACAATGAAGGAGTGGCATGATTCCCATATCAGCCACAAGCATTTTGAGATTGGACAGAGAGTATGGCTGTTTGATGCGAGGCTTCGTTTGTTTCCAGGGAAGCTGCAGAGCAAATGGAAGGGACCCTATGTGGTCAGAAAGGTACACGACAACGGTAGCGTTGATATATCCGAGTTGTCTTTTGATAGTACCTTTCGAGTGAACGGCCAACGGCTCAAGCCATTTCTAGATCATGAGCCGCGGGATGTTGTTGTTGCCCCTATTCATTTTGCGTGAGATGTGGTCTTTGACTCACATCTTTTGCATCTCACGCCTGATTATCACTGCTCTTCCGACATGTATAGATTCAGTTGTCCATATCATTCTATTCTTTAGTCCCACATCCCTTTTCTCATCTTATGATTATGCTATACTTAGGGTGTACTTTACCCTAAGTATAAGGGGGATGTAGGATCTGCGGGTATTCTTTTCATTCTTTCTGCTCCTGTTTTGCTGCCTATACTTAGGGATATTTTACCCTAAGTATAGGGGGGGTAGACCCTGTACATTCTCCACTCGGATTTCCCTTCATGTACAGCTTGCTATACTTAGGATTAGTTAATCCTAAGTATAGGGGGAAACCACCGAGTTCCTCTCATTCTATTCATTTATTCATTTCTGTACTTAGCCATTCCTTTTCACTTCCCTTTTACTAAGCACGAGTTATGTCTTCTGCATCGCTCTTGATCACTCTGAGGACATCGTTCGGGCTAAGTATAGGGGGGGTGTGTATATATTTCATATATACTTTACCCATAACTCGTACTTTGTGTGAGTGTGTTAATAAATAAAATGGCTAAAAACCACAAAAATTAAAAATTAAAATTTTTTCATGTACATAAACTTCTTTTATTTGCACATAAATAGCTAGTGTACAAATTATTTTTGTAGAAATGATTTCAAAAATATTTTGTGTAAAGTTTGTGTAAATATTTTCTTATCAAAACTATGTATATAGTACAAAATTTTTCCAAAATGTTTTGAAAATCAAAAGTTTGCAAAAATCTTGTGTAAACGTCTGTAAATATTTTTGCAAAACTTGCACTTCATGCATCCATCCATTCATGATTTCAAAACATTTTTCAAAAATTTTGCACGATTGTAAATATTTGTAAATAGCATCTTTGTACATATATGTATATAGTTTTTCCTGGATGAGAGTTGACATTTAAACTAAGCTTGGAATTAAATTGAGAAATGGAGCTTGAATAAGATCTTAATCCACCTAACTCTAAGAGGAACCTTATAGGGCTTAGGGTTAAGGCTTTTCAGGTCCATAAGGACTTAATTCTTTGAGTCCACTAGGCTATGAGCATATGTCATCTTGATGAGCCTAAGTAGAGCAATTAACAACACACGCATGACTCTTAGAGACAATGGCTTGACTTGCACCAGCACTTCACACATGGCTCTCCACGGATGAGGTGGTGAGGAGGCAGTTTCCTTTGGCTTGGGGTAGCATATGAGGGTAGTACTTCTAGGCGGAACCTCTCTTCTTCTTCTAGTGAAGGAAGTGCGCCTCAACTTGGTCTAGTGGTGATGAAGGCTAAAGACAGAAGCCGTGGGTTGCAATAAAGCTTCAAAAGAGGGATAGTCTACTGGCTCAAGAGGAAAATTTCTTGTATATATGCTGCACCATGTAGATATGTTGTATAGAAGCACTTGAAAAAAAAAGAAAAAAAATGCAAAATGCAAAAAGAACTCCAAAAAAGTGGTGGGTCGGATTGAAAATTTAATAACCCCACCGGAGTGTATATAGTCAAATAAAGCAAAAGCTTATGGTATTCATGTTACATCTCATGAAGCTTGCAGCGGGAGACTTAGCTACACTGGCTGAGCTTCCAAAAGTCTATACTTCTTCCCCCTCTTCTTGAGCCGGTTGCACTTGAACTTAGAAGGGAATACCCCGCTTCTCGAGGAAAGAGTTGCTAGACCGAGGCATTAGAGTTACCAGGTTGAGGGAGGTTGTTTCTTTGTTACTTCTGAAGTGGGGAGCTACATAGCACTTACACTGCATGGAAAGATTCATGGTCATTAGAGTTTGTGTATGTAGACTTGTTCTGATCTGGTTTATTGAGGAGTCTTGCCCATAGATTGGTGGAACTTAGAGGCTGTTGAGTTTTAAGCTTAAGTCTAAATAAGGTTCCGACACATTAATAATCCAAAGATCTGATCGAGCTCCATAATTCAATTTAATGAAGGAAAGTTTAATATTCAACATTGAGCCATGTACATTCCCCTCTTTTTCTTTTTCTTTCTTTCTTTTTCACTTCTTTTTCAAATAAGTGTTTGCTAAGGGACTAGCAAAAGTTAAGTATAGGGGGGTGATGAATACTCATTCATCACTCTTTATTCTTATATTTCAGCTACAAAAACCTTTGCAAATGCATGTATATTCATGTAAATACAAATAATTACCAAAAGCATGCATTGTGTAAAAACCTATAATTAGCATGTTTTTGTGCAAAAATAAAATAATAAAGATTAACAAGAAAAAGAGGGAAATATTTAGAATAAATATTGAGCAACCTAACCCAAGGGAGGGCTCAGCATGGGCCTGACCGCATAAAAGCCAAGTAGAGGGAGATAGGGGCTCATGTGTGTAAATATTTATGTAAATAAAATAAAGGTATTTTCCTCACCAAAAATATGCTTGTAAATACTTGTACATATTTATAAGTATAAAAACAAAAGAAAAAGGGTAAAAAAATCAAAAAGAACAAAAATACCACTTTCATAATGTACATGAACCACTCTTGCATATTTATTTAACCCTATAAATAAATAAAATTAATTTCTAAAATTTTTGTAAATATTCTATGTTAAATAATGTAAATAAATAAAATAAAAACAATCAAAACAAAAATCAAATAAAAATAACAAAACCAAAAATACAAAAATACATTGTACATATACCATGTATATAGATGTACATATATATTTTTTTTACCTATGTATATAAATAATAAAAATAAAATAAAAATATCTTTTTATTCCTTATTTTATAGTGAAATAAATAAAATATAAAATGAGGATAAAATGGTATAAAAATAATAATAAAAAAAAGCAAAAATTAAAAACCCTAATTGTGTACATATACCTATATAGTACATACTATGTATATACCTCATTTTTATTTCCAAAAATTAATTAAAAATCACTAAAAAATAGAAAAAAATAAAAGGAAAATATTTCATGTTTTAAGTTTTTGCTGAATCGGGCCCTAGCTACCCTTAATTTTCATTTCAAAACTCAGCCACGTGGCCCATTCCTATTGGGTCCTGGGAATGTTGACCGCCCGGTCAACTACCCCCCCCCCCAGGACCACCTCCCGCGGATCTGAGCTCTGGACCCGATTTCTCAGACTTTTACCTGCTCGACCCGATCGCCATTCCACTAAACCCCGGGTCCGAATCCTTCACCTCACATCCGACATCCTCGCCGGAGCCGCATCCTCGGGATCCGCGCGCTCCAGAGCTTGCCCGGACCCATCTTTCTCGGACCCCTAGCCGTATATAGCTGCAGCTCTGCCACTCGATTGCTCCATCTTTGGCCATTCGTCTCCTTCACCTGTGAGCTCCAGAGAGACCGCGAGAGTGACAGCTTGCGCCTCGACCTGTCGCAGCGAGGAGAGGAGGAGGACCTGTTGATCCGGCAAGCACAGCTGCCGCAGCTCCGCCACCAGCGTGAGCTTCGAGCCTCGGAGGGAGACGATCCTTGAGGCGATGACCAGGAGCTTCCCCAGCTCCTCCCCAGTCTCTCCGACCACCCAGGTAGCTCCGATAGCCTATTCTTTTCGTTGATTTCCATTTTCGCCCAATTCGCTTCGCCGCCGCATTTCGTCGATTCCGCCCGTTCCCGACCACTACTCGACCATCGGGCATTGCCATAGCCCTCGCCTTCCTCCCGCGCACCTTCTCCACGTTTCCATCCAACCCAGCTCGCACAGGAGCTGGGAACCGAGCTCCTCCGTCCACCACCTTCGCCGGAGTTCGCCGTTCCGACCCACGAGCCACCTTCGCCTCGCCTAACCGGGTCGAGGCAGTTTTCCCTCGACCCGTGAGTCTTCTGGTTCACTTTGCAGGTCGAAACGAAGGCCATCTGAGGCCCTTCGTCATCCAGCCAGGAGGCCCAGCTCCGCCGACCTCGCCCGAGCTCCTCGGAGCTCGGCTTGATCATCGGAGCATTCCGGCAGACGCGGGAGCACACCACCTTTCTTCTCCGACCATCAGAGTACTCCCAGGAGGTCAGCTGCGCTTGCACGAGGCCGGCGATTTTCGCCGGGGACCTGTTCTTCCAGGACCCTCCGTCGCCGTTTGATCAGACCCCCTGCTCCAGATTCCATCGTGGCCGTTCGCTTGTGGAGCTGCAGATATCGTCCGATCAGAGGAGGTCTGATCTCAGCCGCTGGATCACGAGCGACCCCGCTTCCACGCCGTCAGATCTACACGTAGCTCGGCCCCGACCGTTGGATCAGTCCGAGAACCCCAGCGCTGGCGTGCCACTTGATTTAGACCGTAGATCCCTCCACGTGGCAGCCATCCAGCCGCTCCGCTTAATAAAGGGTAATTTACCCTTAGGCCCTGTCTTTCTTTTTATTTCGTTTTAGTCCTATAAATATTGAACTTAGTTGTTTAGTTTTAGGGTTATTTGCATAGTGGACCTCGTACTTTATTTTGTTTGCTTATATACCCCTGTGCGTTGTATGCCACGTGCTTCGTTACGTGTTTGTCGGGATTATTTGCAATGGAGGCCCCTTTAGTTCTGGTTGTTCCTGATTGAACGAAAAGTTTTACTTATTTGCATTTATACCCCTGTGCGTGGTTTATTTGAGCATGTGCGTTATATTTTGGGTATTTTGCAGATGAGCCCCTGGACTTTTGGTACCTGTTACCAATAAGTCCTCGGGACTTATTTTTATTACATTTGGGTCCCTGAGTGCCCCAGGCACGTGCGTGGCGCCTGTTTTGCTGGATATTTTGCACCAGACCCCCCAGACTCTTGGGTATTTGCACTTTGGTCCCTGTGCACTGTACCCCTTCTTTATTTTTGAATAAAATAGCAAATCACCTCCAAATTTAATGAAAATTGGACACATGGCTCCTACCATGACGTAAAATTTTGTGTAAATTTTGGAGACATTTTCGTCACTGTTTGATATTTTTAGAAAATCAAAAAAATCTATTTTTACTACTATTTGACATTAAAAATCACAAAAAAATATTAAATAGTGTCCAAAAATTACAAAAAATTATCTACTGTCCATTTTGGTGTGTTTGATTTTCTAGCCAATTTTGGCTATTTTTCATTACTGAAAACCACTAAAAATTGAAAAATATTCAAAAGCTTATAAAAATTCCAGTAAATCCATTAAAAATCCAAAAACAATAAAATAGGTGCCTAAATTTTCCTTGATTTCTTCTTTTTACAGGAAAATTACCTCCCAGCTAATTTAGGGCTTTTAGATATTTTATTTAGGCCCTTTTAGCTCGACTGGACAGTACCTTTGTTTTCAGCTACTGTTTGATTTTTAGAAAATTAAATAAAGATCAGAAAATTCTCAAAAATTCACCAAAAACATTAAAAAATATAAAACACATAAAAACATTTTTTTTTGAATTTTGATTGACTTTTAGTGCATTTAATAATTTGTTTAAGTGTGTGCTTGGTTGCTTTTCTCATTTTCTTAGTAACCTAAAAAATCCAAAAAAATATAAAATATTCAAAAACCACCAAAATATTTTCTCCTTTTATTTTATCTCTTCTGTGACTACTTCATAGGCCGAGAGGCCAACCCGTGCTCCTTGAGTTCGACCCTGGTCGCTATACCATGTTAATCCAATAGCAGGACCGCTATTTCGTGCGTTGATTGATTTGATTGATATTAGTGGTTTACATTTTTCTTGATTGAGCCGACTTGATCGCATGGGTCGCAACGACCAATTTAGCACCTATACCCTAGCCTTCAGCTCGCTCATCACTCTGCTATCCTGACTTATCACCTAATAAAATTGACAAGATAATTGACCGAGCCTTTACGGTCTTCAGCTCGCTTTGCGTTGGTGAATCAGGGGTTTGCTTGCTGATCATATTTGTTTCCAGATCTCATCCGCCCGACTCGCCAGATCACGATGATGGGCAGGAGGTCTCTTGGGCAGCCTTTGGCTGCACCGTTTTTCAGCACTCCAGCCCCTTCATCTAGGTCAGTTCGTGAGAGCTCAGACCCGCTCTCCGAACCCGAGTTCGACTCCGCCCTGTTCCCCCTTGACCACCCTTCTACCATTCCTGAGATGCCAGTGCCAGATGAGAGACTACAGTCAGATGATTTATCGGCACCTGAGTTTGGGTCTTTTTCCTTTGCAGAGACCATGGCCGGCAGCAATGACGATCGTACAGGAGGTCCCCGAGGAGAGCAGACTTTTTTCCTGCACTAGGGTGCGATTAACTCCACCCTGATCGCCTCCTTAGACTCAGTTCAGCAGCAGTTGAGGGATCAGGGAGCATTCATGATTGAGATGAGGCGCGAGATAGAGAAGATGAGAGCCGACCACGAGCAGCGCGACCCAGGGGGCGGACCCGACGATGCAGTAGCAGCCGCTGTAGTAGCCGCAGCCGCAGCAGCAGCCGCTGCAGCAGCCGCAGCCGCAACAGGAGCAACAGAGCCACTGAGACCGATGCGGGAGTTGCACAACCCCGGATCAACTTTGACGCACCGTTGGGTAGTACTTCCAGCTATCGTGGGGGACTTCAAGTCCCCCCGGAACACTCTTCAACTTCTACCCCGGTTCCATGGGCTGGCTACTGAGGAGACCCATCTCCACCTTCAGGAGTTTGAGATGATATGCAACACTGTCCACGACCGTCAGGTGGACCAGGATACCATCCGCATGATTGCTTTCCCCTTTTCACTAGTAGACAGAGCAGCCACCTGGCTGAAGCATCTGGGGAGATTTGTATATACCTGGGAGCAGCTCCGCACCGACTAGTTGAACAAGTACTATCCATTCAGGAAGACGAATGCAGCGAGGGCCCTGGTCAACAACTTCTCCATGCTCCCCAACGAGCAGTTTCTCGAGGCATGGGAGAGGTTTAGAGAGCATACAGACAGATGCCCGCACCACGACATCTCAAAGCTGAGCCTTGTTCAGAGCTGCTTCTGCGGGTTGACACCAGAGCTGCAGGGCCTGGTGAACGCTTCTTGTGGGGGGTCCTACTTCGCCAAGGACCACGATCAGATTTGGGCCATATACGAGGAGATGGCAGAGAACTATATGGTGATGTCCCAGACCCGATTGTACACTCAGGGACGACCCCAGCCACAGACAGTGTGGTACCAGAGGATAGCACGGGTTGACGCCGGTCCATCCAGTTCGTCAGCGGCAGCAACACAGGCCGAGTCCACAGCCGCTGACATGGGGATCATTAGCGAGAAGCTGGACCGGATGGAGATCATTGAGAAGAAGCAGTGCCAGGGTATCACGCAGATGGAGCAGATGGCACAGACTCTGAGTGACCTGAAGACACAGCTCTTGTGTCTCCAGGAGGCACAGACGGCTTCCCGGCCCCGTCTTCAGGCACGAGGCGATCATAGCAGCAGCAGCAGCTCGTCTCAGCGCTCTAGCTCCCACCAGCAGCCTAGACAGGTCCATCTTGTACAGGCGGAGCCGTACCAGCAGCCGCAGCCCACTTACCAGTCACCACCATCTACGGACACGCAGATGGTGGTATACCAGCCGTATCAACCTATGGCAGTACTTCCGCCACCCCAGTACGATTCAAAGCCGTTGATGGATGTCAACGGGATTTGGTACGACCGCCCCCAGCCCGGTATCCGACGAGACCATCCCGGATTCCATTGGGCGGCCCGAGGTGCCCAGCCCCAACAGCAGCCATCAGGACAGGGTGGCCAGTACAACCATCAGAGGGATCACCAGCAGCAACAACCCCCAGTGTACCCACAACAGCAGTAGCAGTAGTAGTCACAGTCGTATGGTCCTCGTCCCCATCAGTAGGGACAGTCTTGGAGGCGAGAGCAGCCTCAACAACAGTATCATCTCCAGTCATATCCCTCTCACCCACATCAGCAGCAGCAACAACCTCACTACCAGAGAGGCTACCCGTCAGGTTCTCATGGGACATCCTATGAGAACCCCGCCTTAGACGATATAGCCCGCCTCCTCACAGATCAGCAGGCTACATTCCGACGGGAGATGGATGAGTTCCGCCAGGAGATGCGGGACATTGTGAGAGGGAAGGCCGCCATCCCTGCCCAGATAGAGCCCAATCCGAATAACCTCAAGAGGAAGTCTGAGCAGGGTTTTTGTACTGAGTATGCCACTCCGAGTGATGTTTTTGGTGATATGTCTGCATATCTTTTTGATACCGACTTTGTCACACTTAGGAGCGGTTGGATGCCAGCAAGCGGTGCCTCGTCTGAGCGACACCCCGAGGCCACTTCCAGAGCGCCCGACGAGGAGGAGAGCGGTACTGATGCCGCTAGAGATGATGACGGTGGTAGTGATGCCACCACGGATGTTGATCCCACCGGCGGTACTGATGCCGTCGTTTCACCAGTTGGAGGAGGTGGTACTGAGGCCACCTACGTTGCCGAGCCAGAGCGCGGTACTGAGGCCGCGAGTCTTCCAGCCGAGGGTGGTGGTGATGTCACTGTGTCTTCTGAGAGTCCTGTAGTTTTTCATTCTGCACCTGTATCTCAGAACATTTCTTGCAATAAAGGAAAGGGTTTGTTTTCTTCTGGTCCCACTGTGGTGCTTGATGTATGTGTGGATCCTGCCATCGAGCAGCTCAGACCCGTTCCTAGTCCTTCATCTGAGAGGGACCCTGTGATCCCCTTCCCTAGAGCCCTTCAAATGGGGAAGGGGAAGAAAATTGAAAATCCCAAAAAGAGGCAGCAGGAAGAGTTCAACCAGCAGATGATAGACCGTTTCCACATTCAGCTGACTCTTCAGGAGGCTTTGCAGCACATCCCCCTACTCCAGCGTTCACTCAGAGACAGGACTACAATTAGGAGGAAGAGGAGGAACCACCACTCAGAGATTCATGTGCTGACAAGAGCTACTTGTTTCGCAATCCAGAACTGTCTGCCGGCCAAGTGGACATATTCAGGAGCCCCGTATGTCAGATGCCATATCAGAGAGCAGAGGTTCGATCGTACTCTATTAGACAATGGATCGTCGATCAACCTACTTCCGACAGCCCTTCTCGACCGCTTCGAGTTGGGCACTCTTCGACAGAGTAGGACAGTCCTTCAGTTTGCTGATCGATCTGTCAAGAGGCCGAAGGGGTTGCTGAAGGACGTTGTCGTCATGATTCAGGGCCTGCAATTCCCTGTGGACTTCGTAGTGTTGGACATGGAGATCCCTGAGTCAGTGACCGATACCCCCATCATTCTCGATCGCCCGTTCTTGGCCACAGCCAAGGCAATGACTGACCGTGATAGTGGGAAGGTATACTTTCGCATCGAGGGCGAAAGTGTACAAATAGAGACGGTCGAGGACAACCGAGCTAGAGACAGAGCATGCTCAGAGACTACTTCTGATACAGAGCAGATGACAAATGCCGGGCCAGACATCCACCAAGACTGCGACATTGTGATTACAGATGATGAGGTAGTTTGGGCAGATCCAGATGCACATGCCATCCTCTCACCATTAGAGTTCGCTGATGTAGAGATGCCAACAGAGGAGAGCTTGGAAAGCACATTCCTGGTCCAGGATACGTTTGAGGCAGCAGAGCCGGGTCTCGACCGCGAGACAGATTTGTTTTGTGATGACAGTGGTACTGAGGCCACCATGGATGATATAGATCCCTCAGAGTCAGATTTTGATTGGGCAGAGTTTGAGGATTTCATACCAGATCTGACTTCCACTGAGCCTACAGACAGGGAGGAGGTAGATGCCATGCAGAGCAGAGACAATCCAGTTGAGCAGCCTTCCCCCGATCCAGTTTGCGAGAGAGAGAGAGAGCTCTCATTTTCCCGAGCAGATTTGGCCGCATACACTCGGATTTTTCAGAAGCTAGATTTGCCAGCACCAGTTTGCCCAGAGCTGAAGCCACTACCTGCGTCGTTGAAGTATAGGTTCCTTACGGGTGAGCATGAGATGTACCCAGTCATTATCTCCGCTGATTTGACAGGAGAGCAAGAATCCCGTCTGATGGGGGTTCTTGAAAAGAACCGCAAGGCGATAGGATGGAGTGTAGCAGATCTCCAGGGGATCAGTCCGGCTCTTTGCTCTCACCACATCTATCTCGAGGATGAGGCAAAGCCGTCGCATGAGTTCCAGCAACGGCTGAACCCGAATCTGAGAGAGGTTGTCATGAAGGAAATCTTGAAGTGGTGGAGCGCCGATTTTATCTACCCCATCTCCGACTCCAAGTGGGTCAGTCCGTTACATGTGGTGCCCAAGAAGATGGGCATCACTACAATGGTTACGGAGTCCGGAGAGGAGATTGCTACCCGGGTACCTACTTCTTGGCGGGTCTGCGTGGATTATAGATGACTCAACCAGGCCACCAAGAAGGATCATTTCCCCCGGCCCTTTATATATCAGATCATTGAGAGACTGGCAGGGAAGAGCCATTACTGCTTCTTGGATGGGTACTCCGGATATAATCAGGTGGCCATTGCGCCAAAGGACCAAGACAAGACCACCTTCACCTGTCCCTTCAGCACATACGCCTTCAGACGCATGCCATTTCGGCTATGCAACGCCCCTGCGACCTTTCAGAGATGCATGCTGTCTATCTTTTCGGACATGGTGGGGGAGTGCTTGGAGGTCTTCATGGATGATTTCTCGATCTACAACGATGGATTCGACTCCTGTCTTGACTGCTTAGACCGAGTCCTTCAGCGATGCATTGAGGTTCTCCTGGTATTATCTTGGGAGAAGAGTCACTTCATGGTGACTTATGGGACGGTGCTTGGACTCATCATCTCCAACAGGGGCATGGAGGTTGATCCGGCCAAGGTGGATGTCATTAGCAAACTCAATCCACCATCCAACTTACGGCAGTTACGGTCTTTTCTGGGGCACGTTGGTTTCTACCGGCGATTCATTCGTGATTTCAGTAGGGTTGCCCGACCGTTGACTGATCAGCTGACGAAAGACACCGAGTTCCTTGTCGATGACAAGTGCCTTTCGTCGTTTGAGACTCTCGAGAGATGTGTGATAGAGGCTCCTGTCCTTCAGCCACCTGATTGGTCTCTCCCATTCGAGATCATGACGGACGCCTCCGATTTTGCCGTGAGGGCCGTGCTAGGACAGAGGAGGGATGGAGTCCCTTTTGCTATTCACTACGCTAGCTGTACATTGTATGCCGCGCAACGGAACTACATAGTCACAGAGAAAGAGATGCTAGCCGTAGTCTTTGCCTTAGATAAGTTCAGATCATACATTATCGGATCTAGAGTGACCATCTTTACTGATCATACCGCCATCAAGTACCTCATGACAAAGAAGGATACCAAAGCTAGATTGACCAGATGGATCCTTCTATAGTTCTACTCCAGGAGTTTGATATAGAGATTAAGGATAAGCCTGGAGTCAAGAATGTGGTGGCGGATCATCTCTCCCGATTGGAGTATCTTGAGGATTCTGAGCAGATTGATCCCATTTGTGAGACCTTCCCAGATGAGGCGATCCTTGCTATCGCCTCGCTCCCATGGTATGCCGATATTGTGAACTATCTTGTCGCCAAGAAAGTTCCACAAGATTGGCCCAGGCAGAAACTTGAGACCTTCCTTGCGAAGGCCAAGTTTTACCATTGGGAGGATCCCGTCCTTTACCATGAGGGAGGGGATAGTATCTGGTGTAGGTGCATTCCTCAGGAGGAGCACCACAATGTCCTTACTTACTGCCACAAGCTTGAGGCAGGAGGACATCACTCAGGAAGGAGAACAGCACTGAAAGTGCTCCAATCCGGCCTATGGTGGCCTACTCTCTTCAAAGACTCTGATGAGTTCGTGAAGAGGTGTACTGACTGTCAGAGGATGGGCACTTGTGGACAACGTGATATGATGCCGATGCAGCCCATTCATTTCTGTGAGGTTTTTGACGCATGGGGTATCGATTTCAAGGGTCCATTCCCTAAGAGTCAGGGATTTGAGTACATTCTGTTGGCCGCTGATTATGTGAGTCGTTGGGTTGAGGCCATCCCCGCCCGAACCGCAGATGCTAGGACTGTTTGCAGATTTTTGAGGAAGAATATCATTTCACGGTTCGGGGTGCCTAGAGTGTTGATATCAGACGGGGGGTCTCATTTCGTCAATGACAAGGTGAAGGCCCTTGCTAGCGAGTTCAACATAGACCATCGAGTTGCCACTCTATACCACCCTCAGATGAATGGTCTTGCTGAAGTGTCGAACAGGGAGATCAAGACTATATTGCAGAAAGTCGTCCGCCCTGACTGAAAGGATTGGTCATAGCTTTTGGACTCGGTCTTGTGGGCATATCGGACGTCTTTCAAGACTCCTTTGGGTACATCTCCCTTTCGCCTCGTTTATGGCAAGCCGTGCCATTTACCTGTTGAGCTGAGACATAGGTCACTTTAGGCAGTCACTGATATACTTTTGGATCCAGATAGTATAGGAGATCAGAGGAGGGTAGAGTTAGCAGCCCTGGAGGAGCTTTGTGATACCGCCTTTTCAAACAGCCTACATTATAAGGAGAGAGTGAAGGAGTGGCATGATTCTCATATCAGCCACAAGCAATTTGAGCCAGGACAGAGAGTATGGCTGTTTGATGCTAGGCTTAGATTATTCCCAGGGAAGCTACAGAGAAAATGGAAGGGACCGTATTTGGTGAGAAAGGTACACGACAATGGGAGTATTGACATATCTGAGTTGTCTTCTGAAAGTACCTTTCGAGTGAACGACCAGTGGCTCAAGCCATATCTAGATCACGAGCCGCGGGTCGTTGATGTTGCCCCTATTCACTTTGCGTGAGATGTGGTCTCTTGACTCACATCTATTGCATCTCACACCTGATTATCACTGTTCTTCTGACCTGTATAGATCCAGTTGTCCATATCACTCTATTCTTTAGTCCCACATCCCTTTTTTCATCTTATGATTATGCTATACTTAGGGTGTACTTTACCCTAAGTATAGGGGGGATGTAGGACCTTCGGGTATTCTTTTGATTCTTTCTACCCTTGTTTTGCTGCATATACTTAGGGATATTTCACCCTAAGTATGGGGGGGGGGGGGTAGACTCTGTACATCCTTCACTCGGATTTCCCTTCATGTACAACTTGCTATACTTAGGATTACTTGATCCTAAGTATAGGGGGAAAACACCGAGTTCTCCTCATTCTATTCTTTGATTCATATCTGTATATAGCCATTCCTTTTCACTTTCCTATACTGAGCACAAGTTATGTCTTCTTCATCGCTCTTGATCACTCTGAGGACATCGTTCGAGCTAAGTATAGGGCGGTGTGTATATATTTCATATATACTTTAGCCATAACTCGTACTTTGTGTGAGTGTGTAAATAAATAAAAATGGCTAAAAACCCATAAAAATGAAAAAATTTTCCCTTGTATATAAAATTCATTTTGCACATACCTATTTATTTATACAAACTATTTTTTTGTACAAATGATTGTAAAATGATTTGTGTAAAGGATTTGTAAATATTTTCATAACAAAATCTATGTATATAGTACAAAATTTTTGTAAAATGTTTTGAAAACAAAAAGTTTGCAAAAACCTTGTGTAAATGTTTGTAAATATTTTGTAAAACTTCGAATTCATGCATACATCCATGTTTTCAAACATTTTTCAAAAATTTTGCATGATTGTAAATATTTGTAAAGTGCAAATTTATAAATAGCATCTTTGTAAATATTTGTACAGTTTTTCCTGGATTATAGTTGACATTTAAACTAGCCTGGAATTAAATTGGAAAATGGATCTTGATTAAGATCTTAATCCACCTAATTTTAAGATGAACCTTATAGGGCTTAGGGTTAAGGCTTTTCAGGTCCATAGGGACTTAATTCTTTGAGTCCACTAGGCTATGAGCATATGTCATCTTGATGAGCCTAAGTAGAGCACTTAACAACACACGCATGACTCTCAGAGAAAATGGCTTTGCTTGCACCAACACTTTACACATAGCTCTCCACGGATGAGGTGGTGAGGAGGCAGTTTCCTTTGACTTGGGGTAGCATATGAGGGTAGTACTTCTAGACGGAACCTCTCTTCTTCTTCTAGTGAAGAAAGCGCACCTCAACTTAGTCTGGTGGTTATGAAGTCTAAATACAGAAGCTGTGGGTTGCAATAAAGCTTCAAAAGAGGGATAGTCTACTGGCTCAAGAGGAAAAACTCCTTGTATATATGCTGCACCATGTAGATATGTTGTACAGTTGCACATGAAAAAAATGTGCAAAAATAAAAGAACTCCAAAAAAGTGGTGGGTCGGATTGAAAATTTAATAATCCCACCGGAGTGTATGTAGTCAAATAAAGCAAAAGCTTATGATATACATGTTACATCTCATGAAGCTTGCAGCCAGAGACTCAACTACACTGGTTAGAGCTCCCAAGGATACATGGCTACACTGGCCATGGTCCATTCTCTTCTTCCCCCTCTTCTTGAGCCGGTTGCACTTGAACTTAGAAGGGAATACCCCGCTTCTCGAGGAAAGAGTTGCTAGACCGAGGCATTAGAGTTACCAGGTTGGGGGAGGTTGTTTCTTTGTTACTTCTGAGGTGGAGATCTACATATCACTTACACCGTACAAGGAAAGATTCATGGTCATTAGAGTTTGTGTATGTAGACTTGTTCTGATCTGGTTCATTGAGGAGTCTTGTCCATAGATTGGTGGAACTTAGAGGCTGTTGAGTTTTAAATCTAAGTCTAAATAAGGTTCCGACACATCAATAATCGAAAGATCTGATCGAGATCCATATTTCAATTTAATGAAGGCAAGTTTAATAATCAACCTTGATCCATACATATTCTCCTCTTTTTCTTTTTCTTTTTTTCACTTCGTTTTCAAATAAGTGTTTGCTAAGGGACTAGCAAAGTTAAGTATAGGGGGGGGGGGTGATGAATACCCATTCATCACTCTTTATTCTTTTATTTTAGCTACAAAACCTTTGCCAAACACATGTATATTCCTGTAAATACAAATAATTGTCAATTAGCATGCATTTTGTAAATATGCATAATTAGCATGTTTTTGTGCCTAAATAAAAGAATAAAGAAATAAAAGAAAAAGATGGAGATATTTAGAATAAATATTGAGCGACCTAATCCCAAGGGAGGGCTCAGCATGGGGTTGACCGCATAAAAGCCAAAGTAGAGAGAGATAAGGAAGCTCACATTGTGTACATATACCTGTAATTAAATAAAAATATTTTTCCTCTAAAAATAAAAATAAAAATGGGTTGTATTTATTTGCAAATATTTGTAAATATAAAATCAAAATAAAAATGAGAAAATGAAAAAGAAAATAAAAATGCCTTCACTCTTGTATATTCACCATGTACATAAACTCACTTATATATTTATTTATCCCCATAAATAAGTAAATAAAAATCCCATAAAAATTGTACATATTCTATACTTCATAGTGTAAATAAATAAAATAAAAATCATAAAAACAAAAATAAAATAAAAAGAACAAAAATAAAAATCAAAATAAACATTGTATATAGACCATGTATATATGTGCATATAACTATTTATTTATCCTATGTAAATAATTAATAAAAATAAAATAAAAATACCTTTTTGTTCCAAATTTTATGATATAAATAAATAAAATATAAAATTGGAATAAAAATGTATAAAAATAAGAAATTAAAAATCAAAATAAAAAATACAATATTATATATACCTATGTATATTATACTATATTGTAAATACCTAATTTTTATTTCAAATAAATAAAAATCACAAAAAATATTTTATAAATAAATAAATATTTTTTGTATTTTAACTTTTTCCAAAATCGACCATTTATTATTTTACATTGAATTTCCAAATCATTTTGACGCGGCCGCTCCTGATTGGTCTATGGGGGATGTTGACCCCCCCGGTCAACTCCCCCAATGGACCACAGACCTGCGGATCCAGTGCCCCGACCCGATTTCTCCAAATTATCGCCACTTTATTCGAGCTCCAAATCCGCAAACCTCGGGTCCTAATCATGCCCTGATCATCAGAGATCCGCGCCCGGTGGTTAGCATCAGGGTCCGTGCTCCGATTTCCTCGCCCGACATCCATCTAGCCGGTGTTGGACATGTGAGCCCACGGTGAGCCATTATGCAATAAATGTTATTGCACATATCATTCCCTGATCTGAAATGAAGAATAAATAATTTGCATAATAGGTCCCTTAGTACAATTAGGGTTATGTACCATGGCTATCTTAATGATCATACAACTGTTGATTGAATTATTGAATCATAGAGGCTGGTGCTTGGATGATATCTAAAGAGTTAGATTGAGGACTCATCAAGCACCGTCAAATGATTATTAAGATGTGATCTCCAGCCTGAGTAGGAGATGGCAATCCTTTCTCACATAGGCTGATATCTGACCGACCTCTTGATGCAGGTCCTCTGCATAGGAATAGAGATTCGGAGGTGTCAGATTAGTTAGGTCAAAGAGTTGACTTAACGAGATCGAGATAACCTAAGTCCTATGTTGAATGCTGTCACAGCATAGGCATGCATCCTCTGACCGGAGACAGATGTATTGCTATATGTCTGAGTATGTACATTTGGCAGACCGATACGTTGATGGCCTAACCAAGGTCTATATACCGGCGGGCTGGTGTGCATATAAGGGCATATGAGTAATACGATCTCTCAAAGGGATCATACAGGTTCATTACTGAACCGGAAGACATGAGCTCACTCATGAGATATTGGGAAGAATCAAATTCCGTGCACGATCGTCTCACTTTGGAAGCTTGACTGAATATGTATGTTTGATATATTCTTTTGGAAAGTATATGATCAAGACCTAGGTATGATATATGCTTTTGGAAAGTATATGATCGATACCAAATACCAATGATCAAATGAGAAACTTAGTGATCAAACCCTGAAGAAGACAGTGTAAAATTGATCTTGATCTTCGGGTTGACCATGGGTCTTCCAGTATGTAGGATGTACATGTATTTGGAATACCTGAGGGTGATGTGATCATAAACGATTGTATATCCATGACGCTTCCATTCCGAGGGAGTGATGAAACAGGTCTGGATTTTAGTGACTCCTTCCAGTAGAGAAGCAATCTGATCTTAGTCCAAGTGTTGGACATTGGTCTGAATGAGATTCAGATTCAATAAGAAGATCAAATTTGCGGTCTTGATTTAATCAAGCATCTGTGGGAGGTTCGTAAGATCTGGATTTGAGATAAGATCTCAATATCCAAGTCACTATACATGGAACAATACAATCGTCCTGTCCTTATCTCCAAGTATCTGCGGAGAAAGCACATTATTCTTGAAAGGGTTCAAGATTAATTCATTTGATGAAATGTATATCCAAGCAAGGACTTGATGATTAAATGAGATTTAATTATCAAGCATAATATAAAAATGATTCATATTATTATCCAAGATAATTAAATGAGATTTAATTATCAAGGATTAGAGAATGTGGATAATACTATCCATAATATTTGTGTATTATAAATATTATTTATAATATACATATATTCAAGAGAGAGAAATTTAGTAAATAACATTTGTTAATTATTAAATGTGGATTGGATTCACATTTGTTAATTAACTGGAAATGTCATTTACTAATTAGTTTGGGATGTGAACATGATTCACATAATTTTCAATGGCATGATTGAAATATTCACAAATTAATTTGGAATTAATTTGGTGGATATTTTTGTGATAATTGAGAGATAATGTAATATAATAAAAAGGAGAAATAAAGCCACCATTTTAGGAGGCAATATTATCTCCATTTTATTATGATGATTAATCTCTCAACTAACTTATTTATGTTAAATTAAAAATGTGTTGATAATGTTGCAACATATATTTAATTTAATTATAAATAAATGTTGTTGGTTTTAACCAACAACAATTATAGCCATTGATCTTACATAGACCAAGCCTAGCCGTTGGATCTATGTGTCCCATGGATTGAGATCCATTGGATCCTAAACTAATATAAAAGGAGGGCTAGGGTAGCCTTCCAAAGGTACATCATTAAGAGTTGTACAAGGTTACAACTCTCTCTCTCTCTCTCTCATATTCTCGTCCTCTCTCTCCTTCTCTCCTCCAAAGGATGGCCATCCATCTTGTGTTGAGAAAGGAGAGACTCTCGGCTTCTTCTTCGATGACATGAGGATCTCCTTCTTCTTTGGAGTTTCTTACTCTAAAGGAAGACGACGGATTTCGTTTGACGAAATCAGGAGATCCATTGCTTGGATCTTCATCGAGGATTGCGGGAAGGAACATGACTCATCATCACGCCCGCAAGTGCGTTCTTCGTGGATCGGACTTGAGACAGGAGGATCTCTACTTTGGGATCTCACGATCGCAACCACGCTTCAAGAGGTATTCCTTATACTTGGTGGTTTGATGAAACGATCCGAGAAGTGTTCTCGTGATCATGTGGTTTCATCTTAGATTTAAAAATTTTAATTTCCGCTGCATCTAGCATCTAGTACGACTAGTTGCTCCGATTGCATACGATGCAATCAACACGCTTCCGTGATGTGCTTAAGGATTCTCAATATCCTTCAAGTGGTATCAGAGCCAGGTTGAATAAGGTTTTGGATATGATCCATAGACCCTAGACGATTTGGTTCTTGAAAGGGTTGCGAAATTTTTTACTGCATTTCAATTTTCGCACATCTGTATAATTGAATTTTTCGGCACTGTTTAAATTGTTTAAACACGAAATTTTCAATTGGATTTTTTTCCCATTAATTAAGTAAACCATAGGACTTGAGTTTACTAAATTTGGACTTCATTTGCTCAAGATATGACCTTTTGAATATGCCTATATTCACTGTTGCGGGAACTGCGGATTTAAACGTGATTAATGAGATAATTACGATTTTAATCCGCCTCGAAATGCGTGAATTATCACTTAGGTTCTTTAATAAATCAAATAGCCAATCTTTGGAAACTGAGTTTTCTATATTAGGATTTAAATTGATCAAGATAAGTTAATTTTAGTGATTGGGGGTCACTGCTGGAAATTGACATCTTGGATCATTAACCTTGTGATAAGTCATTCAATTATCATGATGAAAATTAATTGTTAATTTTCTGGAATAATTAGTGTTAAATATTTGTGAAATATTTAAAGAAATAATTATTTCATTGAATGACACTTGCCTAAACCACAATGATGAGATATTAGATCTTGATCATTGGTTTATCAACAAACATTGCTTTCATGAAAACCATAGTTTATCCTACAATAGTTGTAGGACAACATTTACATGAAAAATCCTCTTGCTTGAATAGGATTGGGGATTTGTCTAGCAAATCTCCTTATAATATAATCAAAAATATTTTGATGTATATTATATGGTATAATTTCGGTTGAAAAACCGATGAGCATCTCAAAGTACATGATGATCTATCTGGTATTATCCTTTCCCGAGGCGGATGTGGTGCCTAGTCGGAGAGCATTGGGGTCGCGGGTTGCAACGTATGTGGTCCGTTCCACTCTCGTCGGTACTGGCCATGACAGCGGGTAGGGATTGTATAATGCCGAAGAAAGTCAATGTGTATTTTTCTAATTATTAAAATTCGAATAATACGTATTTTGAGAATTTACCTACTATTCAAGTAAAAGACATGTTTGTTGATGATTGGATTAATGATTAATTTAATATGATTTAATTAATTATATCCAATGAACACTCTATTTTGAATAGATGTGTATTTCCCTTGGAAGAATTAATTATGTGAATGTGATTCACGATATTTAATTATAAAATTTGAATACGAGGTGGAGGATCACATAAGTGACATCCATGGTCTCCCGTCAAGGCGAAGGGTTTCCGTTGCCATGGATTGTATGTAGGAGACGCATGTCCGAAGTGACAGCTCCTGTATGCAAGCGCATCTGGATCGGGCTCTTTGCTTCTCGAAAGAGTAAGGCCGTATGCGTAGTGACCCCAATATCG
Source organism: Ottelia alismoides (assembly GCA_037367405.1). Classification (NCBI taxonomy): domain Eukaryota; kingdom Viridiplantae; phylum Streptophyta; class Magnoliopsida; order Alismatales; family Hydrocharitaceae; genus Ottelia; species Ottelia alismoides. Next base: position 135,965 of record JAZKJV010009982.1, read on the forward strand.
AGTCCTCATATTATTGGGGCGATATTGGATTGCGCATAGCGAGTGCTAATCCTGTTGACGGTTGGTTCAATTAATGACGGGTCAACATCATCTTAGGGGTGGTGGGCCCGGGTGTTAAAGACCAAATTGGGAATGCAAGTTGGACTTGCAAGGCGGAATGAGTTCCCGCTTCTTTTTATCGGAGTTGTAAGTTCTCATATTATTGGGATGCGACAAAGATAGGAAAGGAGATCCCAGATCTTGCTAGAGATATAATGGTAACAATATCTCTTACATTGAAAGTGATTAAGGGAATGAACTTTCAGTGTTGACGAGGCAAGACAACTTTGATATAAAAATTCCTAAATCAAAGTAAAACATGTATATATAATATATATACACTTATGCAAATTTCTTATTTCAGATAATCCTTCATTAATCCCACTCAATGTTATACTCAATAATAACCAGTAAAATATCTTGGATTGGACTCATGATCCAGATATTGTACTTGCAATTGAACACATAATGTATGTGGTTGCAATGTGCAAGTTTCCTCAACCTAATGAGGACTGACAATTAAATAAGACAATAAGACATCACCTTAGGGTTTGTATGTCTCTATGTTCTTGATCTTTCATCGAGTGTACTTTAGAAGTCACATGTCGATGGTGATCGTAATTGTCAAATAATCCTTATAAAATAAAAGAAGATATTTTGGCATACATATGTGCTCTAGACATTTAATCATGAATGACATGGTTCTCTGCATTATGCAGAATGGTAGCTCGAAATAGATGATGTATTCAAAATGTTTGAATACCTACCTAAACCTAAGTCTCTAAGAGTTAAGATGTATGTAGATATGATGAGTGTCATCATTCTACTGTCTATACTCTCATGAAGCTTCATATTAATCATTTTGAATGAATTTAATGAAGCATGTATAAATGTTGAAATGCTCTTGTATTGAAATCCTTAGAATTCAACATAAGAGATTCTTTGTCTTGAACAATGGTTGTTTATAGATGAAGAGAGCGCAGTGGAAGCATGGGTCGGACCCGAATAAGAAGGAAAGTCAAAGAGTTGACCTACTTCTGTGACTTCCATATGACATCCAAAGAGTTGGATGAATGCCAATACTGCAATAAGTTGATGTGTTGATAATATGACTATCAAGTCTATCTAAAATCCTTAGTAAAGGACTCAGATAGAGCATCAGAATAATCTACATATAATCATTGACTCTGACTTTCTTATTTCATAAGATAAAGTCTGACAATTGTATCCTAATCTTCTAATGACATTTGCAATTGGTTGCATATACATATTAGAAGATTAGAAATTTGATCTTAAGGTTTAGTAGTCATCTACATGGATATTGCTGTAATTGTTGCAGCAATCTCTGTTGGATAGATAGACTTCATATTCTCAGTGGGAGAGTCCTTAGTCTTGGAGAATGTCTCTATGACCTAGATAGTAGAGTACACTCATTGTTTATTTCTAAATGTTGGAAATAAACATGAATTCTGAGATAGAACTATCATAAAGAGTTATGATGGAAATATTTCAGATAGTAATCTAACATCTAGTGGACTCCACAAAATTAGAAAATTAATGAATGGTTCATTAAGATTTCTAACACTGAAAATCAAACCTTATAAGATCAATAGGAGGATGAAAGATCATTTGACAATGATCTGGCATCAAGCCTTGGACATTTGTTTGTCGATTTGATCAATAGACTAGTAAGAGATGAAACTTCAAAATGTCTAAAATTTCAAATCTTACATACTTGTGAATATTTTATTCAAAGTAAAATGTCCAATACACCCTTCTCTGGGAATGGTGTTAGATGTCGAGGTATTCAAGATCTCATACATACTGATGTATGTAGATCATCTATATCATAGTAAACATTATGGATATGTGATATCTATTGATGATTATGTATGATATGAGATTTCTTCTCTTCACCTGAGAAACCTTTGAAATGTTCAAAGATTTCACAATTTTGGTTTAGAACCAAAGTTTGAAGAAAGATGAAATGAATTTTATCTAACCTAGGTAGCTTGTACCTGTTAGATAATTCAAAGAATGCCTTATGGAGATATGAATATCATTTCTTTCTCACTCCTCCTGATACACCTAAACTCAATGGAGTTGTAGGGAGATACAATTGGATCATGTGTGACATGATTTGATCAATGATGAATTTTAGCATAATTATCCTTAGTTTCCAAGTATATATGTGTAGTAGAGACTACAATATATATAATAAATGAGGTTCCATGCATGTAAGCTGGAATCTGGCACTTGAGAGTGCTACTTCATTAGGAAAATAAAGCATGGTATTGGATACCTACTTTATGACCTTGAGATTCTTAAAAGATCTCATCTCTGAGAATGTAATTATTGGAGGATTGAGACTCTTGAGAATCAAGATGAAAATGAAGTGAAGGAACTCATTTAATCTTGAAATGACAATGAGGCTCCTGAAATCGGAAACTAAAAGGGACAATTAAAGATGAAGCACTAATACCTCTTCAAATAAGTTTGAGGATGTATTCCATGTTTCAGTTGAGTCTGACAATGATCGGACTTCATGTGATGAAGCTACTGAGGATCGTGACATGGAAAGATGGATATTAGCAATAAAGTCTAAAGTAGACTTCATATACAAGTGGTGTATATGGACCCTAGAGGATCCACCTATAAGGGTTTGACCCATTAAGGTGTAAATGGATCTTCAAGAGAAGAGGGAACCTGATGAGAAGGTAGAGACCTTCAAAGCACGGTTCGTAGCCAAGAGCTGAACACCAGAAGAGAAGACATTGCTTGCGATGAGACTTGCTCTTCGGTAACCATGCTTAAACTCATCAGAATACTGCTAACCTTAGCTATACAACTTGACTATTGCATCTTCAGGATGTAATTCAAGATTGCATTCCTCTAAGAGTACCTCTCTGAGGATATTCATATGAAGTAACCCCAGGGCTTCATGATTGAGGAAAGCAAGGTGTGCAAGCTAAAGAAATCCATCTATGGACTCAAATAAGCTTCTTGTTGTTGGAACATAAGATTTGATGAAATTATAAATGTTATGATTTCAAATAGAATCTTGATGAACCATGTGAAGCTTAGTGGGAGTACCATTGTGTTCATCGTGCTAAATGTAGATAATATCCTAATCATTTGGAATGATATAAGGATGATAACAAGTGTTTTATATTCTGGCTATTCCATACCTTGAGATATGATCTCAAAGATGCCTCTTGGATCTTAGTTCTGAAGTTGTTCAGAAGCAAAGAAAAGAGGGTATTGGGACTGTCACATTTGTAGTATACCTTGGACATATTCCATTCTTGGAAATTCCAAGAAAGGCTTCCTTCCCTTGAGATTTGGTACTGACCTATCTAAAGGGATAACACCTCAAAGAGTTGAGGAAGTGAATGCTAGAACTGCTTGCACCTCTGCATCCGTTACGAGAAGCTAAGTGGATGCTAAATGTGTATAAAAGCCAGATATCTACCATGCAGTGGGAGTAGTAAAGTGTTACTGATCCTACTATAGAGATAAAACACTTGATTGCAGTAATAATAAAATCTTCAAAGATGACAAGATTTTTTGAGATAGTGATCTCGAAGTCATATCTTCAAAAGCTTAAGACTTTATAGATAGAGATCTAAAAGGTCTTAACTGTAGATACCTTGAGAGATAGTGATCTCCCGGAAAAAGGTATTCTGATAAGGATTATGGAAATACTGGTTATTGAGCAATAGTGTCAAGGACACTATAACTACTTTGACTAGATTGAGTAATGGTTGCATCAGATGCGACATTCGCATTGGATGCGAGCACTGTTACCTAGGGATATGCAAGTGCCGTAAAAGGACTTGGCAAAGTCTTTTGGGAACAGAGTGACTGATCAGCTTACCTAGCTATTTTTCTAAATAACATATGAATGTCACATGAGTGTGGATTAAATGATTAGCCTGTTAATGGCTCTTTGGGCTAGTGGGAGATTGTTGGACATGTGAGCCCACGGCGAGCCATTATGCAATAAATGTTATTGCACATATCATTCCCTGATCTGAAATGAAGAATAAATAATTTGCATAATAGGTCCCTTAGTACAATTAGGGTTATGTACCATGGCTATCTTAATGATCATACAGCTGTTGATTCAATTATAGAATCATAGAGGCTGGTGCTTGGATGATATCTAAAGAGTTAGATTGAGGACTCATCAAGCACCGTCAAATGATTGTTAAGATGTGATCTCCAGCCTGAGTAGGAGATGGCAATCCTTTCTCACATAGGCTGATATCTGACCGACCTCTTGATGCAGGTCCTCTGCATAGGAATAGAGATTCGGAGGTGTCAGATTAGTTAGGTCAAAGAGTTGACTTAACGAGATCGAGATAACCTAAGTCCTATGTTGAATGCTGTCACAGCATAGGCACGCATCCTCTGACCGGAGAAAGATGTATTGCTATATGTCTGAGTATGTACATTTGGCAGACTGATAGGTTGATGGCCTAACCAAGGTCTATATACCGACGCGCTGGTGTGCATATAAGGGCATATGAGTAATATGATCTCTCAAAGGGATCATACAGGTTCATTACTGAACCGGAAGACATGAGCTCACTCATGAGATATTGGGAAGAATCAAATTCCGTGCACGGTCGTCTCGCTTTGGAAGCTTGATTGAATTTGTAGGTTTGATATATTCTTTTGGAAAGTATATGATCAAGACCTAGGTATGATATATGCCTTTGGAAAGTATATGATCGATAGCAAATCCCAATGATCAAATGAGAAACTTAGTGATCAAACCCTGAAGAAGACAATGTAAAATTGATCTTGATCTTCAGGTTGACCATGGGTTTTCCAGTATGTAGGATGTACAGGTATTAGGAATACCTGAGGGTGATGTGATCATAAACGATTGTATATCCATGACGCTTCCATTCCGAGGGAGTGATGAAACAGGTCTGGATTTTAGTGACTCCTTCCAGTAGAGAAGCAATCTGATCTTAGTCCAAGTGTTGGACATTGGTCTGAATGAGATTCAGATTCAATAAGAAGATCAAATTTGCGGTCTTGATTTAATCAAGCATCTGTGGGAGGTTCGTAAGATCTGGATTTGAGATAAGATCTCAATATCCAAGTCACTATACATGGAACAATACAATCGCCCTGTCCTTATCTCCAAGTATCTGCGGAGAAAGCACATTATTCTTGAAAGGGTTCAAGATTAATTCATTTGATGAAATGTATATCCAAGCAAGGACTTGATGATTAAATGAGATTTAATTATCAAGCATAATATGAATATGATTCATATTATTATCCAAGATAATTAAATGAGATTTAATTATCAAGGATTAGAGAATGTGGATAATACTATCCATAATATTTGTGTATTATAAATATGATTTATAATATACATATATTCAAGAGAGAGAAATTTAGTAAATAACATTTGTTAATTATTAAATGTGTATTGGATTCACATTTGTTAATTAACTGGAAATGTCATTTACTAATTAGTTTGGGATGTGAACATGATCCACATAATTTTCAATGGCATGATTGAAATATTCACAAATTAATTTGGAATTAATTTGGTGGATATTTTTGTGATAATTGAGAGATAATGTAATATAATAAAAAGGAGAAATAAAGCCACCATTTTAGGAGGTAATATTATCTCCATTTTATTATGATGATTAATCTCTCAACTAACTTATTTATGTTAAATTAAAAATGTGTTGATAATGTTGCAAAATATATTTAATTTAATTATAAATAAATGTTGTTGGTTTTAACCAACAACAATTATAGCCATTGATCTTACATAGACCAAGCCTAGCCGTTGGATCTATGTGTCCCATGGATTGAGATCCATTGGATCCTAAACTAATATAAAAGGAGGGCTAGGGTAGCCTTCCAAAGGTACATCATTAAGAGTTGTACAAGGTTACAACTCTCTCTCTCTCTCTCTCATATTCTCGTCCTCTCTCTCCTTCTCTCCTCCAAAGGATGGCCATCCATCTTGTGTTGAGAAAGGAGAGACTCTCGGCTTCTTCTTCGACGACATGAGGATCTCCTTCTTCTTTGGAGTTTCTTACTCTAAAGGAAGACGACGGATTTCTTTTGACGAAATCAGGAGATCCATTGCTTGTATCTTCATCGAGGATTGCGGGAAGGAACGTGACTCATCATCACGCCCGCAAGTGCGTTCTTCGTGGATCGGACTTGAGACAGGAGGATCTCTACTTTGGGATCTCACGATCGCAACCACGCTTCAAGAGGTATTCCTTATACTTGGTGGTTTGATGAAACGATCCGAGAAGTGTTCTCGTGATCATGTGGTTTCATCTTAGATTTAAAAATTTTAATTTCCGCTGCATCTAGCATCTAGTACGACTAGTTGCTCCGATTGCATACGATGCAATCAACACGCTTCCGTGATGTGCTTAAGGATTCTCAATATCCTTCAAGTGGTATCAGAGCCAGGTTGAATAAGGTTTTGGATATGATCCATAGACCCTAGACGATTTGGTTCTTGAAAGGGTTGCGAAATTTTTTACTCCATTTCAATTTTCGCACCTCTGTATAATTGAATTTTTCGGCACTGTTTAAATTGTTTAAACACGAAATTTTTAATTGGATTTTGTTCCCCATCAATTAAGTAAACCATAGGACTTGAGTTTACTAAATTTGGACTTCATTTGCTCAAGATATGACCTTTTGAATATGCCTATATTCACTGTTGCGGGAACTGCGGATTTAAACGTGATTAATGAGATAATTACGGTTTTAATCCGCCTCGAAATGCGTGAATTATCACTTAGGTTCTTTAATAAATCAAATAGCCAATCTTTGGAAACTGAGTTTTCTATATTTGGATTTAAATTGATCAAGATAAGTTAATTTTAGTGATTGGGGGTCACTGCTGGAAATTGACATCTTGGATCATTAACCTTGTGATAAGTCATTCAATTATCATGATGAAAATTAATTGTTGATTTTCTGGAATAATTAGTGTTAAATATTTGTGAAATATTTAAAGAAATAATTATTTCATTGAATGACACTTGCCTAAACCACAATGATGAGATATTAGATCTTGATCATTGGTTTATCAACAAACATTGCTTTCATGAAAACCATAGTTTATCCTACAATAGTTGTAGGACAACATTTACATGAAAAATCCTCTTGCTTGAATAGGATTGGGGATTTGTCTAGCAAATCTCCTTATAATATAATCAAAAATATTTTGATGTATATTATATGGTATAATTTCGGTTGAAAAACCGATGAGCATCTCAAAGTACATGATGATCTATCTGGTATTATCCTTTCCCGAGGCGGATGTGGTGCGTAGTCAGAGAGCATTGGGGTCGCGGGTTGCAACGTATGTGGTCCGTTCCACTCTCGTCGGTACTGGCCATGACAGCGGGTAGGGATTGTATAATGCCGAAGAAAGTCAATGTGTATTTTTCTAATTATTAAAATTCTAATAATATGTATTTTGTGAATTTACCTACTATTCAAGTAAAAGACATGTTTGTTGATGATTGGATTAATGATTAATTTAATATGATTAAATTAATTATATCCAATGAACACTCTATTTTGAATAGATGTGTATTTCCCTTGGAAGAATTAATTATGTGAATGTGATTCACGATATTTAATTATAAAATTTGAATACGAGGTGGAGGATCACATAAGTGACATCCATGGTCTCCCGTCAAGGCGAAGGGTTTCCGTTGCCATGGATTGTATGTAGGAGACGCATGTCCGAAGTGACAGCTCCTGTATGCAAGCGCATCTGGATCGGGCTTTTTGCTTCTCAAAAGAGTAAGGCCGTATGCGTAGTGACCCCAATATCGAGTCCTCATATTATTGGGGCGATATTGGATTGCGCATAGCGAGTGCTAATCCTGTTGACGGTTGGTTCAATTAATGACGGGTCAACATCATCTTAGGGGTGGTGGGCCCGGGTGTTAAAGACCAAATTGGGAATGCAAGTTGGACTTGCAAGGCGGAATGAGTTCCCGCTTCTTTTTATCGGAGTTGTAAGTTCTCATATTATTGGGATGCGACAAAGATAGGAAATGAGATCCCAGATCTTGCTAGAGATATAATGGTAACAATATCTCTTACATTGAAAGTGATTAAGGGAATGAACTTTCAGTGTTGACGAGGCAAGACAACTTTGATATAAAAATTCCTAAATCAAAGTAAAACATGTATATATAATATATATACACTTATGCAAATTTCTTATTTCAGATAATCCTTCATTAATCCCACTCAATGTTATACTCAATAATAACCAGTAAAATATCTTGGATTGGACTCATGATCCAGATATTGTACTTGCAATTGAACACATAATGTATGTGGTTGCAATGTGCAAGTTTCCTCAACCTAATGAGGACTGACAATTAAATAAGACAATAAGACATCACCTTAGGGTTTGTATGTCTCTATGTTCTTGATCTTTCATCGAGTGTACTTTAGAAGTCACATGTCGATGGTGATCGTAATTGTCAAATAATCCTTATAAAATAAAAGAAGATATTTTGGCATACATATGTGCTCTAGACATTTAATCATGAATGACATGGTTCTCTGCATTATGCAGAATGGTAGCTCGAAATAGATGATGTATTCAAAATGTTTGAATACCTACCTAAACCTAAGTCTCTAAGAGTTAAGATGTATGTAGATATGATGAGTGTCATCATTCTACTGTCTATACTCTCATGAAGCTTCATATTAATCATTTTGAATGAATTTAATGAAGCATGTATAAATGTTGAAATGCTCTTGTATTGAAATCCTTAGAATTCAACATAAGAGATTCTTTGTCTTGAACAATGGTTGTTTATAGATGAAGAGAGCGCAGTGGAAGCATGGGTCGGACCCGAATAAGAAGGAAAGTCAAAGAGTTGACCTACTTCTGTGACTTCCATATGACATCCAAAGAGTTGGATGAATGCCAATACTGCAATAAGTTGATGTGTTGATAATATGACTATCAAGTCTATCTAAAATCCTTAGTAAAGGACTCAGATAGAGCATCAGAATAATCTACATATAATCATTGACTCTGACTTTCTTATTTCATAAGATAAAGTCTGACAATTGTATCCTAATCTTCTAATGACATTTGCAATTGGTTGCATATACATATTAGAAGATTAGAAATTTGATCTTAAGGTTTAGTAGTCATCTACATGGATATTGCTGTAATTGTTGCAGCAATCTCTGTTGGATAGATAGACTTCATATTCTCAGTGGGAGAGTCCTTAGTCTTGGAGAATGTCTCTATGACCTAGATAGTAGAGTACACTCATTGTTTATTTCTAAATGTTGGAAATAAACATGAATTCTGAGATAGAACTATCATAAAGAGTTATGATGGAAATATTTCAGATAGTAATCTAACATCTAGTGGACTCCACAAAATTAGAAAATTAATGAATGGTTCATTAAGATTTCTAACACTGAAAATCAAACCTTATAAGATCAATAGGAGGATGAAAGATCATTTGACAATGATCTGGCATCAAGCCTTGGACATTTGTTTGTCGATTTGATCAATAGACTAGTAAGAGATGAAACTTCAAAATGTCTAAAATTTCAAATCTTACATACTTGTGAATATTGTATTCAAAGTAAAATGTCCAATACACCCTTCTCTGGGAATGGTGTTAGATGTCGAGGTATTCAAGATCTCATACATACTGATGTATGTAGATCATCTATATCATAGTAAACATTATGGATATGTGATATCTATTGATGATTATGTATGATATGAGATTTCTTCTCTTCACCTGAGAAACCTTTGAAATGTTCAAAGATTTCACAATTTTGGTTTAGAACCAAAGTTTGAAGAAAGATGAAATGAATTTTATCTAACCTAGGTAGCTTGTACCTGTTAGATAATTCAAAGAATGCCTTATGGAGATATGAATATCATTTCTTTCTCACTCCTCCTGATACACCTAAACTCAATGGAGTTGTAGGGAGATACAATTGGATCATGTGTGACATGATTTGATCAATGATGAATTTTAGCATAATTATCCTTAGTTTCCAAGTATATATGTGTAGTAGAGACTACAATATATATACTAAATGAGGTTCCATGCATGTAAGCTGGAATCTGGCACTTGAGAGTGCTACTTCATTAGGAAAATAAAGCATGGTATTGGATACCTACTTTATGACCTTGAGATTCTTAAAAGATATCATCTCTGAGAATGTAATTATTGGAGGATTGAGACTCTTGAGAATCAAGATGAAAATGAAGTGAAGGAACTCATTTAATCTTGAAATGACAATGAGGCTCCTGAAATCGGAAACTAAAAGGGACCATTAAAGATGAAGCACTAATACCTCTTCAAATAAGTTTGAGGATGTATTCCATGTTTCAGTTGAGTCTGACAATGATCGGACTTCATGTGATGAAGCTACTGAGGATCGTGACATGGAAAGATGGATATTAGCAATAAAGTCTAAAGTAGACTTCATATACAAGTGGTGTATATGGACCCTAGAGGATCCACCTATAAGGGTTTGACCCATTAAGGTGTAAATGGATCTTCAAGAGAAGAGGGAACCTGATGAGAAGGTAGAGACCTTCAAAGCACGGTTCGTAGCCAAGAGCTGAACACCAGAAGAGAAGACATTGCTTGCGATGAGACTTGCTCTTCGGTAACCATGCTTAAACTCATCAGAATACTGCTAACCTTAGCTACACAACTTGACTATTGCATCTTCAGGATGTAATTCAAGATTGCATTCCTCTAAGAATACCTCTCTGAGGATATTCACATGAAGTAACCCCAGGGCTTCATGATTGAGGAAAGCAAGGTGTGCAAGCTAAAGAAATCCATCTATGGACTCAAAGCTTCTTGTTGTTGGAACATAAGATTTGATGAAATTATAAATGTTATGATTTCAAATAGAATCTTGATGAACCATGTGAAGCTTAGTGGGAGTACCATTGTGTTCACCGTGCTAAATGTAGATAATATCCTAATCATTTGGAATGATATAAGGATGATAACAAGTGTTTTATATTCTGGCTATTCCATACCTTGAGATATGATCTCAAAGATGCCTCTTGGATCTTAGTTCTGAAGTTGTTCAGAAGCAAAGAAAAGAGGGTATTGGGACTGTCACATTTGTAGTATACCTTGGACATATTCCATTCTTGGAAATTCCAAGAAAGGCTTCCTTCCCTTGAGATTTGGTATTGACCTATCTAAAGGGATAACACCTCAAAGAGTTGAGGAAGTGAATGCTAGAACTGCTTGCACCTCTGCATCCGTTACGAGAAGCTAAGTGCATGCTAAATGTGTATAAAAGCCAGATATCTGCCATGCAGTGGGAGTAGTAAAGTGCTACTGATCCTACTATGGAGATAAAACACTTGATTGCAGTAATAATAAAATCTTCAAAGATGACAAAATTTTTTGAGATAGTGATCTCGAAGTCATATCTTCAAAAGCTTAAGACTTTATAGATAGAGATCTAAAAGGTCTTAACTGTAGATACCTTGAGAGATAGTGATCTCCCGGAAAAAGGTATTCTGATAAGGATTATGGAAATACTGGTTATTGAGCAATAGTATCAAGGACACTATAACTGCTTTGACTAGATTGAGTAATGGTTGCATCAGATGCAACATTCGCATTGGATGCGAGCACTGTTACCTAGGGATATGCAAGTGCCGTAAAAGGACTTGGCAAAGTCTTTTGGGAACAGAGTGACTGATCAGCTTACCTAGCTATTTTTCTAAATAACATATGAATGTCACATGAGTGTGGATTAAATGATTAGCCTGTTAATGGCTCTTTGGGCTAGTGGGAGATTGTTGGACATGTGAGCCCACGGCGAGCCATTATGCAATAAATGTTATTGCACATATCATTCCCTGATCTGAAATGAAGAATAAATAATTTGCATAATAGGTCCCTTAGTACAATTAGGGTTATGTACCATGGCTATCTTAATGATCATACAGCTGTTGATTCAATTATTGAATCATAGAGGCTGGTGCTTGGATGATATCTAAAGAGTTAGATTGAGGACTCATCAAGCACCGTCAAATGATTGTTAAGATGTGATCTCCAGCCTGAGTAGGAGATGGCAATCCTTTCTCACATAGGCTGATATCTGACCGACCTCTTGATGCAGGTCCTCTGCATAGGAATAGAGATTCGGAGGTGTCAGATTAGTTAGGTCAAAGAGTTGACTTAACGAGATCGAGATAACCTAAGTCCTATGTTGAATGCTGTCACAGCATAGGCACGCATCCTCTGACCGGAGAAAGATGTATTGCTATATGTCTGAGTATGTACATTTGGCAGACTGATAGGTTGATGGCCTAACCAAGGTCTATATACCGGCGCGCTGGTGTGCATATAAGGGCATATGAGTAATATGATCTCTCAAAGGGATCATACAGGTTCATTACTGAACCGGAAGACATGAGCTCACTCATGAGATATTGGGAAGAATCAAATTCCGTGCACGGTCGTCTCGCTTTGGAAGCTTGATTGAATTTGTAGGTTTGATATATTCTTTTGGAAAGTATATGATCAAGACCTAGGTATGATATATGCCTTTGGAAAGTATATGATCGATAGCAAATCCCAATGATCAAATGAGAAACTTAGTGATCAAACCCTGAAGAAGACAGTGTAAAATTGATCTTGATCTTCAGATTGACCATGGGTTTTCCAGTATGTAGGATGTACAGGTATTAGGAATACCTGAGGGTGATGTGATCATAAATGATTGTATATCCATGACGCTTCCATTCCGAGGGAGTGATGAAACATGTCTGGATTTTAGTGACTCCTTTCAGTAGAGAAGCAATCTGATCTTAGTCCAAGTGTTGGACATTGGTCTGAATGAGATTCAGATTCAATAAGAAGATCAAATTTGCGGTCTTGATTTAATCAAGCATCTGTGGGAGGTTCGTAAGATCTGGATTTGAGATAAGATCTCAATATCCAAGTCACTATACATGGAACAATACAATCGCCCTGTCCTTATCTCCAAGTATCTGCGGAGAAAGCACATTATTCTTGAAAGGGTTCAAGAATAATTCATTTGATGAAATGTATATCCAAGCAAGGACTTGATGATTAAATGAGATTTAATTATCAAGCATAATATGAATATGATTCATATTATTATCCAAGATAATTAAATGAGATTTAATTATCAAGGATTAGAGAATGTGGATAATACTATCCATAATATTTGTGTATTATAAATATGATTTATAATATACATATATTCAAGAGAGAGAAATTTAGTAAATAACATTTGTTAATTATTAAATGTGGATTGGATTCACATTTGTTAATTAACTGGAAATGTCATTTACTAATTAGTTTGGGATGTGAACATGATTCACATAATTTTCAATGGCATGATTGAAATATTCACAAATTAATTTGGAATTAATTTGGTGGATATTTTTGTGATAATTGAGAGATAATGTAATATAATAAAAAGGAGAAATAAAGCCACCATTTTAGGAGGCAATATTATCTCCATTTTATTATGATGATTAATCTCTCAACTAACTTATTTATGTTAAATTAAAAATGTGTTGATAATGTTGCAACATATATTTAATTTAATTATAAATAAATGTTGTTGGTTTTAACCAACAACAATTATAGCCATTGATCTTACATAGACCAAGCCTAGCCGTTGGATCTATGTGTCCCATGGATTGAGATCCATTGGATCCTAAACTAATATAAAAGGAGGGCTAGGGTAGCCTTCCAAAGGTACATCATTAAGAGTTGTACAAGGTTACAACTCTCTCTCTCTCTCTCATATTCTCGTCCTCTCTCTCCTTCTCTCCTCCAAAGGATGGCCGTCCATCTTGTGTTGAGAAAGGAGAGACTCTCGGCTTCTTCTTCGACGACATGAGGATCTCCTTCTTCTTTGGAGTTTCTTACTCTAAAGGAAGACGACGGATTTCGTTTGACGAAATCAGGAGATCCATTGCTTGAATCTTCATCGAGGATTGCGGGAAGGAACGCGACTCATCATCACGCCCGCAAGTGCGTTCTTCGTGGATCGGACTTGAGACAGGAGGATCTCTACTTTGGGATCTCACGATCGCAACCACGCTTCAAGAGGTATTCCTTATACTTGGTGGTTTGATGAAACGATCCGAGAAGTGTTCTCGTGATCATGTGGTTTCATCTTAGATTTAAAAATTTTAATTTCCGCTGCATCTAGCATCTAGTGCGACTAGTTGCTCCGATTGCATACGATGCAATCAACACGCTTCCGTGATGAGCTTAAGGATTCTCAATATCCTTCAGCCGGACCCCTAGCCACTTAAATTCCCAGCTTCGCCGCACGATTCTAGCATCTTTGGCTCCGCATTCCCCTACCAAGGACCTCCACCACCTTCGCCTGAGTGACAGTTTGCGTCCGGTGGTGTCGCAGTGAGGAAGGAGTGCCCAGACCACTGATCCGGCGACTTAGCGCCGCCGTGCGCCACCCAGGAGTGGTGCTCGAGCCTCGGGCATCGACGGCCCTCGAGGCAAGGACCCAGAGCTTCAGCAGCTCAATCACAGTCAAGCTCGACCATCTGGTGAGCTTGAATCTTCCGATCCTTAGCTAATTTCCATTTACACCCAAATCTCCTGATCACCTTCGACCATCGATTCCGGCGACACCATCTACCCATTTTGTCGCTAGACCCGACCTTCACCTCCGCCTCACTTCCCCGCACGTTCTTCGCCCCTTCATTCAACCCAGTTCACCACGGAACTGGGAGTCGAGCTCCTTCGCCGTCGCCTCGCCGGAGCTCTATCGTCCCGATGCACCGTTCACCCCCTCACTGCTAACCGGGTCGAGGCATTTTGCCCTCGACCCAGGAGGCTTTCTGTGTCTCTTTGTAGGTCAGAGGAGGACCATCCGAGGTCCCCCACATTCAGCACAAGAGCTTCATCTCCGCCGCTGTCGCCTGGGCTCATCGGAGCTCCTTGGCGCCATCGGAGGGGTTCTGCAGATGCGGGAGGCTCTGGCGACTCGTTTCCGATCATCAGTAGCCCCCGAGGAGGTCCACCGTATGCGTACCGGGCCGGCAAAGTTCGTCGGCCACCTGTTCTTCCTGGACCTTCAGTGACCGTTGATGACACGAAAAACCGAGCGACTAAGGCAATCAGGTATCTCTACGATGGTCGTCGCGACCTCGGTCACTCGATCGTGTCGATCAAGAAAAAGTAGACCACCAAGACAGATAAAATCAATCAAAAAGCGAAATAGCGGTCTTGCTATTTATTTAACCTGGTATAGCGACCAGGGTCGAACTCAAGGAGCACGGATTGGCCTCACGGCCTACGAAGTAGTCAATCAGAGAAGAGAAGATATTTTTGGTGGTTTTTAAGGGTTTTTATATTTTTTTTTGAATTTTCAAGATATTAAGAAAATAAGAAGAGCAAGGAAACTACACACTTCAACAATTTATTAAAAGCACTAAAAATCAACCAAAAATTCTAACAAAAATATTTTTATGTGTTTTATAATTTTTAGTGTTTATG
This sequence comes from Ottelia alismoides, assembly GCA_037367405.1. Classification (NCBI taxonomy): domain Eukaryota; kingdom Viridiplantae; phylum Streptophyta; class Magnoliopsida; order Alismatales; family Hydrocharitaceae; genus Ottelia; species Ottelia alismoides. Next base: position 151,570 of record JAZKJV010009982.1, read on the forward strand.
GTGAGTTTTTGGGATTTTTCTGATGTTTATTTAATTTGCTAAAAATCAAACAAGCACTGAAATGAGAGGTACTGTCCAGCCGAGCTAAAAGGGCCTAGATAAAATATCTATAGGCCCCAAATTAGCTGGGAGGTAATTTTCCTGTAAAGAGAATTAAACAAGGAAAATTTAGGCACCTATATTATTATTTTTGGATTTTTGGTTTAATTATTAGAATTTTTATAAGTTTTAAGTGTTTTTCAATTTTAGTGGTTTTCAGAGTTGAAAAGTAGCCAAAATTGGCTAGAAAATCAAGCACAACAAAATAGACAGTAGACAATTTTTTTGTAATTTTTGGACACTATTTAATATTTTTTTGGGGTTTTTAAAGTTAGACAGTAGCAAAAATGGTTGGATTTGGAGGTAATTTGCTATTTTATTCAAAAATAAAGAGGGGGCACTGTGCACAAGGACCAAAGTGCAAATACCCGGAAGTCTGGGGGGTCTGGTGCAATTAACCCAGCAAAACACGTGCGATGCGCGTGTCTGGGGCACTCAGGGACCCATATGTAAGAAAAATAATTTCCAAGGGCCTATTGGTAACAGGTACCAAAAGCCCAAGGGCTTATCTGCAAATAACCCAAAATATAACGCACATGCTCAAATGTATCACGCACATGGGTATAAATGCAAATAATTAAAAAGTTTCATTCATTGAAGAACAACCAGAACTACAGGGTAGAGAATGTAAAAAGCCCAGAGGATCACATGTCGATGCACTTGTCAGACCACACACAGGGGCATATCAGTAAATAAATGCAAGCACAAGGGTCTCTATGCAAATATTCCAAAACTAAACAACTACGCTAGATATTTACAAGGCTAAAAGCGAAATAAAATAACATAGGGGGCCTAAGGGTAAATTACCCCTTTATTACGCGGACCGGCTAGATGGAGGGCACGTGGCGCATCCGACGATGGGGAACAGCGGCCGCTCCACAGCTGAGCTCCTTGGGCGAATCCGATGGCGAGGGTTCCTCCACTTGGGCGATCGGACGGTGTAGGGCGCAGGTGGCTAACCCTTGTGCATCGGATGGCTGGGATCGGTCCTCCTGAGATCGGGCGGTGACTGCTGCTCCTAAGATGGACGGCCCCGATGAAGTCTGGAGCTGGAGGACTGATCGAACGGAGGAGGAGGATCCTCGAAGAACAGATGACCGACGAAGTTCGCCGGCCCGGTGGCCTCGCTCCGAGGCTCCTCTGCTGCGCCTGAAGGTCGGAGAAGCTCCGCAATGGTGTCCCGCAGCTGGTGGTGGGCTCCGATGTTCCAACCGAGCTCTGGTGAGCCCCGGCGAGGATGGTGGAGGAAGCCTTCTGGTCCGAATGACCCGAGCTCTCAGATGGCTGAGGTAGTACCTGCAAAGATGACCAGAAGACTTGCGGATCGAGGGCAAACTGCCTCGACCCGGTTAGGCGGAGTGACGGTGGACGATGGGGCAAGGTGAACGAGCTCCGGCGAAGGGGAGACGGTGGAACTCGAATCCCAGCTCCTGTGCGAGCTGGGTTGGATGGAGGGATGGAGAAGGCGCATAGGAGTAAGGCGAAGATGACTGTGGATTCCGATGATCGAGTCTATCTAAGGAGTGGTCGGAATCGGCGAAATACAGCGGAGCGGCGATTTGGGTGAAATGTAAAATCAAAGAAAAAGAAGGTCCTACGAGATTACCTGGGTGGATGACTAGACTGAGGACGAGCTTAGGAAGCTCTGGGTCTTCGCCTCGAGGAGCGCCAACGTCCGAGGCTCGATGCTCCTACTGGTGGCGGAGCAAGGCAGCGAAGCTTCGCCGAATCAGTGGTCTCGCGTCCTCTCCTCGCTTCGACACCACGGGGGCCAAGTTGTCACTCTCGCCTACGCAATGGAGCTCACGGGAGGTGGAATCACGTGGCCAAAGATGAGATTCAAGGTGGCGGAGCTAGGAATATATATCATGGAGGGTCCGGAAAGAGGCGCGCGGGTAGGGCAATTTGGAGCGTGGATCCCAAGGCGAAGGCTCCGGCGAGGGTGACGGATGTGTCCGTGGACGGATCTGACCCGGGGTTTAGGTTAGAGTCAATCGGGTTTAGGCGCTAGAAATTAGGGAAATCGGGTCGGGCCCAAGCCCGTGAGAAGTAGTCCTGGGGGGGGGGGGGTGGGGTAGTTGACCGGGCGGTCAACAATCCCAGGACCAGTAGGAAGCGGCCACGTGGCTGGATTTTGAAATTAAAATTAAGGGTAGCAAATGGCCGATTTAGTGAAAACTTAAAACATGAAATATTTTTATTTTATTTTTTTTCTATTTTTTAGTGATTTTTAATAATTTTTTCGAAATAAAAATAAGGTATATACATAATATGTTATATATAGGTATATGTACACTATATGGTTTTTTTTAATTTTTGATTTTTAATTGTTATTTTTGTACAATTTTATTCCCCTTTTATATTTTATTTATTTTCATTATAGAATAAGGAATAAAAAGAGATTTTTTATTTTATTTTAATTATTCATATACATAGGTGAAATAAATACATATATACATTTATATACTTGGTATATTTACAATATATTTTTGTGTTTTTAATTTTGTTATTTTTATTTTGTTTTTGTTTTAATTGTTTTTATTTTATTTAGTTACACTATATACTATAGAATATTTACAAAACTTTTGGAGATTACTTTTATTTATTTATAAGGATAAATAAATAGGGATGGTGGAACTATGTACAAGGTGATCATGTACATGAATGAGATTTTTGGTTTCTTTTTAATTTTTATATTTTATATTGTTTTTATACTTATAAATATATACAAATATTTACAAGCCTATTTTTGTGAGGAAAATACTTTTATTTTATTTACATATATATATTTACACACATGAGCCCCTATCTCCCTCTACTTTGGCTTTTATGCGGTCAGGCCCATGTTGAGCCCTCCCTTGGGTTAGGTTGCTCAATATTTATTCTAAATATTTCCCTCTTTTTATTTTTAATCTTTATTCTTTTATTTTTGCACAAAAACATGCTAATTATTAAACTTTATACAATGCATGCTTTTGATAATTATTTGTATTTACATGAATATACATGCATTTGCAAAGGTTTTTGTAGCTAAAATATAAGAATAAAGGGTGATGAATGGGTATTCATCACCCCCCTATACTTAACTTTTGCTAGTCCCTTAGCAAACACTTTTTTGAAAAAGAAGTGAAAAAGAAAGAAAGAAAAAGAAAAAGAGGGGAATGTACATGGATCAAGGTTGAATATTAAACTTTCCTTCATTAAATTGAAATATGGAGCTCGATCAGATCTTTGGATTATTAATGTGTCAGAACCTTATTTGGACTTAAGCTTAAAACTCAATAGCCTCTAAGTTCCACCAATCTATGGACAAGACTCCTCAATAAACCAGATCAGAACAAGTCTACATACACAAACTCTATTGACCATGAATCTTTCCATGCAGTGTAAGTGATATGTAGCTCCCCACCTCAGAAGTAACAAAGAAACAACCTCCCTCAACCTGGTAACTCTAATGCCTCGGTCTAGCAACTCTTTCCTCGAGAAGCGGGGTATTCCCTTCTAAGTTCAAGTGCAACCGGCTCAAGAAGAGGGGGAAGAAGTATAGACTTTTGGAAGCTCAGCCAGTGTAGCCAAGTCTCCCGCTGCAAGCTTCATGAGATGTAACATGGATACCATAAGCTTTTGCTTTATTTGACTATATACACTCCGGTGGGGTTACTAAATTTTCAATCCGACCCACCACTTTTTTTGGAGTTCTTTTTGCATTTTGCATTTTTTTAAATGCCTCTGTACAACATATCTACATGGTGCAGCATATATACAAGAAATTTCCTCTTGAGCCAGTAGACTATCCCTCTTTTGAAGCTTTATTGCAACCCACGGCTTCTGTCTTTAGCCTTCATCATCACTAGACCAAGTTGAGACGCGCACTTCCTTCACTAGAAGAAGAAGAGAGGTTCCGCCTAGAAGTACTACCCTCATATGCTACCCCAAGCCAAAGGAAACTGCCTCCTCACCACCTCATCCGTGGAGAGCCATGTGTAAAGTGCTGGTGCAAGTCAAGCCATTGTCTCTAAGAGTCATGCGTGTGTTGTTAAGTGCTCTACTTAGGCTCATCAAGATGACATATGCTCATAGCCTAGTGGACTCAAAGAATTAAGTCCTTATGGACCTGAAAAGCCTTAACCCTAAGCCCTATAAGGTTCCTCTTAGAATTAGGTGGATTAAGATCTTAATCAAGCTCCATTTCTCAATTTAATTCCATGCTTAGTTTAAATGTCAACTCTCATCCAGGAAAAACTATATACATACATATATATATATACAAAGATGCTATTTACAAATATTTACAATCGTGCAAAATTTTTGAAAAATGCTTTGAAATCATGGATGGATGGATGCATGAAGTGCAAGTTTTGCAAAAGTATTTACAAACATTTACACGAGATTTTTGCAAACTTTTGATTTTCAAAACATTTTGGAAAAATTTTGTACTATATACATAGTTTTGATAAGAAAATATTTACACAAACTTTACACAAAAGATTTTTGAAAACATTTTTACAAGAATAATTTTGTACACTAGCTATGTATGTGCCATAAAAGAATGATTATGTACAGGAAAAATTTTTAATTTTTGTGATTTTAAAGGTTTTTAGCCAATTTATTTATTAACACACTCACACAAAGTACGAGTTATGGCTAAAGTATATATGAAATATATACACACCCCCCTATACTTAGCTCGAACGATGTCCTCAGAGTGATCAAGAGCGATGAAGAAGACATAACTCGTGCTTAGTAAAAGGGAAGTGAAAAGGAATGGCTAAGTACAAAAATGAATAAATGAATAGAATGAGAGGGACTCGGTGGTTTCCCCCTATACTTAGGATTAACTAATCCTAAGTATAGCAAGCTGTACATGAAGGGAAATCCGAGTGAAGAAGATACAGAGTCTGCCCCCCATACTTAGGGTAAAATATCCCTAAGTATAGGCAGCAAAACATGAGCAGAAAGAATGAAAAGAATACCTGCAGGTCCTGCATCCCCCCTATACTTAGGGTAAAGTACACCCTAAGTATAGCATAATCTTAAGATGAGAAAAGGGATGTGGGACTAAAGAATAGAATGATATGGACAACTGGATCTATACAAGTCGGAAGAACAGTGATAATCAGGCGTAAGATGCAAAAGATGTGAGTCAAGAGACCACATCTCACGCGAAATGAATAAAGGCAACATCAACGACCCGCGGCTCATGATCTAGAAATGGTTTGAGCCGCTGGCCGTTCACTCGAAAGGTACTCTCAGAAGACAACTCGGATATATCAATGCTACCGTTGTCGTGTACCTTTCTGACCAAGTAGGGTCCCTTCCACTTGCTCTGCAGCTTCCCTGGAAATAAACGAAGCCTCGCATCAAACAACCATACTCTCTGTCCAGGCTCAAAATGCTTGTGGCTGATATGAGAATCATGCCACTCTTTCACTCTCTCCTTATACTGTAGGCTGTTTGAGAAGGCTGTATCTCTAAGCTCCTCCAAGGCAGCTAACTCTGCCCTTCTCTGGTCTCCTACACTCTCTGGATCTAAAAGAATATCTGTGACTGCCCAAAGTGACTTGTGTCTCAACTCAACAGGTAAATGGCATGGCTTGCCATACACTAGGCGAAAGGGAGATGTGCCCAATGGTGTCTTGAAAGACGTCCTATATGCCCACAAGACCGAGTCTAAAAGCTGTGACCAATCCTTTCGGTCAGGGCGGACGACTTTCTGCAAAATAGTCTTGATCTCCCTGTTCGAGACCTCGGCTAGACCATTCGTCTGTGGATGGTATGGAGTGGCAACTCGATGGTCTATGCCGAACTCACTGGCAAGTGCCTTCACCTGGTCGTTGATGAAATGAGACCCCCATCTGAAATCAATACTCGAGGTACCCCGAACCGCGTGATGATATGCTTCCTCAAAAATCTGCAAACTGTCCTCGCATCAGTGGCTCGGGAGGGGATAGCCTCAACCCAACGACTAACATAGTCAACGGCCAACAGAATGTACTCAAACCCCTGGCTCTTAGGGAATGGACCCATGAAATCGATGCCCCATGCGTCAAAAATCTCACAGAAGTGAATGGGCTGCATCGGCATCATATCACGCTGTCCACAAGTGCCCATCCTCTGACAGTCAGTACACCTCTTCACGAACTCATCAGAGTCCTTGAACAGAGTAGGCCACCACAAGCTGGATTGGAGCACTTTCTGTGCCGTTCTCCTCCCAGAGTGATGTCCTCCTGCCTCAAGCTTGTGGCAGTAAGTGAGGACGCTATGGTGCTCATCCTGAGGGATGCACCTACGCTAGACACTATCCCCTCCTTCATGGTAAAGGATGGGATCCTCCCAATGGTAAGACTTGGCCTTCGCGAGGAAGGTCTCAAGTCTCTGTCTGGGCCAACCTTGTGGGACTTTCTTAGCAACAAGAAAGTTCACAATGTCGGCATACCACAGGAGTGAGGCGATAGCAAGGATCGCCTCATCTGGAAAGGTCTCACAAATGGGATCAATCTGCTCAGACTCCTCAGGCTGCTCTAAACGGGAGAGATGATCCGCCACCACATTCTTGACTCCAGGCTTATCCTTAATCTCAATGTCGAACTCCTGGAGTAGAAGGATCCATCTAGTCAGTCTGGCCTTGGCATCCTTCTTTGCCATGAGGTATCGGATGGCGGTATGATCTGTATACAAAGTCACTCGAGATCCAATGATGTAAGATCTGAATTTATCTAGGGCGAACACTACTGCTAGCATCTCCTTCTTTGTGACTGTATAATTCCGCTGGGCGGAATCCAAGGTGCGGCTAGCATAGTGGATAGCAAATGGAACTCCATCCCTCCTCTGTCCCAGCACAGCCCCCACGGCAAAATCGGAGGCGTCCGTCATGATCTCGAATGGGAGAGACCAAGCTGGTGGTTGGAGGACAGGAGCCTCAACAATACACTGCTTGAGAGTATCAAAGGACGAAAGACACTTGTCATCGACAAGGAACTCGGTGTCTTTCGTCAGCAGGTCAGTCAACGGTCGGGCAACTCTACTGAAATCACAGATGAACCGCCGATAGAAACCGACGTGCCCCAGGAAAGACCGTAACTGCCGCAAATTGGACGGTGGTGTGAGTTTTCTAATGACATCAACCTTGGCCGGATCAACCTCCATGCCCCTGTTGGAGATGATGTGGCCAAGCACCGTCCCTTGAGTCACCATAAAGTGACTCTTCTCCCAAGAAAGAACCAAGCGGACCTCAATACATCGCTGGAGTACTCGGTCTAGGCAGTCAAGACAGGAGTCGAATCCGTCGCCGTAAACCGAGAAATCATCCATGAAGACCTCTAAGCACTCCCCTACCATGTCCGAAAAGATCGACAACATGCATCTCTGAAAAGTCGCAGGGGCGTTGCATAGCCCAAATGGCATGCGTCGGAAGGCGTATGTGCTGAAGGGACAGGTAAAGGTGGTCTTCTCCTGATCCTCAGGAGCGATGGCCACCTGGTTGTAGCCCGAGTACCCATCCAGAAAACAATAATGGCTCTTCCCTGCCAGCCTCTCAATAATCTGATCAATAAATGGCAGGGGAAATGATCCTTCTTGGTGGCCTGGTTGAGTCTCCTGTAGTCAACACAAACCCGCCAAGAAGTGGGTACTCGTGTAGCAATCTCCTCTCCAGACTTGCTAATCACTGTAGTGATGCCCGTCTTCTTGGGCACCACATGCAAAGGGCTGACCCACTTGGAGTCGGAGATGGGATAGATAAAATCGGCGCTCCACCATTTCGAAATTTCCTTCATGACAACCTCTCTCAGATTTGGATTCAGCCGCCGCTGGAACTCACGCGATGGCTTCGCCTCATCCTCGAGATAGATATGGTGGGAGCATAGGGCTGGACTAATCCCATGGAGATCTGCTACGCTCCATCCTATTGCCTTGCAGTTCTTTTCAAGAACCCCCATCAGACGGGATTCCTGCTCTCCAGTCAAATCGGCTGAGATAATGACTGGGTACATCTCATGCTCACCTGCAAGGAATCTATACTTCAGCAACGAAGGAAGCGGCTTCAGCTCTGGACATCTGGGTGCTGGTAAATCTGGCTTCGAAAGAAGATGTGCGTATGCTGCCAAATCTGTCCGGGAGACTGAAAGTGTACTCTCGCAAACTGGATCGGGAGAAGGCTGCTCAACTGTGCTGTCTCTGATCTGCTCTACCTCTACCTCCTCCTCATCTGTAGGCTCTGGGGGACTCAGGTCTAGCATCTGATCATCACAATCTGCCCAATCAAACTCTGAATCCGAGGGATCTGCATCAAACAAGGTGGTATCAGTACCACCATCATACAAGGTGGCCTCAGTACCACCATCACTAAGAATCGTGTCGCGGTCGAGAACCGGCTCTGCTGCCTCTGTAGTATCCTGGACCAGGGCTGTGCTCTCCAAGCTCTCCTCTGTTGTCATCTCTGCATCAGTGGTGTCTGGAAATGAGAGGATGGCCTGTGCAGAAGGATCTGCCCATGCTGCCTCATCATCTGTGATCACAGTCCTGGTGGATGTCTAGCCCGGCGTCTGTCAGCTGCTCTGTATCTGTGCTGGTCTCTGAGCATTCTCTCTCTCTGGCTCTGTAGTCCTCGACTGTCTCTATTTGTACATTCTCGCCCTCGACGCGAAAGTATACCTTCCCGCTATCATGATCAGTCACCGCCTTGGCTGTGGCCAAGAACGGACGACCGAGGATGATGGGGGTATCGACCACTGAATCAGGGATCTCCATGTCCAACACTAAGAAGTCCACGGGGAATTGAAGGCCCTGAATAGTGACGATAACGTCTCGCAACAACCCCTTCAGCCTCTTGACAGATCGATGAGCAAACTGAAGGACTGTCCTGCTCTGTCGAAGAGTGCCCAACTCGAAGCGGTCGAGAAGGGCTGCCGGAAGGAGGTTGATAGACGATCCGCTATCCAATAGAGTCCGGTCGAACCTCTGCTCACTAATCTGACATCTGACATACGGGGCTCCTGAATCTGGCCTCTTGGCTGGCAGACGGTTCTGGATCGCGAAGCACGTGGCTTTCGTCAACACATGTATCTCTGAATGATGGTTCCTCCTCCTCCTCCTGACTGTAGTCCTATCTCTCAAAGATCGCTGAAGAAGGGGGATGTGCTGCAAAGCCTCCTGAAGGGTCAGCTGTATGTGAAATCTGTCGATCATGCTCTGGCTGAACTCCTCCTGCTCTCTCTTTTTTGGGTCTTTTTCTCTTTTCTCCCCCTTCCCCATCTGAAGGGCTCTAGGGAAGGGGATCACAGGGTCCTTCTCAGATGAAGGACTAGGAAAAGGCCTAGATGGCTCGACGGCCGGATCCGCACATACATCAATCACCACAGTGGGACCAGAAGAAACTAAACCTTTTCCTTTATTCGAAATAGTGTTCTGAGATACATCAGCATGAGGAAAAACAACTGCTCTCTCTACAAAAACACCGGTGGCCTCAGTACCACCACGGGATGGCTCTGCTAGACGTCTCGTGGCCTCAATACCGCGTGCTGGCTCGGCTACTCTGGTGGCGTCAGTACCACCTCCTCGAACTGGTGAAGCGGCAGCCTCAGTACTGCCGGCGGAATCAGCATCCTTGGTGGCATAAGTACCACCGTCATCCTCGGGTGCAGCCTCAGTACCGCTCTCCTCCTCCTCATCTGGCGCCCTGGGTGGATCCTCGAGTCGTCGCTCAGATGAGGCGCCGCCTGCTGGTGCTCTACCGCTCCTAAGTGTAAAAAAATCAGCATCAAACAGATCTGAAGACATATCATCAAATGGATCACTAGGAGTGGTATGCTCAGTGTCAACTACCTGCTCAGACTTCCTCTTCAGGCTATTCGGATTTGGCTCTATCTGTGCAGGGATGGCGGCCTTCCCTCTCATCAGGTCCTGCATCTCCTGGCTGAACTCGTCCATCTCCCGTCTAAATGTAGCCTGCTGGTCCGTGAGGAGGCGGGCTATGTCATCCAAGGCGGGGCTCTCATGGGAGCCTGACGGGTAACCTCTCTGGTAATGAGGCTGTTGGAACTGGTGCTGCTGCTGCTGAGAGGGGTAGGAGGAAGGATGCTGCTGCTGGTGTGGTTGGTGAGCCTGCTGCTCACGTCTCCAAGACTGTCCCTGCTGCTGATAGGGACGAGGAACGAAGGACGATTGCTGGTGTGGCTGGTAGGCTGGGGGCTGCTGCTGCTGGTGATCTCTCTGCTGGCTATACTGCCCACCCTGACCGGATGACTGCTGCTGGGGATGGGTACCTCCACTCCCCCACCTGAATCCGGGATGGTCTCGTCGGATCCCAGGCTGGGGACAGTCATACCAAATCCCGTTGACATCCATCAACGGCTCGGCGTCGTACTGGGCTGGCGGGAGTACTGCCAGAGGCTGATCCGGCTGGTATACCACCATCTGCATGTCTGGAGATGGTGGAGACTGGTAAGAGGGCTGCTGCTGCTGCTGCTGGTACGGCTCCGCCTGTACAAGGTGAACCTGTCTAGGCTGCTGAAAGGAGCTGGAGCGCTGGGACGAGCTGCTGCTGCCGCTGGTATCGCCTCGAGACTGAAGACGGGGCTGGTAAGCCGTCTGTACCTCCTGGAGACACATGAGCTGGGTCTTCATGTCGCTCAGAGTCTGTGCCATCTGCTCCATCTGCGTGATGCCCTGGCACTGCTTCTTCTCGATCAGCTCCATCCGGTCCAACTTCTCGCTGATAATACCCATATCCGCGGCGGACGACTCTGCCTGTGCTGCTGCAACTGCGGATGAACTGGATGGACCGGCGTCGACCCGTGCTATCCTATGGTACTGCACGGGTCTTGGCTGCTGCTGGGGTCTGCCTTGAGTATACAACCGAGTCTGGGACATCACCATATAGTTCTCGGCCATCTCCTCGTAGATGGCCTAGACCTGGTCGTGATCCTTGGCGAAATAGGACCCGCCACAAGAAGCATTCACCAAGCCCTGGAGCTCTGGTGTCAGCCCGCTGAAGAAGCTCTGCACAAGGTTCGGCTTCGAGATATCATGGTGCGGGCATCGGTCAGTAAGCTCACGGAACCTCTCCCATGCCTCATGGAATTGCTCGTTGGGGAGCATGGAGAAGTTGCTGATGAGGGCTCTCGCTGCATTGGTCCGCCCGAGTGGATAGTACTTGTTCAAGTACTCGGTGCGGAGCTGCTCCCAGGTGTAAACGAACTTCCCCAAGTGTTTTAGCCAGGTGGCTGCTCTGTCTGCTAAGGAAAAGGGGAAGGCAATCATCCTGATCGTATCCTGGTCCACCTGACGATCGTGGACAATGCTGCAAATCATCTCAAACTCCTACAGGTGGAGATGAGGCTCCTCTGTCGCCAAACCGTGGAATTGGGGAAGAAGCTGCAAGGTGTTCGGGGGGAACTTGAAGTCCCCCACGATCGCTGGAAGTACCACCCAGCGGTATGTCAAGGTCGACCCGGGATTGTGGTTCTCCCACATCGATCTAAGTGGTGGTGGTGGTGCTCCTCTTGCTCCGCCTGCTCCGCCTCCTCCGGCTGCAGGATCATCAGGTCCTCCTCCTGCTGCCGGATCGTCGGGGCCTCCTCCTGCTCCTCCTCCACGGTTGGCTCTCAACTGCTCAAACTCTCGCCTCATGTCCATCATGAAAGCTCCATGATCCCTCAGCTGCTGCTGCACTGACTCGAGGGAGGCGATCAGGGTGGAGTTGATCGAACCCTGGTCCAGGACAAAATGCTGCTCTCCTCGTGGACCTCCGGGGTGATCCTCAAAACTGCCAGCCATGGCGTCTGCAAAATCAAACGAGCCAAACTCAGGTGCTGTCAAATCTGTGAGTCTCTCCTCTGGCTCATATCTCTCAGAATCGAAAGAAAGGGGGTCGAGGGGGAACATGGCGGAATCATACTCGGGCTTGGAGAAGTGGTCTCGGCTCTCGCGGGCCAACCTAGATGACTGGGTAGACGTGCCCGAAAGCGGTGCAACCAGAGGCTGCCTAAGAGAGCGTCTACCCATCATCGTGATCTGGTCGAGTAGTGCGGATGGGATCTGGAGAAACTATGATCAAAATGCAAACCCCTCTGTTCACCAACGCAACACAAGCTGAAGACCGTGAAGGCTCGGTCAGATTATCTTGTCAATTTTTATTAGGTAAACAAACAATCTATCAGAGCGCTTACGTGACCTGTTGGGATACCCGATGCTACTCCAACCGACTGGCCCGCACGGAAGTGTCGGTAGTCAGCTAGAAATAGCACCAGAGGGCTCTACTTAGGGTGCGGGTCACTCTCTCACGCAAGCAAACCAAACAATGAGGGGGTTGCTCTCCCCAAGATAAATTTTTAAGGTGAGTGTCTTTTAGGGTCAATAGTCTTAGCCATTCCCAATTTTATGGTTTTTCTTTTTAATATTTTTTCAATAAAAACAAAGGCCTAACGAATTTTTCGATTCTCCTGGTTATTTAATCCAAAACAGGGGGGAGAAGATGAAAAAGCCGATGCACGAGAAATCAATGATGCATGCAGAGATAGAAATGCGTACCTGACTCCAGCAGTCTACATGCAAGATGATCCGCGCAGAATTGAAAGACAGGAAATAAACTACCTAAATGGTGCAGGCGGAAAGCCGAGTCCCTAAACAGCAGTGCTACTCGAAAGAACGGCTAGCCGACTACCAGCCTCCAATCCAAAGAGTCCGGTCTAGACCCACCCCTCCTCTTCTCGACAGGTCGAGTTCAGGAGTAGCGCTTGACGGGGCGGGCTCGTGGCGTGTAGGCTCGGAGGTGATGAAATGGCTATTTTATTATTATTTTTATTATAGGTCCAATTACCGCACTATAGGAACAGGCAATTATATTAGGGTGTTTGGATCCTATGAATTACGTCACAATCAAGCAGAAAATCCTACGGCTAGGGGCTCGAAAATCCGCGTGAAACCGGAAAAGGCAGTAAGAGAAAAACCGCGTAAAAACCGCGAAAAATCTAAAGGGTCCCCCGAGCACACCGGTGCTCGGCGAAACAGACCCGAGAGTCCAGTGTCTGTCCGATTGTACCTGTATTATTACAACAGTTCAATTATACGGGAAATAAATCCTAATCTAAACTTATGCTAATCCGCAGCTATTCCGCGGCTCCCGCACTCCTGCTCACTCTCCTGCGCTCTCCTGCGGCTCTGTAAAGAAAAGAGCCGCCTCCGGTTCTCGCGGTTGCGTCGGCTTCCGAAGAAGCTACCTCGATCCTCGGGCCCTCGCAAGAAAACAAAAACAAGAGTGTCAAACCCGATTATTGTAAGAAAATGTCAGAAAAATATATCTACAGAAATCTATACAAAAAGCCGCGAAAAGAAAACCGCAGAAAGAATTAAATCGACTACTAAGCCGTGCTCCCCGGCAACGGTGCCATTCTGATGACACGAAAAACCGAGCGACTAAGGCAATCAGGTATCTCTATGATGGTCGTCGCGACCTCGGTCACTCGATCGTGTCGATCAAGAAAAAGTAGACCACCAAGACAAATAAAATCAATCAAAAAGTGAAATAGCGGTCTTGCTATTTATTTAACCTGGTATAGCGAACAGGGTCGAACTCAAGGAGCACGGATTGGCCTCACGACCTACGAAGTAGTCAATCAGAGAAGAGAAGATATTTTTGGTGGTTTTTAAGGGTTTTTATATTTTTTCTTGAATTTTCAAGATATTAAGAAAATAAGAAGAACAAGGAAACTACACACTTCAACAATTTATTAAAAGCACTAAAAATCAACCAAAAATTCTAACAAAAATATTTTTATGTGTTTTATAATTTTTAGTGTTTTTGGTGAATTTTTGGGATTTTTCTGATGTTTATTTAGTTTGCTAAAAATCAAACAAGCACTGAAATGAGAGGTACTGTCCAGCCGAGATAAAAGGGCCTAGATAAAATATCTAAAGGCCCAAATTAGCTGGGAGGTAATTTTCCTGTAAAGAGAATTAAACAAGGAAAATTTAGGCACCTATATTATTATTTTTGGATTTTTGATTTAATTATTAGATTTTTTTATAAGTTTTTAAGTGTTTTTCAATTTTTAGTGGTTTTCAGAAATGCAAAATAGCCAAAATTGGCTAGAAAATCAAGCACAACAAAATACACAGTAGACAATTTTTTTGTAATTTTTGGACACTATTTAGTATTTTTTTGGGGTTTTTAAAGTTAGACAGTAGCAAAAATGGAGGTTTTTGAATTTCTAAAAATATCAAATCAACTCAGAAATGTCTTCAAAAATCCTCGAAAAGTTTACACTATGGCAGGAGCCATGTATCCAATCTTCGTTGGATTTGGAGGTAATTTGCTATTTTATTCAAAAATAAAGAGGGGGCACTGTGCACAAGGACCAAAGTGCAAATACCCGGAAGTCTGGGGGGTCTGGTGCAATTAACCCAGTAAAACACGTGCGATGCGCGTGTCTGGGGCACTCAGGGACCCATATGTAAGAAAAATAATTTCCAAGGGCTTATTGGTAACAGGTACCAAAAACCCAAGGGCTTATCTGCAAATAACCCAAAATATAACGCACATGCTCAAATGTATCACGCACAGGGGTATAAATGCAAATAATTAAAAAGTTTCATTCATTGAAGAACAACCAGAACTACAGGGTAGAGAATGTAAAAAGCCCAGAGGATCACGTGTCGATGCACGTGTCAGACCACACACAGGGGCATATCAGTAAATAAATGCAAGCACAAGGGTCTCTATGCAAATATTCCAAAACTAAACAACTACGCTAGATATTTACAAGACTAAAAGCGAAATAAAATAACAAAGGGGGCCTAAGTGTAAATTACCCCTTTATTACGCGGACCGGCTGGATGGAGGGCACGTGGCGCATCCGACGATGGGGAACAGCGGCCGCTCCACAACTGAGCTCCTTGGGCGAATCCGACGGCGAGGGTTCCTCCACGTGGGCGATCGGACGGTGTGGGGCGCAGGTGGCTAACCCTTATGCATCGGATGGCTGGGATCGGTCCTCCTGAGATCGGGCGGTGACTGCTGCTCCTAAGATGGACGGCCCCGATGAAGTCTGGAGCTGGAGGACTGATCGAACGGAGGAGGAGGATCCTCAAAGAACAGATGATCGGCGAAGTTCGCCGGCCCGGTGGCCTCGCTCCGAGGCTCCTCTGCTGCGCCTGAAGGTCGGAGAAGCTCCGCAATGGTGTCCCGCAGCTGGTGGTGGGCTCCGATGTTCCAGCCGAGCTCTGGTGAGCCCCGGCGAGGATGGCGGAGGAAGCCTTCTGGTCCGAATGACCCGAGCTCTCAGATGGCTGGGGTAGTACCTGCAAAGATGACAAGAAGACTCGCGGGTCGAGGGCAAACTGCCTCGACCCGGTTAGGCGGAGTGACGGTGGACGATGGGGCGAGGTGAACGAGCTCCGACGAAGGGGAGACGGTGGAACTCGAATCCCAGCTCCTGTGCGAGCTGGGTTGGATGAAGGGATGGAGAAGGTGCGTAGGAGTAAGGCGAAGATGACTGTGGATTCCGATGATCGAGTCTATCTAAGGAGTGGTCAGAATCGGCGAAATACGGCGGAGCGACGATTTGGGTGAAATGTAAAATCAAAGAAAAAGAAGGTCCTACGAGATTACCTGGGTGGATGAGTAGACTGGGGACGAGCTTAGGAAGCTCTGGGTCTTCGCCTCGAGGAGCGCCGACGTCCGAGGCTCGATGCTCCTGCTGGTGGCGGAGCAAGGCGGCGAAGCTTCGCTGGATCAGTGGTCTCGCGTCCTCTCCTCGCTTCGACACCACGGGGGCCAAGCTGTCACTCTCGCCTACGCAATGGAGCTCACGGGAGGTGGAATCGAGTGGCCAAAGATGAGATTCGAGGTGGCGGAGCTAGGAATATATATCATGGAGGGTCCGGAAAGAGGCGCGCGCAATTTGGAGCGCGGATCCCAAGGCGAAGGCTCCGGCGAGGGTGACGGATGTGTCGTGGACGGATCTGACCCGGGGTTTAGGTAAGAGTCAATCGGGTTTAGGCGCTAGAAATTAGGGAAATCGGGTCGGGCGCCCAAGCCCGTGAGAAGTAGTCCTGGGGGGGGGGGTAGTTGATCGGGCGGTCAACAATCCCAGGACCAGTAGGAAGCGACCACGTGGCTGGATTTTGAAATTAAAATTAAGGGTAGCAAATGGCCGATTTAGTGAAAACTTAAAACATGAAATACTTTATTTTATTTTATTTTTTTTCTATTTTTTAGTGATTTTTAATAATTTTTTCGAAATAAAAATAAGGTATATACATAATATGTTATATATAGGTATATGTACACTATATGGTTTTTTTTAATTTTTGATTTTTAATTGTTATTTTTGTACAATTTTATTCCCCTTTTATATTTTATTTATTTTCATTATAGAATAAGGAATAAAAAGAGATTTTTATTTTATTTTAATTATTCATATACATAGGTGAAATAAATAATATATACATTTATATACTTGGTATATTTACAATATATTTTTGTGTTTTTAATTTTGTTATTTTTATTTTGTTTTTGTTTTAATTGTTTTTATTTTATTTAGTTACACTATATACTATAGAATATTTACAAAACTTTTGGAGATTACTTTTATTTATTTATAAGGATAAATAAATAGGGATGATGGAACTATGTACAAGGTGATCATTTACATGAATGAGATTTTTGGTTTCTTTTTAATTTTTATATTTTTATATTGTTTTTATACTTATAAATATATACAAATATTTACAAGCCTATTTTGTGAGGAAAATACTTTTATTTTATTTACATATATATATTTACACACATGAGGCCCTATCTCCCTCTACTTTGGCTTTTATGCGGTCAGGCCCATGTTGAGCCCTCCCTTGGGTTAGGTTGCTCAATATTTATTCTAAATATTTCCTTCTTTTTCTTTTTAATCTTTATTCTTTTATTTTTGCACAAAAACATGCTAATTATTAAACTTTATACAATGCATGCTTTTGATAATTATTTGTATTTACATGAATATACATGCATTTGCAAAGGTTTTTGTAGCTAAAATATAAGAATAAAGGGTGATGAATAGGTATTCATCAACCGTCCATTCAGCCTCGCTGCTCCAGATGCGATCTCAGCCCTTGATGTGAGGAGCAACAGCACCCGTTCGATCATTGGAGGTTGGATCTGGACCGTCAGATCAACGAGGTTTAACCCACAAAACACCACAGCCGCACGATCAACCACGTGGGTACACCTCTGCCGTTCGATCTGCGCCGAGGGTTCTTAGAGGAGGCGCCACTGATCCGGACCGTCCGATCATCCACGTGGAGTCATCCCAACCCTTGGATCATAATAAGGAGTAATTTTCTCTTAGGCCCCTCCTGCTTTGTCATTTACGTTCTAGTCTTGTAAATAAATTTGCGCAATTTTTTTAGTTTGGAACATTTGCATAGATGACCTGTTAGTTTACTTTTATTGCATTTCTACCCCTGTGTATTGTGGACACATGCTTCGTCACGTGTATTTTTGGTGAAATTGCATATTGTGGCCTGTGGTTTTTGATTGTTATGGATTGAAATATCTTTTTAGTTATTTGCACATATGCCCCTTTGAGTGTTTTAATTGGACATGTGCCGAATTTCATGGGTTAATTGCAAATAGTTCCTTGGACTTTTAGCACCTGTTGCTAATAAGCCCTCGGAACTATTTTATTTACATATAGGTCCCTGAGTGCCCAGTACACGTACTTTGCGCGTGCATACGTGGAATTTTTGCACCCGGACTCCTTGGACTTTGGTTTTTGTTACTCTTAGGCCCCTAGAACATATTGTTATGACAATCAGGTCCTTCTGAACTGTGGGCTTTTGATTGTTGTGAATAAAATATCAAATCTTACCAAAATCAAGTAAAAATTTGATACGTGGATCCTGCCACTGTGTAGAATTTTCACTGATTTTTGGGAAATTTTTGGAGCCCTTATATTATTTTTAAAAATTCAAAAACCTCTCTTTTTCTTTCTGTCCCGATATAAAAATCACAAAAAATATTAAAACCTTCTCAAAAATTCTAAAAAATTCAGATATTGTTTGTTTTGGTGCGTTTGATTTTCTGACCAATTTCGATCAATTTTGGATTTATAAAAATTATAAAAATTGAAAACCCCTTAAAACTCATAAAAATTCTAAAAAATCATAGAAAATTCCAAAAATAATAAACCCTTTTTTTGAATTTTCCTTGTTTCTATTTTCCAAGAAAATTACCTCCAGGCTTTGTTGACACCATTTAATATTTTATTTTGGTCTTAGAAGCCACACGGGACAGTGTTCTAGTGTTTCTGCCTTATTTCATTTTTAGAAAATTCCCTAAAAATCAGAAAATTATCAAAAATTCACCAAAAATAATAAAAAATTTGAAATCATAAAAATATTTTTGTTTGAATTTTTGGATCAATTTTGGGTATTGAAATAATTGCTTGAAGTTGCTTGTTTATATTGTTTTCTCATTTTCTATATTATTCAAAATTCCAAAAAAATATAAAAATATTAAAAATCCATCAAAAATAATTTTGTTGTTTTTCTTTATTTTAGACTACTTCGTAGGCTGCAAGGCCATCACGTGCTCCCTGAGTCCGACCCGACCCTAGTCGCTATACCAGGCTTATCCAATAGCCAGGGCCACTATCTGTTTTTTTATTGATTTTTATCTATGTTTGGTGGTCTGCTCTCTTATTTTTCGTGTTGACTGATTGATTTCCGAGATCCGGGTTGCAACGACCTTCGCTATATTTTATTTATTCGAGTCTTGGTCATTTTTCGGGTCATCAGTTCACCCCGGAATCGAGGTTGGACCTCCACCGCCGTCGCCTAGCCGGAGGTCGCTCACCCGACGCGCCCGACCACCCATTTCACCTCTAACCGGGTCGAGGCAATTTGCCCTCGACCCAGGAAGCGTTTGGTGCTCTTTGGCAGATCTATGCGGCCCAGCTGGGGGTCCTTTCGTTCGAGCCCAGGTGTTTTCCTCCTTCGACGTCGCCGGACCGCCTCGGTGGTCCTCGGCCTCATCGGAGGATTCCAGTAGCTGCGGAGCATCGAGGCGGAACTTTCCCATATCCTAGCAGCCGGAGAGGAGGCCCCCACCGCGCGCACGAAGTCGGCGAAGCTCACTGACGAGCAGTTCTTGGAAGACCCTCCTCCATCGTCCGATCATCCCCTACGTCCCAGATTCGATCCCAGCCATCCATTTGAAGGGACCCAGCCACAGTCAGATCTTCTTGGGGTGATCAGGACCGTCCATCCATATGAAGGGTTAGCCACGCATCTCAGCCTTCCGATCATCCATGTGGCGTCCCTTCGACCCTCCGATAATAAGGGGTAATTTATACTTAGGCCCCTATCATTTTGTTTTTGCAATATAGTCCTGTAACTATTTTAAGTAGTTGTTTTTATTTTGGGTTATTTGCACTCTGGACCTTTACTTTCTTTCGATTTGCATTATAGTCCTTCTATACGTGGTCCACGTGCATCGACACGTGAGGTTGTGGATAAATTGCCTATTCTATCCTATTGTTCTTGGTTGTTAAGGTTTGCGTTTTTATAAATAGAATTTACAGTTATACCCCTCCGTGCCTGATTCACGTGCTTCGCGCGTAATTTCTGGGGATTTTTGCACAAGGGCCCCTGCAGTTTCTTGCCGTGTTATTTGTTGGTCCTTGGAATTAATTTTTATTGCAATCAGGTCCCTATGCACTGTGAGCCTTGGTTTTATTTAAATAAAAAAGCAAATTAAACCCAAATTGCGTGAAATTTGGACACGTGGCTCCTGCCACTGTATAAAAATTTCCCTAATTTTTGGGTACATTTTTGAGGCTTTTTAGTATTTTTAAAATTCAAAAACAGTTGTTTCTATGTCTGTCTAAATTAGAAAATCATAAAAAAATAAAAACTCTTTTAAAAATTCTAAAAAATTAGGTTTTGTTAATTTTGTTGTGTTTGATTTTCTATGAAATTTTGGCTATTTTTGGATCTTGAAAAACCTTAAAAATTAAAAAAACACTTAAAAACTTATAAAAATTCTAAAAGAATGTAGAAAACTCAAAAATTAATAAACTCTTTTTCTGAATTTTCCTTGTGGTGTCTATTTCTCATAAAAATTACTCCAGGCTATTATAGACCATTTGATATTTTTCATGGCCCTTTGAAGTCTGGCTCGACAGATTGTTCCTGTTTTGGTCTTTATTAATTTTTAGAAAATTCTATAAAAATTGGAAAAATCTCAAAAATTCACCAAAAACTTTAAAAAAACTTAAAAAGAATAAAAATATTTTTGTTTGCATTTTTGTAGCATTTTTGAGTGATTTAATAATTTGAGGTATTTGCTTGTTTTTCTCCTTTTCTTATTTTCACCTTTATTGAAAATCCAATATATATATACACACACACACACACACACACAAACCACCAAAAATACTTGTTTTTGCTTTGTTTTATTTTTAACTACTTCTTAGGTCGCAAGGCCAACTCGTGCTCCCTTAGTCCGACCCTGGGTGCTACACCAGGCTAATCTCATAGCCAGGGCTACTATTTTGTTTTTGATTGATTTTCTATTCTTTTGATTGGTGGTTCTCTGATCTTCATTTTTCTTGTTGACCGTATCTTGCTATTCGGGTCAAAACAACTCTGATTATTTGTATCAGATCTAGATAGTGAGATTTCGCGGGTCATCAGAGATGTACCTCGACGGCCAACCTTGGCCGGAGGTGGTGGAAGCGCCTCCACGGCCGCCTAACCTCGCATTTAGGGAGCTGGAGGATCTCCTGTCACGAGCTCCAGTCTAGAGATCGCCAAAGCGAGTGGAAAAATGGTCAAAGAGGGGTGCAAAGGATGAGGGGAAGGTCGGGCGATTTTTGAATGAGATGGTGGACGCGGCTCCAAGATCGATAGAGAACGGACACGCCGCCGATGCAATGCCGGAGGAAAGACCTGAGCGCGCATGCTAGATTTACGAAGATCAAAAGTCGTGAAAAGGTCGACGCGAGATGGTGAAATACGCGCTCTCCAAAATTCATAGAAAACACCAAAAAACCACAATATGACACAGAGCCAGACCTCGGTCAGAGAGTAGACCGAGGTCAACCACAAAGGATTCTGGTTGGTCCACGTGGACCAACCAGAAAATTCGTTGGCAAAAAGTTTTATTAATTCCACAACAACAACAACAAAGCCTTTTCCCACAATTAAGTAGGGTCGGCTACATGGATTCTTCGCCTCCATTCAGATCTATCTTGGACCAATCCCAGGCTTATATCCACAAAACTAAGATCCCTTCGTATGGTCTCTTTCCAACACTTCTTGGGCCATCC
Source organism: Ottelia alismoides (assembly GCA_037367405.1). Taxonomy (NCBI): domain Eukaryota; kingdom Viridiplantae; phylum Streptophyta; class Magnoliopsida; order Alismatales; family Hydrocharitaceae; genus Ottelia; species Ottelia alismoides. The sequence continues at coordinate 172,992 of JAZKJV010009982.1, forward strand.
TCGCCCTCTCTTAGCCAGCTCAACATCCCAACACTCGCATCTCCTAACTGGTGCATCAGCTGATCTTCTTTGTAAATGTCCAAACCATCTTAAGCGGTTTTCTCGCATCTTATCCTCGATCAAAGCTACGCTAATTTTTTTATGATTGCATCATTTCGAATCCGATCTTTACAAGTGTGTCCACACATCCACCTTAGCGTTTTCATTTCTGCTACATTCATTCTCTGCACATGGCTATGGTTCACAAGCCAACATTCAGATCCAAAAAGTTTTATTAATTCGATTAAAAATAATAAATGATTTTATTAATTTTAGGTTATTACAATGAAAAATATTTATTATTTACTGAATTATTTTCTTATGACTTTTATTTATTTTTTTGAGATTTAAAACTACAGGTTCCCTTTTAAGGGCTATATATTTTAATATTTAATTTTTATTTTGTATATTTAATTTTATTAATTTTGTTTATTATTTTATATATTTACAACTTAATTTTATACAATTAAATATATTTTTCTTTAATTTTTTTGAACTATTTTGTACAATTAAATAAATAGAAGTATTAATTATATAGGTATATTTATAGGTATTATACCTATGTATTTTGTATAAGTATTTTATTTTTGTATTTTATTTAGTATTTTACCCTTGTTTTAATGTACACATATATTACAAATAATATTTACAAAATTATAAAAATATAAAATTATAAAAATAATGAATAATAAATAAAATGAATATTTTAATCGATACAAGTATACAATAGGGGTCCAAAACTCAACTTTCAAATCGTAACTCCAAAAAATATGAAACCACCTTCATTAAAAAGCTTATTAAAAGTTATATACAATTAAAGATGATTTTTCTGCATTTCGAGTTTTTATTTGAGAGATACAGGTCTGGGAATTTGGGATTCTGGAGATTTATCCGGATCATAACTTTTTATCTGTACATTATTTTTGTATGAAATTAATTTTGTATTTTTCTATATTTAATTATCTACAACTTTCATGTTCAAAGTTTCTTTATTTGAAGTATAAAAAAAGTGAAACTAAAAATAGGTCCCAAAATGAATAAAGAATGAATTAAATAAAGGAGATTTTTATTGTATTTCGGCCCTTATCTCCCCCTACTTTTTTCCTTGTCGACCTAGCCATCGAGATGCCTAGGTCTCGGGGTTTCAGGTCATAAAATATATGCAATATTTTATTCTTTTTCTTTTATTTTCTTTATTATATAATTTTAGCTTTAAAAATTGCATTTTATATAATATTTACATAATAATGCATGGATGATAAAATGCATGAATTAAGCCTATTTACACGCATTTACTAGGGTTTTTAAGGCCAAAATGATAGAATAAAGATGACAAAATGTAGATTCATCATCCCCCTATACTTGCCTTTGCTTGTCCTTAGAAAACACTTATGCAATAAGTGCAGGAAAAAAAACAAAGAAAAGAAAAAGAAGAAAATTGGATTAAATTTAGTTATCAAACTCATCTTCGCAAAATCAATGTTTGGAGCTCAAGTTGGACTTTTAGAATTTTAGTGCGTGCGGAACCTTAATGAGAACCGGATTTGAAATCCAACACCCTTCGAGAGTCTAAAACTCTGCTCAAGTCTCCTCAATATCCAGGTCAGAATACTTCAATTCATACGCAAACCCTTATGACTATGAATCTGAATCGTACAGTGTAAGTGATGGTGGCTCTCCCCAACTGAAATGACAAAGAGATCGACTTCTCCAATATGACAACCCAATGATTCCCCAATCCAATAACTCCTTCCTCGAGGAGCGAGGTATTCCCTTTCTAAGTTCAAGTGATAAGCAGCTTAAGAGGAGGGAGTGAAGAGAAGAATGGACGGTAGCCAATGTAGCTACCTATCCTGGGATGCAAGTCTAGTGTAGTCAAGTCATCCAGCTGCAAGCTCGCATGATTTGACTTTGAATCTCAAGCTTGCTAATTGGCTATACAAATATATACACTCTAGCATGCATTTTTATTTTTCTAAAGACATGTCCACTTTTTTGGAGTTTTTGCACTTTTTTTGAAATACTATGCACAACAGCATTTATATAAGGAGTTTTTCCTCTTGAGCCAGCAGACTATCCCTCTTTTGAAGCTTTATTGCAACCCACACTCTCCTGTCCTCAAAACTCATTATCACCGGACGACTTGGCGTGCACTTCCCTCCCTAGAGGAGGACAAGTGTTTCCACCTGTGTGTGTCTCATACCGGCAAATCCAACCCCCTCACCACTCCAACTAAGTTGAGCCAAGTGAAAGGTGCAGGTGTCCAAGTTAGATCATTATCAGCAAGAGTCGTGCGTGTGCTCCGAAATACTCTACTTAGGCAGTCAAGAATCCATTGAACCAAGTATCGTAATCCTCAAAGAATTAAGTCAACTAGACCTGACGTACCTCAATTCCAGCTCCTATGAGGTTCTTGTTAATGAGATAGATTGAAGGTCCAACCAAGCTCCAATCTTCGGGATTTTACTTAGACTTGTTCAATTATCCAACTCTATCCGAAAAATGCTAATGCTATGCAAATGCTATGCTGAATACATAAAATATTTTTGTGATGCAATTTTCAAAGATTTTGAATATTTATGAATTTTTGAAATATATGACACATATGCATTTTTTTGTATTTTTCAAAAAGATTTTTCAAATGTTTTTGATATTTTAATTTTGCAAATGTTTTTGGGATTTTTGAAAATCAAAAGATTTTGGCTAAAAACTAGGTACAAATATTTACACAGGGAATGTATCTTATATTTACAAGTAGATTTTAAGAATTTACCAGGGTAAGTGGTCGATTTTATAAGTACATGTATAATGAATTTTAGGTATGATGTATATATTCCTCAAACTTATTCGAAAAAGGATTTACAAACAATTTTGAAAACTGTAGTCCAAAATAGTTTTTACAATCACTTTTTACAAACATGTACACACATTTGAAAATCATTTTGCAAAGGTTTTCCAAACAGTATATATAGATTTTTCAAATATTTTTGCAACCATTTTGCAAATTGTTTTTCAAACATTTTCATTTCACACAAAGAATCAAACAAAATATTTTACAAAGGTTGAAAACATGTATCAAAACGTTTTCAAAATAGTTTTCAAAAGATTTTTCACAAGGATTTTCAAACTTTTTTTCAAACATTTTGCAAAAAATATTTTCACCCAATTTATTAATCAGTAAGTACAAAAAGAATTTGAGGAATAATCAACATCTTTTATTAAGGGTTTTTAATGAATTTTATAAGCAAAATTATCCATAATTATTAGTAAAACTAAAAAAGTATGAGTTATGGCTAAAGTATGTACGAAGTACATACGACTCCCCTATACTTAGCTTGATCAATGTCCTCATAGATCAGAGAGAAAAAGAGAAGACATAACTCGTACTGAGTATAGAAAAGTCTAAAGAATAAACAAATGGAGAAATGAATGAACGAATGAGAAGTTGACCGTCCCCCCATACTTAGGATCAAATAATTCTAAGTATAACATATTGTACACAAAGCAGGGAGGGTCAAGGGTGGGAATGAACATATCATACTCAGACTGTCTCCCCCTATACTTAGGGTAAGATATCCCTAAGTATAGACAAGAAGAGGAGACAATGGAGAGGATCAAAGAATAGAAGAAACTCAGGGTGCACACCCCCTATACTTAGGACAAAGTACGTCCTAAGTATATAAGTCTGACAAAAAGGGGCGACTCCTTTTCGGTAGACAAAGAAGATAGAAAAGGAAAAGAAGAAAAGAAGAAAAGAGATCAGAAGATGGAAGAAAATAGAGAAGGATGTACGAATCACTCCCCCTATACTTAGGGTAAAAGAATCCCTAAATATAGGCAACAATGGAACGACGAATGAACACTCGACTCGTCCACCCTCCTATACTTAGGACAAAGTACATCCTAAGCAACACACACACACACACACACGAGAATGGGGTGGTTGAGAAATACGCGAGAGAGATGGAGGTACACAAAGTGAATATACAACAAAGTGGATGTACAAAGGGTCAAGAATATCAAAAGCAAACCTTCTTGCGGGACCACTGAGGAATAGATCTGACAAGGTGCATGTTGACATCGGGGTCCTCAGATGACACAAACCGATCAGGGTCGACAGGGTGTATGTCCTCAGTGGCCCTAGGGTGAAGAGGCACAGACGGATCAGTGAAAGAAGTATGACGAGGTCCGGCCGTGGGAGTCTCGCTGATATCAAAGTGAAATGGGACGAACTCATCATCACTGGAAGAAGTGTAATCAGTGTCGTCCTGCGAGGTATCGTCCAGGTCAAAACCAAAAGGAACGAACTCATCAGTGGAAGTAGTCGAACTCCGTTCTTCCTCAATAATCTCAACCAGATCATCTTTCTCATCAAAAGGCCTGAATTCTCGAATAAAAGCAACCAAATCAAATTCGGCCTTTGTCTCATCAGTGTCTAAGTGATCATGAGAGGACTCATCAATGAAAGTGTCGAGTCCTGTCCGTCCTGTCTAGTCTCAGGATATGACCTCCGCTCTAGGGTGTCAATCGTGTAAATCCCGCGGATATCATAAACACAACGCCAAGTCCTAGAAGAAGGAACTCCGAGGTCCATGCTTTCCAAGTCTTCCTCCTTAGAGAGGAATTCTTGGGTCTCAGTGGAATCCAATAAGCAACAAAATTCTATGATAGTCTCATCAAGGTCATGGTCCTCAGGGTCAACCAAGATAGGTGCAGGTCTCTGGTCAACCGTGGGTGCGGTAATCAACACTTCGTTCTTGTCAACAGGACAAAAGCAAATCTCTCCTGATCCATAATCAATAACGACCCCCGCAGAAACGAGGAATGGTCGTCCCAGGATGATTGGAGAGTGTTCCCCTATGTAGGTCTCCGAGGGCAATACAACAAAATCAACAAAATGTAGCTCGTGCCCTGAATCGAAATGACGACGTTTTTAAGGATACCCTTCGGCCTCTTAATAGATCTATCGGCAAATTGTACTATCATCCTGGTCTTCTTCAGAGGTCCTAAGTGAAGAGACTGTACCGGCGAGAAGGGTAATATGCTAATCGAAGCACCGCCGTCGAGGAGAGTATGATTACATGTGAAGTCATAGATAGTGCAACTAATGAAAGGTGTGACAGTGTTCCTCTTCTTAGGAATGGGACGATGTGTGATGGCGTGGGCAGTGGCCAGTGGCCAGGTCAAGATATGACGCTCATATCTGCTCCTCCACTTTCTCTTCTTGGGAAGAGGAGCAGATAAATCAGTCATGGCCTGCCGAAGAGGGGCATGGATGATCTCATAAATAGTGGCCACCACTTTGGGTTCAGCCAACATTTTTTTGAATTTTTGGACTTCCTCCATACAAGGGAGGAAGCCGGAGTCAGCATATACATGAGGAATGCTAAGAACAGTCTGTACATCGGCATCCTCGGGGTCAAAGGTGGGACAGGGTGTGAAAGGCTGTGTGGTCAAAGGGTCTGGCAAGTGAGCCCTCTTCTTCTGTGTCAATCATGTGTCTCCGAAAATCTTTTTAGATTTTTAAAATTTTCTCATTTTTTTTATTTTGGGTGATTGCAAGTTCTCATGGAAATCCTCAAGTGAATCCAAATCTTCAAAGAATGGAGCTATATTCTGGATCTTATTTATGCTAACTATATCGCTCATCCTCGAGTTCATATGCTCCATCATCTGATTCAAGGTCTCAAGTGTGGATATCATGAGAGGTGACTCCAAAATCTCAGGATTGGGTATGTCGAATGTAGGTGGTGGGTGTGGGCAAAAATCTCATTCCGGATCAGGATACTCAAGAAAGAGTGGGTTATCGAAATGTGCAGGAGATGGTGGTGGAAATGATTGGTGAAGGTCAAAATCTGAATTCTGAAATAGAGGGTTGGTCAGGTATGTACAAAAATCGGGAGCGAAGTCTTCCTGAAAAAGAGAGGAGGATCGATTGGAGTGAACGAGGGATCCACAAAGTCCGGACAAAAAATACTCCAATCAGCCATCTCGAAACAAAAGGAAATGACCGGGAGAGCATGATGGTCAAGTCAAGAGAAATGAAGAAAAAAGCGCAAATGCACAGAGGCGATCTAGAAATGCACACAAACAATCACAAGAAAAACTCACACAAAACAAACCCTCAATTCACCTACTCGACTAGGTAGAGACCGTAAAACAACAATCTTTTTATCTTGTCTGTTTTAGAGTTAGGTGAGAAGTCCAAAAGTTGCACAAACACTTAGGGGCTAAAATGGGATTTTGGCACTAATCCTTAGTGTGTGCATGAGCAAGTAAAATGAAGACAATGAGGGGATTACTCGCCCCAATACAAGATTTTTCTTTTTGGTTGATTTTAGGGTCAAGTAATGTAAACAGTCCCAATTTTATTAGTTATCACTTTTTTAAATTTTTAATGAGAATGCACGAGCCTATTAAGGAGTCAATTATACTTAGCACCTAGGTGATCAAAATCAGAGGTAGAGAGTCGGGAAAGCAATGCGAGCGGCAAAATGATGATGTATGCTAAAGCATAAATGCTCATCTTGCCTCCATCATTCTACATGCAAGGATGCTCAGCAGAATTGAAACCTAATCTATATGCATATACAAGCCGATGAAATCACCCTAGGGTGAGAAGCTGCTATTATCGTGAAGAACAGATTTCAAAATTTGACTAAATCCAAAAAAGAGTATAGGTACATGAAATGGCGATAAATATGTTTGGACCTAATACTATGTCAAGAAGATCCTACAGCTAAGACTCAATCACACAAAAGAAATAAAACCAAAATCGAGAAACAAAATAAAAAAATGTGTAAAAAACCGACAAAACTGCGACGAGCCCCAAAGTGAACAATCACTTGGAAATTAGGCTCGAAAGTCCAAGAGTCAGAGTACATGTATTATTACAACAATAGAGTCTCTCTCTTACTTAAAGTACAAAAATAAATACAAAAACTAAAAAGGAGCTCAGTCTTCAAAAACCCTCTAAGTCTCCTTCGGTGCTAGGCAAGCTAGAGCCGGCTTCACTTGGGTGCGTAGGTGCCTAGGGTAGAGCACCTCCCTCGAGCCGCGGTACCTCGCACAAAGTCAACAAAGAGAGGGGTTTGACAACTCAACAATATATATCAAAAATAGAGAAAAAAATGAAGCAATAATATAGACAAATAATCACAATCAAGCAAAAAGCCGATTTATGCGATGTTGCTCCCCGACAACGACACCATTTGATTACTCAGATCTTGCAAGGGTCTAAAGTAATCCACACAAGGCGGGATCATAATGTTGCTGAGGCGATCGCTCACAAAACCCAGTTCAATCGGCAATTAACCCACAACAATGATTAAACAATGTAAACCAAGATGTGGAGTTGAAATTTATTATAACTCTACAATGAATGTGTATAGCGTGCAAGCATGTAGAGGTCGAACACAGGGAACAAGCAGGATAGATCAGGCAAAATCAATGCTCAAGAATGAAACTGATCAAATGCATATACAAGTTATATTTTTATGGGTTTTTAATTACATCTAATTTTTAATTTTTAATTTTTATATTTTGATTTTTAATTTACTGATTTTGTTTTTTCTTTTTATATTTTATAATTTACATTTTCTTTTTCTATAAACTAAGAATATAAGACTATATAGGATATATATATATATACAATAGAGAAGAGAGAGATGAAAATAATAAAAATACTCAAACTACAGGAAATAAAATATTTTTGTACTTTTTATATTTTTCTATTGTTTTTGTGATTTTCTTATATTGCTGCTATTTTTCCGGTATTTTTAAAGCCAAAAATATCGAAAACAGTGAACAAAATTAATTGCCGAAATTAAAATGGAGATGAAAATATCAATCAGTGTAAAAAATTCTCCAAATTAATTTTAAACTATAGATAATACAATAAAGAAATTTATGGAACATAAATATAATTTTTAGATTTTTTTATAGATTTTATAAATTTTTATGAAGGTTTTTAGGGTTCTTCTATTTTTATGAGTTTATTTTATATTTTAGTGACTTATGTATTGAAGATAAAGCATGCAAAAATACACAAAATATAATTATTTTGGAGTTTTTTAAAAATGTTATATATTTTTTATGTATTTTCTAATGCTAATAGTGAATAAAATGCATGTTTTCGAATTTTTATAAATAATAAAATGCGTCAAAAATGCAAAGTAAAAATATGGTGTGATAGAGCAATGCAACATGAAGCTATGGGCGATTTTTCGAATTTTATAGATGCATGAAATAAATAGAGACAACAAAGAGAAACTACACTGCATGCAAGAGTAGTTTTGCAAATAGTAAAAAGTTCAAGGCTAATGTGCAATTTTTCCGCAAAATTATAACATATTAAAAATACTTTCTAGAACGAATATAAGTAGCCACAAACCCATGGGTGTGCGTGCAAAATTACCAAATGCACGTGCGTTGACACGCGCACCTAGTAGGTATTAGATCGCAATATTCCAAAGGTCTAGGTGCTCAATTACAAAAATTCCTAAAAAATATAACTACCGTAAATTCTTTGAGTACTGAATGGAAATAACAAGACCCACAAGGGGTCCTCTGCAAAATGTCCACGGACCTCACGCACGTAGGCACGTGAGGTGACATGTCCGAGGAACTAAAAGCAAGAATAGAAAGTCTGGGGGTCTTCCTCTAAATTTCACAGGAATTTATAACTGTAGATGAAAGATTTAGGGTTTAATATTAAATACAAAATCTGCTAGGTAAAAACGCAAAATACCCAAGCGCGTGATCGGACGGTGGCTGAGAATCCACTGATACACATGACGTGCCCTGGTGTCCCGTTACCGCTTCGCACGGATGTCTGAGATTAGATCCGCTGATGGGATCTGATGGTCGAAGCTCCTGAAGATCTGGTGGCCGCTGCTACGCTCCAAGAACCGGCTGGATCCGACGGCTAGAAGATGACGACGAAGAACGGGGAAGAATTCGCGGCGAGGCGAGCTTCCCCGACCCCTTCTCCCTCCTCCGGCACTCCTTCGAGCTCCAAAATGGCCGGGGTTGTTCTTGCAATCCTACTCTAGCTGCTGGTAGCGGCAAAATTGGACAATGATAGCTGGAGGTGGATGGCGAAGGCGGAGGAGCGGGGACGCTCCAAGTATCTCCGGCAGGGGTCCAAATGCCTCTAGCGGTGCCTTGAATACTCATGGATCTGCAAGAACAATTGAAGAGGGTCGCTGGCAAAGTGTCGCGACCCTCCAACATGTGAAAAAGGGCGGAGGTCGGGGTGGAAGGGTGCTCACCGTAGCGAACGCCGGCGATGGGTGGTAAAGATGAAGGGATTAGTGAGAAACGTAAATGACGATGGGGATTAGACCTGAGACTACAGCGAAGTTAAGAACTTGCAAGAAAAAGAGAAGAAAAGGGACCTCAAAGGTAGATTCACCTGAGATGTACATCGACGACCAACCTTGGCTGGAGGTGGTGGAAGCACCTCCACGGCTGCCTAACCTCGCCTCTAGGGAGCTGGAGGATCTACTGTCACGAGCTCCAGTCCAGAGCTCGCCAAAGAGAGAGAGGAAAAATGATCAAAGAGGGGTTCAAATCATGAGGGGAAGGTTGAGTGGTTTTTGAATGAGATGGTGGATGCGGCTCCAAGATCGATAGAGAGTGGGAACGCTAGCGATGCAATGCTTGAGGAAAAACCTGGGCGTGCATGCTGGATCTACGAAGATCAAAAGTCGTGAAGAGATCGACCCGAGATGGTGAAAGATGCGCTCTCAAAAATTGAGAGAAAATGCCAGAAAACCACAGTATGACACAGAGCCAGACCTGGGTCAGAGAGTTGACCGAGGTCAACCAACGAAGGATTCTGGTTGGTCCATGTGGACCAACCAGAAAATTCATTGGTAAAACGTTTTATTAATTCGATTAAAAATAATAAACGATTTTACTAATTTTAGGTTATTAAATGAAAAATATTCATTATTTTTTGAATTATTTTATTTATTTTTTTGAGATTTAAAATTGCAAGTTCCCTTTTAAGGGCTATATATAAGTGTATTCATCTATATATTTTCATATTTTATTTTGTATATTTAATTTTATTAATTTTTTATTATTTTATATATTTACAATTTATACAACTAAATATATTTTTATTTTATTTTTTGAAGTATTTTGTACAATTAAATAAATAGAAGTATTAATTATATAGGTATATTTATAGGTATTAAACCTATGTGTTTTGTATAAGTATTTTATTTTTGTATTTTATTTAGTATTTTACCCTTGTTTTAATGTACACATATATTACAAATAATATTTACAAAATTATAAAAATATAAAATTATAAAAATAATGAATAATAAATAAAATGAATATTTTAATCGGTACAAGTATACAATAGGGGTCCAAAACTCAACTTTCAAATCGTAACTCCGAAAAATATGAAACACACCTTCACTAAATAGCTTATAGAAAGTTATATACAATTAAAGGTGATTTTGCTACATTTTGAGTTTTTATTTGAGAGATACAAGTCTGGGAAGTTGGGATTCTGGAGACTTATTCGGATTATAACTTTTTATCTGTACACTATTTTTGTATGAAATTAATTTGTATTGTCTATATTTGATTATCTACAACTTTCATGTTCAAAGTTTCTTTATATGAAGTATAAAAAAAGTGGAACTAAAAATAGGTCCCAACATGAATAACGAATGAATTAAATAAAGGGGATTTTTATTGTATTTTGGCCCTCATCTCCCTCTACTTTATTCCTTGTTGACATAGACATCGAGATGCCTAGGTCTCAGGGTTTCGGGTCATAAAATATTTGCAATATTTTATTCTTTTTCTTTTCTTTTCTTTATTCTATAATTTTAGCTTTAAAAACTGCATTTTATACAATATTTACACAATAATGCATGGATGATAAAATGCATGAATTAAGCCTATTTACACGCATTTACTAGGGTTTCAAAGGCCAAAATGATAGAATAAACATGATGAAACATAGATTCATCAATTACGTACAGGTCCTGGAGTAGCCCCCGCTATCCCAAACACAGATGGTTGTATATCAGCCAGAGGTTCAAAGCCCCATCCATCTTATCTTGAGCAGTTTTCTCCACCTCCACTGCTGATTCAAGAAATCAATGGTGTTTGGAATAATGAGACACAACTGACCCGTCCACAGGGACATTCTCTGGTTCAGAACATGGGCAACATGCCCTATCACCAACAATAGGGTGGGAGACCCTTCCAGCCCCCTTATCAGCACCAACCTTTATCTCAAGGCAACACATGGAGGCATAACTATATGAGTGGGCTGCAGCAGTACAGATACCGTAATCAAGGATACCATTACCAATCGAGTACCCAGTATCCGCATCAGAACTCACAGTATTCCTCCAACCCTCCTCCTCACCCGTTTTCACAAGGGTATTAGCCACCGTCTCACCAGCCATATCAGCATACGAAGCCCCAACAGGGGACTCCTCTGAGATTATGTTGGTTACCCCAGCCCTTGCTTGTCTTGAACAGTTAATGAAAAACATGGCTGAGATGAACCAGAAGATCGACGACCTGACCATTGCAGGTCGAAGCTAACGCGAAGAATTTCCAACACGAGGAGCAGTTAGCCGATAGTGTTCAACCCAATTCAGGTGAATTAAATTACTTTTTGTCTAATGCTGTTACTCTCAGGAACGGTAGGACACTCTAGCCATAGGCGACGATGAAGGGAAAGAATCTTGCATCAGACAGGGAATTGTTAGTCCAACCAACGCAAGGGCCAAGAAGATTTTTTGGAGCGGCATCACCAACAAAAAAATCACAAAAATAAAGAAAATACAAAAAAATGCTAAAAGATAACAACAACCTCGGTGGATACAAGCCATCATTGGAGACGCCTGCACAAAGCACAGATTCAGTTCCAACCTTGACGAATCATGAACCTACAACGTAGCCAACGCCAATACTAGAAGCCGAGCCTGCACTTTTTCGTCCATACATTGTAGAGGATTCTATATCTTTTTGTCATCTACCTATAAACAACGATATGGACACAATTTTAAATGACATTATTGAAGATTCTGTAAATATTCCTTTTCTAGAAGCAATGAAAAACACCAAAAAAATGACAAATTTAAAAAAATGCTTTGTCCGATACTGCTATCATTGAGATTATCCAGAATTTGGTCTTCAACATGCCATTGATGAAAGCTGTTGAGTACATGCCCGTTGTGAAGAAAGGGTTGAAAGATGCATGTACGACCAGGCGCATGCCTCATCCTCATAACTCCAGAAGCAAGGGTGGAAAGTCTGAAAAGTACATTCTTACGATGGCCACAGTCAATGATATCAGTAACCTCCCGTATAAGAAGCCAGATAAGGGAGCATTGCTCGTTCGCTGTCGGATGTTCAACCAGGAGTTTGGACATACCTTGCTCAACAACGGGTCGTCTGCCAATCTCATGCCTTCTTTACTACTCACAGAACTTTGGTGAGTACTGCTCAAACCTATGAAGATGATTCTACAATTTGCAGACAAATCCGTTAAGCGGCCCATAGGTTTGTTGGAGGATGTAATCGTCACGGTCCAGGGAATGCAGTTCCCTGTCGATTTTGTCGTGCTATATATGGACATCTCCACACCTTTTCTCCTTACCCCGATCATACTCGAACGACCATTCTTACGAACAACCAATGCAGTGGTGAACTATGGTACTGGAAAGATCACCTTCGGATCCAGCGATAGCAAAAGGAAGATAGAGACCATGTCCGATGCAAGCCCAACAATGAGAACATCTGCGGAGTGTACAAGGGTAATTAATCATTCTAAAGACTGCGAATTTCTGACAGAAATCTAGGACACCAACCTCTTACTTGATGATAATGAGGTCCATGAATTCCTCTCCCCCGAGGACGGATTGGAGCATGCAGTAGAATTTCCCCTTATCAACCTGGATGAGGTTCTTGCTAATACGTTGGATGAGATTCTTGTGGGAATGACGTGACCAAGAATAGAATATGGACGAACCTTGCGATGAGGAGGAAGTCATTGAAAATTTTTGTGAACCTTTTGATCCAGATAAACAATGCATGGTGGGCACCGAACATATGAAAGAACCACCGCCCACTCTAGTAGCTGAAGTCACCACTAAAGCCGCTCCGACTTCGCCAGAGCTGAAGCAACTTCCCTTCAATATGAAATATGCCTTCCTTGCGGGTGAACCGAACATGTATTCGGTCATTATCAATGCGCATCTGACTGAAGATCAAGAATCTCGTCTGATGGAGGTTCTTGAATGTAACCGTAAGGCAATATGCTGGAAGACTTCAGATCTCCATGGGATCAATCTGTCCTTGTGTTCGCATCACATCTTCCTTGAGGAAGACAACAAACCCTCCTGGGAATTTCAAAGAATACTAAATCTGAACCAGCGGGAGGTTGTTATAAATGAAATTTAGAAATGGTGTGATGCGGGATTCATTTATCCCATCTCCGACAGCAAATGGATGATCCCTCTGCATGTAGTGCCAAAGAAATCATGGATCACCATCATGAAGAACAACAAAGGAGAGGAGATTGCGACCAGAGTACCCACTTCTTGGAGAGTGTGTGTAGACTACATAAGACTTAATCTCACCACCAAGAAGGACCACTTTTTGTTACCATTCATCGACTAGATTCTTGAGAGATTGGCCGCGAAGGAATACTTTTACTTCTTGGATGGATACTCTGGGTATAATCAAGTTTCTATCATCCCTGAAGACCAAGAGAAGACCACATTCACCTATCCCTTTGGTAAGTACGCCTTTAGACGGATGCCGTTCGAGCTATGCAATGACCCAACCACATTTCAAAGGTGTATGCTTGCAGTTTTTGCTGATATGGTGGGGAATTTTCTTAAGGTCTTTATGGATGATTTTTTGGTCTACGAGGACTCCTTGGATCAATATCTTGATTATTTAGACCGAGTCTTATAGAGGTGCTGCGAAGTGAATCCGGTGCTCTCGTGGGAGAAGAGCAACTTCATGGTTATTAAAGGAATTGTGCTGGGTCACGTCATTTCTAAATGTAGCATGGAGGTTGACCCAGTCAAGGTGGAGGTAGTTTCTAAACTTGAACCACCTACAACCATCAAGCAGGTCAGGTCATTCTTGGGCCATGCCAGTTTTTACCGGCGATTTATCAAATATTTCAGGAAGTTGGCCAAATCATTGACCGAATTGCTTGGTAAGGAGAATGATTTCATTGTAAATGATCGTGTGCTCCTTGCCTTTAATCCATTGAAGGAACCTATTACTCATGCCCATGTCTTACAACCACCAATTTAGATACAACCGTTTGAGATAATGACATATGCACCATATTATGCCATCAATGATGTGCTCGGACAGAGGAAAGACAATGTCCCATTTGCAATTCACTACGCTTGTCGAATGCTCGATGAAGCCCAATGAAATTACACTGTCACTGAAAAGAAGCTGCTAGCGGTAGTCTTTGCCTTGGAAAAGTTTAGATCCCATCTCCTCGGGTCCAAGGTTATCATATATACAGATCACTCGACCATCCGGTACTTACAACAGAAGGACGCCAAACCACGCCTCATCCGATGGATCCTTCTCCTCTAGGAATTTGATCTTAAAATCTAAGATAAACCTGGAGCAAAGAATGTGGTGGCCGACCACTTATCCAGACTTCTTGAACCTAAATCTCCTGAGCTGAACCCACAACCTATGGCATAAACCTTCCCAGATGAGGTAATTCTGTCAGTTACCTCACTCCCCTGGTACACTGATATCATGAATTATCTCATGTCCAAGAGAACTCTGCAAGATTGACCGAAGCTAAAAGTGGACAATTTTTTGTCTAAAATCCATTTCTACTAGCAGGAGGATCCATATATATTCCCTGAGGGGGCAGATTGCATCTGGAGGAGGTGTATTCCTCAAGAGGAAGTTTCAAGTGTCCTTGCATTGTGCCATGATCGAAACTCTGGAGGACATCATTCAGGCAAACGAATGACAACAAAGGTCCTTTAGAGTGGCCTTTGATGGCCTACATTATTTAAGGATGTAAAAGAGTATGTCAAGTGTTTTACTGACTGCCAAAAGATGGGCGACACCATAGGAATGAGAGATATGATGGCTCTGAAGTTCATTCAGATATCAGAAGTTTTCGACGCATGGGGCATCGACTTTATGGGTCCATTTCCAAACATCCAGGGTTACGAATATATTCTGCTTGCTGTCGACTATGTGAGTTGTTGGGTGGAGGATATTGATTAAGCCAAAATTCAGCGGGTCTTAAGTTCCACACAAGGCGGGAACTCAGTCGAAGTGTCGACCGCGCAGAATCCCAACTAAAATCAACAATTAACCCACACTATAGATATCAAACAATGACAAGCAATGTGAAGTTAAAATTTATTTTTAACTCTACATAAATGGTGTATAGCAAGCAAGTACGTAGAGAGTTCGAACACAGGGAGCAAACAGGGTAGATCAAACAAGTGTGTGTGTGAGTGTGAAGTGTTGTTTACACTAATGCAAAGCAAATATTTTTGTGGGTTTTTATTTTTTAATATATTTTTTATTTCATTTTTAATTTTGTATTTTGATTTTTAATTTTCTAATTTTTATAATTTTATATTTTATATATTTTTTTAATATTGGAATATATAGACAAGGTAATAAAAGGGGTGATAAAATATTGCAAAAATAGTCAAAAATTCAGAAATAAAATCTTTTTGGTCTTTTTATAATTTTTTACTGTTTTTGTGATTTTTGGGTATTTTTAGAATGTTTTTGGTGTTTTAAATAAGCAAAATACAAGAAAACAGTGACTATACTTACTGACCGAAATTAAAATGAGGTTGAAAAATAATAAACCGTACTTAAATTACTCAAATTAAATTTAAAATATAGACAATGAAACAAGGAAGACAAAGCAACTGAGTTTGTATTTTTGTGATTTTTCTATGATTTTCTAGATTTTTATAAAGATATTTAGGGTTTTCTAATTTTTAAGATTTTTCTTTTGCAATTTTTAGTGGTTTTTGGGCTGACATTAGTATATGTCAAAACACACAAGATATAATTTTTTTTTGGAATTTTTCAAAATGTTTTATAATTTTTAGGGATTTTCTAATGCAAACAGTAAGAAAAATGCCTGTTTTTGATTTTTCATAAATATGAAAATGCAACAAAATGAAATCTAAAAATATGGCGTGAAATTTCAATTAACAGGAGCTTAGCATAATTTTTGTGGAATTTTCAAGTTAAAATGATGCCTTAATTAAATCAGATAAGCACGCAAAAATTCTAAGCCTGGCAGGGCTATTTTGCAAATAGACAGAAATCCAGGAGCTTTCAGGCAGTTTTCCCACAAAAATTATAACTAAATAAAATATTCGTTGGACCAAGAATAAATTACAATACCCGCAAACCCTTTCCCGCAAAATCACCAAGGCCACGTGTGCAAAGCACGTGGACTTGTGAGGGGTAAAACTGCAATATTCAAAATCTTGGGGGTTGATATGCAAAAATCCCAGAAATCAATTAATTACCTCTGCAAGTTTTGGTAATAAAACTAAATACGAACAAAGGCCCTTGGTCCCCTTGCAAAATTGCCAAGGTGCGCGTGACCTGCACGTGCCCGGCTAGGGACCTAAATGCAATTCAACAAAACCGGGGGGCCTTACGCAAAAGTTACAAAAGTTTATAACGAATATAGAAATTTTTTATCCTAATAAAATATTACAAGAAAAAGTGAGGATACACTTGCAAAATTTCCTCACCAACCGATGGGACGGCGGGGCGCACTTCACTTAGACACGTGTCAACGTACGGGCGCCCGATGCCCCTTCGGCTCAACGACTGGATTAGATGATCTTCGTGTGATGGACGGTCGCGGGCGCTTGACATCCAACGACATCTGTGCTCCTGGAGGACCTGGCCCAATCGGACGACTGAAGAAGGACGACGAAGAACAGGGAAGCACCACCGGCTGGGCGAGCTTCCCCGACCTCTGCCTCCCTCCTTCGGCACTCCTTCGACTCGCAAAAAGGGCCAGGCTCTTCCTGGAAGGGTCTTCTATGTGCCCGGGGGTGCAAAATGATCCGGCGAAGCTCGGAGGGGCGGCACGAGGTCGGCGGAGCCGTGGAGCTCCAAGAACCTCGGCCGACCTTCAAAATCCTCCCCCAGGTGCGCGATGCAGTTCCTGGACCTGCGAAACAAGTCGATAGGGTCGCGGGCAAAATGCCACGACCCTCCAGTGGCGGAGAAGTGGATGATAGGCGGAGGGTAAAGGAAATGGCAGTTCGCCGGAGCACGCCCCGGCGAGGGAATGGAGTAGGTGGCTCAATGAGTGCGGGGCGAAATGGAATGATGGAAGGCGAAGATATGACTACCAGGAAGCTAAAGCAAACAAGAAAAAGAAAGAAAAGAGACATCAAGAGCAAGGATGCCCGAAGTTGACCTCACGGTGGCGCAACCGTCGGAGATGGGTTGGAACGCGCTTCAGACCGCCTGCCGCACCTCAACAGATGGCCGGGTCGATCCTCTATCACCGGAGACTCATGACGGGCCTCTGGAGGTCTGGGCTTTGGCCAAAAAGCGATTAAAAGGAAAGAGGACGACGAGGGGGTCGGTTTTGAATGGAGGTCGACAGGCGAGAAGAACGAGGCTTTTGGTATTGATGCAGCGATGCACTCCCCGAGGCAAACACTGGGCGTGCAAGGTGGTTCAATGAGGAACAAAAGTCATTAAGGGTGCATCCCCAGAAGGTGAAAGCTAAAGCCTCGAAAAATGGGTGAAAGTGGGTCAAATTCACTTCTGACAGCAGCAGAGAGGGGGGTCAGACAGTTGACCGGGGTCAACTGTCCAAGCCCTCTGGTTGGTCCACGTGGACCAACCAGAAAAACCCTCTGGAAAAAGTTTTGAAAAATAATTTAAAAATAGTAAATTATATTATTTTATTTAGGTTATAAAATAAAAAGTGTTTATTATTTTATAAATTATTTTGTTTCGATTTGTAATTATTTTTATGAGATGTATTTTTACAAGTTTACTTTTATACCCTTTGTAAGTAGAATATCTATATATTTTAGTATTTTATTTTTATTTGGTATTTTCATTTTATTCTTCTTATTTAGTATTTTATAAAATCATAGGATACTTTTATACACATAAATATATTTTTGTTTTATTTTTCTGATTTATTTTGTATAATTAATAAATTATAAGTATATTTTATATAGGTATAAGTATATGTAGTATACCTATATATTTTATAGACATGTATTTTTATTTGAGTATTATTTAAGTTTTTATTTTGATTTTAATGTTCAAATAAATTATAAATAATATTTACAAAATTATAAAGATATAAGAATACAAAAATAATGAATAAATAATAAATTGAATATTTTAATCTGTACACGTATACTACAAGGGTCCAAAACTCAACTTTCAAACCGTAACTTCGAAAAATACGAAACCACCTCCATTAAATAGATTATTTTAAGCTATATACAATTAAAGGTGAGTTTGGTACATTTCGAGTTTTTATTTGCAAGATACGGGTATGGGAAGTAGGAGTTTGGAATCTTATTCAGACCATAACTTTTTATCTGTGTATTATTTTTTTGTGAAATCAATTTTGTATTTTTGTTTTATTTAATTATCTACAACTTTCATGTACAAAGTTTCTTTATTTGAGCTATAAAAAGTGGAACCAAAAATAGGTCCCAAAATGAATAAAGAATGAATTAAATAGAAGGGGTTTTTATTGTATTTTGACCCTTATCTCCCCCTACTTAGTTCCTTGTCGACCTATTCATCAAGATGCCTAGGTCTCGGGGTTTTGGCTCATAAAATATTTACAATATTTTATTCCTTTTCTTTTCTTTTATTTATTCTCTAATTTTAGCTTTAATTACAGTATTTTGTACACTATTTAGATGCACATGTATGAATGCTAAGATGATGGATTTAATGTTATTTACACGCATTTGCTAGGGTTTTTGATGCCAAAATAATAGAATTAAGATGATGAAATATGGCTTCATCATCCCCCTATACTTTACCTTTGCTAGTCCCTAGCAAACACTTATGCAATAAGTGCAAAAAGAAAAAGAAAGAAAAGAAAAAGAAGAACTTGGATTTAGTTTAATGATCAAACTTGTCCTCACAAAATCAAAGTTTAGAGCTTAAGTCGGACCTTTGGAATTTTAGTGCGGGCGGAACCTTAATGAGATCTGAATTTGAAATCCAACAGTCCCTGAGAATCCCAAAACTCTGTCCAAGTCTCCTCAATAACCAGGTCAGAAATATCTCAACTCATACGCAAACCCTTACGACTATGAATCTGACTCGTACAATGTAAGTGATGGTGGCTCTCCCCAACTAGAATGACAAAGAAACTGACTTCTCTAGTACGACAACCCAATGATTCCCCAATCCTACAACTCCATCCTCGAGGAGCGGGGTATTCCCTTCTAAGTTCAAGTGGCAACCAGCTCAAGAGGAGGGGATGAAGAGAAGAATGGACGGTGGCCAGTGTAGCTACCTATCCTAGGATGCAAGACCAGTGTAGTCAAGTCATCCAGCTGCAGGCTCACATGATTTGACTTTGGAACTCAAGCTTGCTTATTGACTTTACAACATTTGTACATACTTTGCAGGCTTTTTATTTTTGTACATGCCTGAACATTTTTTTTTGAATACTATTCACAACAGCATTTACATAAGGAGTTTTTCCTCTTGAGCAAGTAGACTATCCCTCTTTTGAAGCTTTATCGCAACCCACAACCTCCTATCTTTAGACTTCCTAATTACTGGACAGGTTGGGGTGCACTTCCCTCCCTAGAGGAGGACAAATGTTTCCATTTGTGTGCGTCTCATACCGGCAAATCCAATCCCCTCACCACTCCAACTGAGTTGAGCCATGTGAAAGGTGCATGTGTTCAAGTTAGGTCATTATCAACAAGAGTCGTGAGTGTGCTCCGAAATACTCTACTTAGGCAGTTAAGAATCCATTGAACCAAGTCTCGTCATCCTCAAAGAATTAAGTCAACTAGACCTGAAGTACCTCAAACCCGGTTCCTATAAGGTTCCTGTTATTACGTAGATTTTAAGGTCCAACCAAGCTCCATTCTCCGGATTTAATTTAGACTTGCTCAACTATCAAACTCAATCCGAAAAATGCTCATGCTATGTAATGCTATGCAGAAAAATATCTTTGTGATGCAATTTTCAAGATTTTGAACTTTTTATGTGTTTTTGAAAAGATGATGCATATGCATTTTTTAGATTTTTGAAAAGATTTTTCAAGTGTTTTTGGATTTTAATTTTGCAAATGTTTTTGGGATTTTTGAAAACAAAAGATTTTGGCCAGAACTAGGTTAAAATATTTACATGGGAGTGCTTCTTATATTTACAAGAAGTGATTTTTTAAGAATTTACAGGGTAAGTGGTCAATTTTATACATATATATATATAAAGAATTTAACGTGTGATGTATATATTCCTCAAACTTATTTGACACAAGTTTTTCAAAGAATTTTGAAAACTCTAGTCCAAAATAATTTTTACAAACATTTTACAAACATGTATACACATTTGAAAATCATTTTGCAAAGGTTTTCAAACAGCATAGATAGATTTTTCAAAATATTTCTGCAACTATTTTTCAAACCATTTGCAAATCATTTTTCAAATATTTTATTTCACACAAAGAAAATAGGTTTTTACAATCAAACTGTTTTTACAAAGGTTGAAAACATGTAACCAAATGTTTTCCAAATAGTTTTCAATAGATTTTCACAAAGATTTTCAAACTATTTTTCAGACATTTTGCAAAAACATTTTCACCTGATTTATTAATCAGTATATACAAAAAGAATTTGAGGAACAAAACACCTTTTTATTAGGGATTTTAATGAATTTTAAATAATTATTATCCATATTATTAAGAAAATACGAAAGTGCAAGTTATGGCTAAAGTATATACACAGTATATACGACCCCCCTATACTTAGCTTGAGCTATGTCCTCATAGATCGGAGAGAAAATAGAAGACATAACTCGTACTAAGTTTTGACAAGTCTAAAGAATGAAGGAATAACTGAATGAATCAATGAGAAGTTGATCGTCCCCCCATACTTAGGATCAAATAATCCTAAGTATAGCAGACTGTACACAATGCAGGGAGGGTCAAGGGTGGGAATGAACAGATCGTACTCAGATTGTCTCCCCCTATACTTAGGGTAAGATATCCCTAAGTATAGACAAGAAGAGGAGACAATGGAGAGGATCAAAGAATGGAGAAACTCAGGATGCACGCCCCCCTATACTTAGGACAAAGTACGTCCTGTCCTAAGTATAGAAGTCTGACAAAAAGGGGCGACACCTTTCTGATATATACATAAGATAGAATAGGAAAAGAAGAAAAGAAGAAAAGGAGAAAAGATATCAACCGATGGAAGAAGATAGGCACGAATGTACGCACTCCCCCTATACTTAGGGTGAAAGAAGCCCTAAGTATAGGCAACAACAGGAGTAATGAAACGGAACGACGAATGAACACTCGGCTCGTCCACCCCCCAATACTTAGGACAAAGTACGTCCTAAGCAAGGCAAACACGAGAATGGGTGGACGAGCAATACGGAAGATAGACAGAGAGTCACGGGAGAGAATCTACAACATAAATGGATGAGCATAAGAAGGTGGAAAGCAAACCTTCTTGCGGGACCGCTGAGGGATAGATCTGGTGTGGTGTATGTCGACATCGGGGTCCATAGTGGACAGAAGCCGATCAGGGTCGACACGGTGAAGGCCCTCAGTGGAATCAAAACGGAAAGGGACGAACTGATCAATGGAAGCAGTATGGCTAGGTTCTCCCTTGGTGGTCTTATGGTGTGAAGGCGCAGACGTGTGAGTGGAAGAAATGTGGTCAGGTCTGGCCTTGGAAGTCTCGCAGATGTCGAAGTGGAATGGGACAAACTCATCATCCTCGGAAGAAGTGTAATCGGAGTCGTCCTGCGAGGTCTCGACCAGGTCAAAATCAAAAGGAACGAAGTCATCTGTGGAAATATCTGAAGTTTGTTCGTCCTAAAGAGTTTCACTTGAATCATCTTTTTCATCAAGAGGCCAAAAATTTTTAATATTCGCATCATATCCGACCTCAATCATCATCACTTTTGAGTGACCAGGAACAGATTTATCAGTGGAAGTAGTCAAACCAGGTCCGTCCTGTCTAGTCTTGCTATCTGCCTGCTTCTCAATAGGATCAATCATGTAAATGCTTTGGATTTCATCAACACATTGCCACACACCAGAAGGAGGAACCACGAGGTCTATGCTTTCCGATTTCCTCCCCTTTCGGGGGATTCGTCGGGTCTCATCAGTGGTCGCTAAGCTAACATCTCTAATATCATCAGATCGGTCACAGGCCTCGGAGTCAGCTAGAATCGGTGAAGGTGCATCAGGTGCAGGTCTCTGGTCAACTGTAGGTGTGGTGATCAACACTTCGCTCGTCAACAAGACGGAAGCGAATCTCTCCTAATCCATAGTCAATAACGGCCCTCGCAGAGGCAAGGAATGGTCGTCCCAGGATGATTGGAGATGGCTCCCCTGTGGAGGTCTCCATGGGCAACACGACAAAATCAACATGATGGCTCGTGCCCTGAATCGAAATGACGACGTTTTCAAGGATACCCTTCGGCCTCTTAATAGATCCATCAGCAAACTAAACGATCATCCTGGTTTTCTTGAGAGGCCCTAAGTGAAGAGACTGTACCAGCGAGAAGGGTAATATGCTAATAGACGCACCGCCGTCTAGGAGAGTATGATCACATGTATGGTCAGAGATGGTGCAAGTGATGAAAGGAGTAGCTGCTTTCTTCTTTCTGGGAATGGGACGGTGTGTGATGGCGTGGGCAGTGGCCATGGTCAAAATGTGACGCTCAGATCTACTCCTCCGCTTTCTCTTTTTGGGAAGAGGAGCCGATAAATGGGTCATGGCCTGCCGAAGTGGGGCACGGATAATCTCATGAATAGAAGCCACCACTTCGGGTTCAGATAGCATTTTTTTGAATTTTTGGACCTCCTCCATACAAGGGAGGAAGTCGGAATCAGCATGTACATGAGGAGTACCCAGAGCAGTCTGTACATAGGCACCCTCGAGGTTGGAGATGGGACAACAAGTGAGTGGATGTGTGGTCAAATGATTGGGTAATTGGCCCCTATCCTCACAACGTGGCTCGATCGTGTGACTCCCAAAATATTTTTGTGTTTTTAAAATTTTCTCATTTTTTTGTATTTTTGGTGATTGCAAGCTCCCATGATCTCCCACAAGTACATCTGTATCCTCGACGAAAGGATCATTAATCTCGTTTTTCCTCAAGATAGCAAGATTATCATTCATCAAATCAATGCGCTTTGTCATTCGGTTCAAGATATCACTTATAGAGATCGAGGGAGGTGACTCCAACAGGTCAGACTCGGGTGGATGTGAAAGTGGAGGTGGATAATATACGGGTGGAGGTGGAGGTGGGTAGAAGTCCGAGTCGTGATATTGTGGCTGAGGCGGATATGTACAAAAGTCAGAAAAATTAGGAGGAGGATCCTCCTGATAAAAGGGAGGCAGACCGGCTGGAGGGTACGAGGAATCCGCAAAATCCGGATAAAAATTGCTCCAGGGATCCATCTCGAAACGAGAGAAAAATGATCGGGAGAGCACGACGGTCAAGTCAAGAGAGGTGAGAAGAAAGGCACAAATGTGCAGAGTGATCTAGAATGCACACAAAACAATCACAAGCAAAAATGAAACAATCAAACCCTCAATTCACCTACTCAACTTGGTAGAGACCGAAAAAAATCGGTCTTTTTATCTTGTATGTTTTAGAGTTAGGTGAGAAGTCAAGAAGTTGCACAAACACTTAGGGCTGAGAATGGGATTTTGGCACTAATCCTTAGTGTGTGCGCGAGTAAGTAAAAGCGAAGACAATGAGGGGATTACTCGCCCCAATATAAGCTTTTTATTTTTGGTGGTTTTTAGGGTCAAGTAATATTAACAGTCCCAATTTTATTGATTATCACTTTTTTGGATTTTTAATAAAAATGCACAATCCTAACGGGGATTCAATTTTACTTAGCACCTAGTTTGGCAAAATCAGAGGTAGAGAGTCGGAAAAGCAATGCAAGTGACAAAATGATGATGTATGCTAAAGCGTAAATGCTCACCTTGCCTCCAGCACTCTACATGCAGGGATGCTCAGCAGAATTGAAACCTAATCTATATGCAAATGTAAAGCCGATGAAATCGCCCTAAGTTTCAGAAATTGCTATTAACGTGAAGAACCACAAGTCGGTAACCGATCCTCAATCCAAAAAGTCCAGTCTAGACTCACCCCTCCTCTTCTCGACAAATCGAGTTCAGGAGTAGCGCTTGATGGGGTGAGCTCGCGGCGCGGCGGATCTAAGATGATGAAACGACTGTTTAAAATTTGACTAAGTCCAAACGCGGCTATAGGTACATGCAAATCTATTAGGTGTTTGGCCTTAATCTATCGCAAGCAATCCTAGAACTAAGGGCTCAATCACACAAAGGAAGGAAAACAAAACCAGGAAACAAAGGGAAAAAGATGCGATGAAAACCGTAAAATCTGCGGTGAGCCCCCGGGTGAACAAACACCCGGAAATTGGGCCGAAAGTCCTGAGTGTCCCTGTACCTGTATTATTACAAATATAGAGTCTCTCTCTCACAATAAATTACACAAAATAAATACAACACAAAAAATGCTCAAAAATACGACTGTCTTCTCAAGTCCTCCCTGCCTTCTTTGATGCTAGGTCAGAAGTCTCCTACTGCCTTCACGTGGGTGCACCGACGCCCAAGGTAGATCGTCTCCCTCGATCCGCAGTTCCTCGCACAAAGTCAACAAGGAAGAGTGATTAGACAAGTCAAGCAATGATATCAAATAAGTGAGCAAATAAAGAAAGCAAAAATGTAGACAAGTATCACAATCACGAAGCGAAGATGATCTCCGCGCTGTTGCTCCCCGGCAACAGTGCCATTTGATTAAGCCAAAATTCAGCGGGTCTTAAGTTCCACACAAGGCGGGAACTCAGTCGAAGTGTCGACCGCGCAGAATCCCAACTAAAATCAACAATTAACCCACATTAAAGATATCAAACAATGACAAGTAATGTGAAGTTAAAATTTATTTTTAACTCTACATAAATGGTGTATAGCAAGCAAGTACGTAGAGAGTTCGAACACATGGAGCAAATAGGGTAGATCAAACAAGTGTGTGTGTGTGTGTGAGAGAGAGAGAGAGAGAGTGAAGTGTTGTTTACACTAATGCAAAGCAAATATTTTTGTGGGTTTTTAATTTTTAATATATTTTTTATTTAATTTTAAATTTTGTATTTTGATTTTTAATTTTCTGATTTTTATATATATTTTATATATTTTTTTAATATTGGAATATATAGACAAGGTAATAAAAGGGGTGATAAAATATTTATAAAAATATGCAAAAATAGTCAAAAAATCAGAAATAAAATCATTTTGGTCTTTTTATAATTTTTTACTGTTTTTGTGATTTTTTTGTATTTTTAGAATGTTTTTGGTGTTTTAAATAGGCAAAATACAAGAAAACAGTGACTATACTTGCTGGCCGAAATTAAAATGAGTTTGAAAAATACTAAACAGTATCTAAAATTCCTCAAATTAATTTTAAAATATAGACAATGAAACAAGGAAGACACAACAACTGAGTTTGTATTTTTGTGATTTTTCTATGATTATCTAGATTTTTATAAAGATTTTAGGGTTTTCTAATTTTTAAGATTTTTCTTTTGCAAGGTTTTTGGACTGACACTAGTAGATGTCAAAACACACAAAATATAATTTTTTTGGAATTTTGCAGAACGTTTTTATAATTTTTAGGGATTTTCTAATGCAAACAGTAAGAAAAATGCCAGTTTTGGATTTTTAATTAATATAAAAATGCAACAAAAATGAAATCTAAAAATATGGCGTGAAATTGCAAGTTAACAGGAGCTTAGCATAATTTTTGTGGAATTTTCAAGTTAAAATGATGCCTTAATTAAATAAGATAAGCATGCAAAAATTCTAAGCCTAGCAGGGCTATTTTGCAAATAGACAGAAATCCAGAGGCTTTCAGGCAGTTTTCCCACAAAAATTATAACTAAATAAAATATTTGTTGGACCAAGAATAAATTACAATACCCGCAAACCCTTTCTCGCAAAATCACCAAGGCCACGTGTGCAAAGCACGCGGACTTGGGAGGGGTAAAACTGCAATATTCAAAATCTTGGGGGTTGATATGCAAAAATCCCAGAAATCAATTAACTACCTCTGCAAGTTTTGGTAATAAAACTAAATACGAACAAAGGCCCCGGGTCCCCTTGCAAAATTGTCAAGGTGCGCGTGACCTGCACATGCCCGGCTAGGGACCTAAATCTAATTCAACAAAATCGGGGGGCCTTACGCAAAAGTTACAAAAGTTTATAACGGCTACAGAAAGTTTTTATCCTAATAAAATATTACAAGAAAAAGCGAGGATACACTTGCAAAATTTCCTCACCAACCGATCGGACGGCGGGGCGCACTTCACTTAGACACGTGTCAACGTACGGGCGCCCGATGCCCCTTCGGCTCAATGGCTTCGATTAGATGATCTTCGTGTGATGGACGGTCGCGGGTGCTTGACATCCAATGACAGTTGTGCTCCTGGAGGACTTGGAAAAATCGGACGACTGAAGAAGGACGACGAAGAACAGGGAAGAACCACCAGCTGGGCGAGCTTCCCTGATCTCCGCCTCCCTCCTCCGGCACTCCTTCGACTCGCAAAAAGGGACGGGCTCTTCCTGGAAGGGTCTTCTATGTCCCTGGGTGCAAAACGATCCGGCGAAGCTCGGAGGGGCGACACAAGGTCGACGGAGTCGTGGAGCTCCAAGAACCTCGGTCGGCCTTCAAAATCCTCCCCCAGGTGCGCGATGCAGTTCCTGGACCTGCGAAACAAGTCGATAGGGTCGCGGGCAAAATGCCGCGACCCTCCAGTGGTAGAGAAGTGGATGATAGGCGGAGGGTTAAGGAAATGGTGGCTCGCTGGAGCACTCCCCGGTGAGGGAATGGAGTAGGTGGCTCAATGAGTGCGGGGCGAAATGGAATGATTGAAGGCGAAGATATGACTACCAGGAAGCTAAAGAAAACAAGAAAAAGAAAGAAAAGAGACCTCAAGAGCAAGGATGCCCGAAGTTGACCTCACGGCGGTGCAACCGCCGGAGATGGGTTGGAACACGCTTCAGACCGCCTGCCGCACCTCAACAGATGGCCGGGTCGATCCTCTGTCACCGGAGACTCACGACGGGTCTCTGGAGGTCTGGGCTTTGGCCAAAAAGCGGTTCAAAGGAAAGAGGAAGATGAGGGGTCGGTTTTGAATGGAGGTCGACAGGCGAGAAGAACGAGGCTATTGGTATTGATGCAGCGATGCACTCCCCGAGGGAAACACTGGGCGTGCAAGGTGGTTCAATGAGGAACAAAAGTCATTAAGGGTGCATCCCCAGAAGGTGAAAGCTAAAGCCTCGAAAAATGGGTGAAAGTGGGTCAAACTCGCTTCTGACAGCAGCAGAGAGGGGGGTCAGACGGTTGACCGAGGTCAACTGTCCAAGCCCTCTGGTTGGTCCACGAGGACCAACCAGAAAAACCCTCTGGAAAAAGTTTTGAAAAATAATTTAAAAATAGTAAATGATATTATTTTATTTAGGTTATAAAATAAAAAGTGTTTATTATTTTATAAATTATTTTGTTATGATTTTTAATTGTTTTTATGAGATGTATTTTTAGAAGTTTACTTTTATACCCTTTGTAGGTAGAATATCTATATATTTTAGTATTTTATTTTTATTTGGTATTTTTCATTTTATTCTTTTTATTTAGTATTTTATAAAATCATAGGATACTTTTATATGCATAAATATAATTTTGTTTTATTTTTCTGCTTTATTTGTATAATTAATAAATTATAAGTATATTTTATATAGGTATAAGTATATGTAGTATACCTATGTATTTTTATTTGAGTATTATTTAAGTTTTTATTCTGATCTTAATGTTCAAATAAATTATAAATAATATTTACAAAATTATAAAGATATAAGAATACAAAAATAATGAATAAATAATAAATTGAATATTTTAATCTGTACAAGTATACTACAAGGGTCCAAAACTCAACTTTCAAACCGTAACTCCAAAAAATACGAAACCACCTCCATTAAATAGATTATTTTAAGCTATATACAATTAAAGGTGAGTTTGGTAATTTCGAGTTTTTATTTGCAAGATACGGGTCTGAGAAGTTGGAGTTTTGGAATCTTATTCAGACCATAACTTTTTATCTGTGTATTATTTTTTGTGAAATTAATTCTATATTTTTCTTCATTTAATTATCTACAACTTTCATGCACAAAGTTTCTTTATTTGAGGTACAAAAAGTAGAACCAAAAATAGGTCCCAACGTGAATAAAGAATGAAATAAATAGAAGGGGTTTTTATTGTATTTTGACCCTTATCTCCCCCTACTTTGTTCCTTGTCGACCTATTCATCAAGATGCCTAGGTCTCGGGGTTTTGGGTCATAAAATATTTACAATATTTTATTCTTTTTCTTTTCTTTTATTTATTCTATAATTTTGGCTTTAATTACACTATTTTATACACTATTTAGATGCACATGCATGCATGCTAAGATGGTGGATTTAATGTTATTTACACGCATTTGCTAGGGTTTTTGATGCCAAAATGATAGAATAAGGATGATGAAATGTGGCTTCATCAGATATTCCCACCCGAACTGCCGACAGTCGGACTGTTTGTCGATTCTTAAGAGATCACATCATTGCACGGTTCAGGATTCCCAAAATTCTCATATCAAATGGGGGTATCCATTTCATAAACAGAGAGGTGAAGAAGCTGACTTAGGAATTCTGTATCGAACATCGTGTTGCTTCACCATACCATCCATAGTCTAATGGCTTAGTTGAATGTTCAAATAGGGAGATAAAAACAATTCTACAAAAGCTTGCGTGTCTGGATCGCAAGAACTGGTCTCAGTTGCTTGATTCAGTTCTTTGGGCTTATAGAACCGTGTACAAGTCACTCTTGGGAATGTCTCCCTACCGTCTTGTTTATGGAAAGCCATGTCATATGCTCGTTGAGCTAATTCACAAATCTTTATGGGTCATCAACATATGTAATCTGGATTCTGAGAAAGCTGGGAAGAATCGAAAAGTGGATCTGAACAAATTATTGGAATTCAGAGACTTTGCATACGGCAACAACCTGGTGTACAAGGAGAAGGTCAAAACATGGTGTGACAAGTATATTCACCGCAAATCCTTCGAGATGGGTCAGAAGTGTGGTTGTTTGATGCGAAATCAAAGATATTTCCAGGTAAACTGAAAAGGAAATGGACTGGGCTGTTTATAATGAGGCATGTGTGTGATGGAAGCTTAATGATATCTAGTTTGTCAGCTGACGCACAACCATTTGTAGTCAATGGACAACTTTTGAAGCCTTATCTTGAATATGATACATTTCCGTCTGTCGTTGACTCCATTCAAGTAATTGACGAAGATGAGCTGAATGTTTCCGCAACCACAATCGAAGGCAAAGTAAAACAAAACACTTTTGAATGACTTTTCTGCTTGTCTTTTTTTCTTCTTTTCCTTCTTTCCCCTCTTATTCTACCGATAAAGGTGTCATTCCCGTCATCATTGCTACACTTAGGATGCACTTTATCCTAAGTGTAGGGGGGATGGGCATTCCAAGTTGTTCATATCTACTCCTCTATCTTCTGATCTTTTTTCTACTTTTCTTCTTTTCCTTTTCTATTTTCTTTTTCTATCGAGAAAGATGTCATCCATTTTTGTTTGTCTTCTATACTTAGGACGTGCTTTGTCCTAAGTATAGGGGGGTGTGCACCCAGATTTCCTCTATTCTTTGATCCTCTCTACTGTCTCCTCTTCTTGTCTATACTTAGGGATATCTTACCCTAAGTATATGAGGAGATAGTCTGAGTACGATCTGTTCATTCCCACCCTTGACCCTCCTTGCTTTGTGTACAATCTGTTATATTAGGATTATTTGATCCTAAGTACAGGAGAGACGGTCAACTTCTCCTTCATTCATCTATTCTTTAGACTTTTCTATGCTCAATACGAGTTATGTCTTCTTTTTTTCTTTCTGATCTATGAGGACATAACTCAAGCTCAATATAGGGGGGACGCATATACTCCGTATATACTTTAGCCATAACTTGTACTTTCATATTTTTTAAATAAATATGGATAAAAATACTTTAAAATTCATTAAAAATACTTAATAAAAGATGTTAATTATTCCTCGAATTCTTTTTTTATTTACTGATTAATAAACTAGGTGAAAATGTTTTTTACAAAATATTTGAAAAAATAGTTTGAAATTCTATTTGAAAAAATATTTTGAAAAATATTTGGAAAATTTTTGTTCAACATTTCCAACTTTTGTAAAAAATGTTTTGTTTTGAAAAAAATATTTTCTTTGTATGAAATAAAATGTTCGAAAATTTATTTGTAAATATTTGGAAAATGGTTGCAAAAATATTTGAAAAATCTATATATTGTTTGAAAAACCTTTTCAAAATGATTTTCAAATGTGTGTACATGTTTGTAAAAATTGTTTGTAAAAAATATTTTGGACTATAGTTTCAAAATTGTTTGTAAAACCTTTGTCAAGTAAGTTTGAGGGATATAGGCATCACACTAAAATTCTGTATGTATATATCTATAAAATTGAGCATTTACTCCTTATAAATTTTGAAACCCTAAATCTTGTAACTGTAAGATACATCCCCGTAGTACCTAGTTTTTATCGAAAATCTTTTGTTTTCCAAAAATCCCAAAAACATATGAAAGAAAAAGAAAAAAACTAAGATACCAAAAATATTTGAAAAATATTTTTGAAAAATACATAAATGCATTTGCATCATCTTTTTCAAAAATCCATAAAAAGTTTGAAACTTTGAAAATTACATCACAAAAATATTTTCAGCATTCTACATAGCATTTTCATGGCATTCCCATTTTTCGGATTGTGTTTAATAATTGAAAAAGTCTAAGTAAAATCTGGAGATTGGAGTTTGGTTGGACCTTAAATCTATCTATCTAACATGAACTTTATGGGAATTGGAATTGAGGTACTTCAGGTCTAGTTGACTTAATTCTTTGAGGATCACGAGACTTGGTTCAATGGATTCTTGACTGCCTAAGTAGAGTATTTCATAGCACACACACGGCTCTTGTCGATAATGACCTAACTTGGCCACCTGCACCTTTCACTTGGTTCAACTCAGTTGGAGTGGTGAGGAGATTGGATTTGTCGATATGAGACGCACACAAGTGGAAACATTTATCCTCCATTAGGGAGGGAAGTGCACCCCAACCCGTCCGGTGATGATGAATTTTGAAGACAAGAGAGTGTGGGTTGCAATAAAGCTTCAAAAGAGGGATAGTCTACTTGCTCAAGAGGAAAAAGTCCTTATGTAAATGTTGTTGTATATAGTATTTTGAAAAAAAGAAAGAAAAAAAAGCAAAAAGCAAAAACTCCAAAAAAGTGGACATGCCTGAATAAAAATAAAAAGCCCGTCGGAGTGTATATATTTGTATAGTCAATAAGAAAGCTTGAGCTTCAAAGTCAAATAATGTGAGCTTGCAGTTGAATGACTTGACTACACTAGTCTTGCATCCTAGGATAGGTAGCTACACTGGCTACCGTCCATTCTTCTCTTCACCCCCTCTTCTTGAGCTGGTTGTCACTTGAAATTAGAAGGGAATACCTCGCTCCTCGAGGTACGAGTAATTGGATTGGGGAATCATTGGGTTGTCATACTGGAGAAGTCAGTATCTTTATCATTTCAGTTGGGGAGAGAAACCATCACTTACACTGTACGAGTCAGATTCATGGTCGTAAGGGTTTGCATATGAATTGAAGAATTCTGACCTGGCTATTGAGGAGACTTGAGTAGGGTTTTGGGATTCTCAAAGGATGTTGGATTTCAAATCCGGTTCCCATTAAGGTTCCGCCCACACTAAAATTCCAAAGGTCCAATTTAGACTCCAAACTTTGATTTTTTGAAGACAAGCTTGATAATTAAATTTAATCCATCTTTCTTCTTTTTCTTTTCTTTGTTTCTCTCTTTTCCACTTATTGAATAAGTGTTTTCTAGGGACTAGCAAAGGCAAGTATAGGGGGATGATGAATCTACATTTCATCATCTTTATTTTATTGTTTAGGCCTTTAAAACCCTAGTAAATGCGTGTACATAGGCTTAATTCATGCATTTTATCATTCATGCATTTGTGTGTAAAACATGTATAAAATACAGTTTTTAAAGCCAAAATTATAGAATAAAGAAAAGAAAAGAAAAAGAATAAAATATTGAAGATATTTTATGACCCAAACCCCAAGACCTAGGCATCTCGATGACTAGGACGACAAGGAATAAATTAGGGGGAGATAAGTGCCAAAAACCAATAAAAACACCTTTTATTTAATTCATTTTTATTCATTTTGGGACTTATTTTTAGTTCCGCTTTTTATACATCAAATAAAGAAACGTTGAACATGAAATTTATAGATAATAAAATTAAAAAAATACAAAATTGATTTCATACAAAAATAATATACCGATAAAAAGTTATACTCAGATTAAGTTTCCTAAATCCCAACTTCCCAGACCTATATCTCTCAAATAAAAACTCAAAATATATAAAAATTACCTTTATTGTATGAATAAGCTATTTAATGAATGTGGTTTCATATTTTTTGGAGTCACGGTGTGAAAGTTAGGTTTTGGACCCCTATTGTATACTTATATCGATTAAAATATTCATTTTTATTTATTATTTATTATGTTTACAATTTTATATTTTTATAATTTTGTAAATATTATTTATAATATATGTACATATTAAAAGTGGAATAAAAGACAAAGAAATTACAAAAATAAAATTGGTAAAGAAAACATATAGATGAATTGCCTATATCTATACCTATATTAGATAATATATCTATTTATTTAATTGTATATTTCACATCACAAAAATAAAATAAAAATATATTTAAGTGTATAAAATTAGGTTATAAATATATAAAATAATAAACCTAATTAATAAAATAAAAATATAATAAAAGATTAAAATAAATAGATAAATAGACCTATATATAGCCCTTAAAAATAACTTGTAATTTTAAAGCTCTAAAAAATAAATAAAAATCATAATAAAATAACTCAGAAAATAATAAATATTTTTCATCTTATAACTTAAAATTAATAAAATCGTTTATTTTTTTAATATAATTTACAAATAATTTCTTGAGGCTTTTTCCTGGTTGGTCCATGTGGACCAACCAGGAGCGTCAAAGAGTTCACATGCGGTCAACTCTTGGACCAACCTCTGCTGGATGTCAAAAATCATTTTTGTCCATTTTCTTGGATTTTTGGAGGCCTATCCTTGCATCATTTCATGATTCACCCTTCACGACCTTTTCTCCCTGTAGATCGATGATACACGCCCTAGTGTCTTCTTGGGTCAAGCATCGCTGATTCGCTTGGTCTTCATTGATTCTTGGAGCCACTCATCAACGTGTATACAAATACCTCCAATCTTCCTTTTGAATTTCGATCCCTCTTCTACCCCAAACCCTAAATCCGAGCATTGAAGGTTGTTCCTGGTGACAGCAGGAACGCACCCGCTCGTTGGCAAGGCGTCTTGGGGTATTGAATCGAGGCCGATCCAGCTTGCCGGCGCTCCTCGTCGGAGCTTGCTCATGACATGTCCCAGTGAGCTTCTTTCTCTCTTTCTATGTTCTTTTCATTCCTTATTGCAACAATAGTTAGAGTCCGCGAGTTGTTGCTTCTGATTTCACCCCTCATCACATGAATCTCAAAATATTTATCCAATGGAGCTCCTTGCTGTGCCAGATCATTCCAGTACCCCCCGATGCTCTCCACCTCACTAATCACCCGCACCTCCTTCCTCTTCACCCCAACATCACTTTCCGCCCAGCATTCCTCCAGATCATACATGGATCTGGCCCGTCAACCTCCTTTCTCCGCTGTACGCCAGAGGTCGCCCCCCTGACCCACTCTGCTCCATCCCATCACCAAACGAGCCCCCTAAAACCTTCCCATTTTGCTGTGTTTCACGTATGCAGGTCTGGAGGATTGAGACCCCTTGAGGGGTCGATTTTTGATAAGCTTTGTAGGTACCTGGTGCTCAAGATACTCTCCGACTTTGCGGTGGCGCACCAGTGCTTCTCAGGACATTTTGGCATCACCGCGCATTCGGGGATCCTTCCAGGGTTCTTTGGGGCTTAGTTGCAGCATCTTAGGCGACCGGATCCGCTCGCCATCGTCATCGGAAGTTTGTTGCGGTGAGCCTTACTTCTCGTTCTTCCAAGTGGCTTCTACGTCGTCCGATGACACCTATTCTTGGAGGCCATCCAACAGCCGTTGGATCTCCGCCGCCCAACACCGTTGATCTCTAGCCAATGATCTAATCTGAGCCATCAAAGATGAACCATCATCACCACTCCTCATGCTGACACGTGGATAAGTGATGGGAGTAGCACCGTCCAATAGCCCGTTCGTTGGGTATTTTGCATATTACCCTCGGTCATTTTTTGTATGTAAATATTAGTTATAATCTCTCCTAACATTTAAAACTTTTGTAATATTTGCGAAAACATCCCTATACTTTAAGCATTTGCACGTTGGTCCTCGCCACGACACCTCACGTGACTAACGCACGTGAGGGGTGGCATTTTGCAGGAGTACCCTTACATCTTTGGTTATTTTCGTTCGGTCTAGAAACTTTTAGTATTAATTATACATTTCTGTAAAATTGTACTTTGGCCTTGGATTTCTTGTTATTTGCAATTATACCCTCACCAGTAGCGTAGTTTCTCTTTGCTGTGTCTATGTATTTCATACATCTATTTAGCTCGAAAAAATCCAAAAAATAGCATTGTGTTCCTGTTGCATTGTGCTTTTACGTTATCTACTTTTTTTCATTTTTGAAGATATTTATTATTTATAAAAAAATAAAAGTGTCTTTTTCTCCCTATTTGGAAAAGAAAATACATAAAAATTAGAAAACCTTTTTGAAAAATTCCAAAAAAATATATTCCATATTTATTTAATATTTTACAACTTCAGACTAAAAATAAATAAAAAATATAAAAGAAACTCATAAAAATTGAAAATCCTTAAAACATTTATAAAAATATAAAAAAACCTTAAAAATACCAAACATATAACTTCTGCTTCTGAATTTTATTATTATTATTATCTTTATATTAAGATTAATTTGGAGAATTTTTTGTTATTGTTTGATATTTTTTATTTCCAATTTAATTTCAGGTATTTATTTTAAATCCTATTTGGGTATTTTTTACTTTAAAAATATATAAAAATTAGCAAAGTTTTCTATAAAAATAAAAAACAATAAAAAATATAAAACACAAAAATATTTTATTTTCTTTATTTTACCTATCTTTGTTAATTTTTATATATACCCTAGTCTCTCTTGTATATATATCTTATATATAGCTTCATATATATATTAAAAGGAAAAGAAAATATAAAAAGATAAAAAGTATAAAAAGAAAATATAAATCAAAAAATTAAAAAAATCAAAATATAAAATATAAAATAAAAAAATAAATAAAAATTATAAAATTAAAACCCCTTAGAAATTGTAACTTGGATAAGTGTTTGAGAGATAAAGTGTGCCTTGATTTCTTATCTTGTCTGCTCTATTCCTTTACTTCCTGTATTCAACCCCTACTTGCTTGCCATTATACATTCTTAGCAGGGTATAATAAATTTTAACTCCTGCTCTTAATTGCTTAATTACTTGTGTGGGTTAATTGTTGAACAATGAGAGCATTCGAGTAGTCGCCTCAGCGACAGTGGGCCTGAATTGTCAGGCCATTACTTAGCGACTCCCATCTTTTCATTTTTCACTAAGTGCTAAGTAATATTGATTCCTCGTTAGGTATGTGCATTTTTTATTAAAAAAATGATAACAATACAATTGAGCCTGCTAATATTACTCGAACCTCAGATTGACCAAAAAGAAAATTTTCTCTTGGGGTGAATAATCCCCTCATTGTCTTCGCTTTTATTTGCTCACGCACACTAAGGACTAGTACCCAAATCCTATTCAGCGTCCTAAGTGTTTATGCAATTTTGTGATTTTCACCTAACTCTAAAACAAACAAGATGAAAGACCGATCTTTCAGGGTCTCTGCCGAGTTGAGTAGGTGAATTGAGGGGTTTGTTTTGTGTGAGTTTGTTCGTGATTGTTTGTGTGTATTCTAGATCACCTCTGCGCATTTGCGCCTTTTCCTCACGTCTCTTGATTTGACCTTCATGCTCTCCCGATCATTTCCTTTTATTCTCGAGATGGCCTACTGGTGCTATTTTTGTCCAGACTTCACAGACCCTCATACACTCCAGCCAATCCACCTCACTTTTTCCAGGAGGACTTTGCTCATGATTTTTGTACATACATGCTTAACTTGCTATTTTAGGACTCGGACCTTGATTTTCACCCATCATTTCCACCACCATCACCCTCAATTTCGACAATGCACTCTTCTTAGAATATCTAGAGCTGGAATGCGATTTTTGTCCACACCCACCACCCACATTCCATATACCTGATTTTTAGATTTTGGAGTCACCTCTGATGATTTTCACACTTGAGACCTTGAATCAGATGATGGATCATATGAACTCGAGGATGAGTGATCTATTTTGCATAAATAAGAACCAGAATGACGCTCCATTCTTTGAGGATATGGATTCATTTGAGGATTATCATGAGAGCTTCAATTGCCAAAAATACAAAAAAAATGAGAAAAAATCAAAAATCCAAAAAGACTTCGGGAGACATATGGTTGAATCAGACTATGAGGAAAGGGCCCCAATGCCATATCATTCACCCATACACTCATTCACACCCTGTCCACTTTTGACCTCAAGGATGCTGCTGTACAGACTGCTCTTGGCATTCCTCGTGTATATGCTGATTCTGATCTCCTCCCTTGTATGGAGGAGGTCTAAAAATTTAAAAAATTATTGACTGAACATGAAGTGGTGGCTACCATTCATGAGATCATTCATGACCCACTTCAGCAGGCCATGACCCATTTATCTGCTCCTCATCATAAAAAGAGAAAGCAGATTTGACCGTCATATCTTGACCATGGCCACTGCTCATGCCATCACACATTGTCCATTCTCTAGGAAATGGAACACTACCACACCTTTCATTAGTTGCACCATCTTTGGATATACTTGTGATCACACTCTCCTCGATGACGGTGCTTCGATTAGCATCATACCCATCTCAATGGTACAATCTCTTCACTTAGGATCTCTAAAGAAGACCGGGATGATAATACAATTTGCTGATGGATCTATCAAGAGGCCGAATGGTATCCTTCAAAACACCGTCATTTGATTCAGGGCATGAGCTATACCATGGATTTTATCGTATTGCCCATGGAGACATCCACAGGGGAGCACTCTCCAATCATCCTGGGACGACCATTCCTTACCTCTGCAAGGGTCGTTATTAATTATGGATCAGGAGAGATTCACTTCTGTCCTATTGACAAAAGTGAAGTGATCATCACCGCACCCACTACCGATCGGAGACCTGCACCTTATGCGACTTTACCGATTCTAGCTAACCCCGAGGTCGGTGACCTTGAGGAGACTATCAGAGATTTTTGTTGTATGTTGGATTCCACTGAGGCCCGAGAATTCCTCTGCAAGGAGGAATACTCAGAAATCATGGACCTCGGAGTTCCTTCTTCTAGTGTTTGGTGATGTGTTGATGACATGCACGGAATTTACGCGATTGATACTATTATGTGGAGGGTAGATATTGATGAGATTAAGGCCAAATTTGATCTTGTTGCTTTTATTAAGGAATTTGGACCTTTTGATGAGAATGATGATCCGGTTGAGACTCTTGAGGATGAATGCGATTCGACTGCTTCCATTGATGGTTCGTTCCTTTTTGTTTTGACCTAGATGAGTCCTCAGAGGACGACGTTAACTCTAATACTTCCGATGATGAGTTTGTCCCTCTCACTTCGATATTTGTGAGATACCCAAGGCCATACCTAGACACACTACTTCCACTGACCCGTCTGTGCCTCCTCACTCTAGGACCATTGAGGATCTTTACCAGGTCGATCCAGATCGGTACTTGTCTACTAAGGGCCCCGATATCGACCTCCATCTTGTCAGATCTATCCCTCAGTGGTACTACAAGAAGGTTCGCTTTCAAACTTCTTGATTCTTTGTACATCCATCCAGTTGTATATTCACATTCGTTTACCTCCGTCCATCTTCTATATTGCTCATCCACTCCATTCTCGTGTATGCCTTACTTAGGACATACCTTGTCCTAAGTATTGGGGGAGGGGGTGGATGAGCCGAGTGTTCATCCTTCATTCCATTTCATTACTCATGTCGTTGCCTATACTTAGGGCTTTTTTTAACCTAAGTATAGGGGGATTAATGTGTACATACTCTTCTATCTTCATCCATCGTCAGATCCCTTTTCTTCTTTTCTTCCTTTCCTTTTCTATTTTCTTTTTCTACCCAAAAAAGGTATCGCCCCTTTTTGTCAGTCTTCTATACTTAGGATGTACTTTGTATGAGGGGGGAGGGTGTGCACCCTGATTTCTTTCATTATTTGATCTGCTCCATTGTCTCCTCTTCTTTTCTATACTTAGGGATATCTTACCCTAAGTATATGGGGAGACAGTCTGAGTACAATCTGTTCATTCCCACCCTTGACCCTCCCTGCTTTGTGTACAGTCTGCTATAACTAGGATTATTTGATCCTAAGTATGGGGGGGGGGGTCAACTTCCTATTCATTCATTTATTTCTTCATTCATTCTTCTTTAGATTTGTCTATACTCAGTATGAGTTATGTCTTCTTTTCTCTCTGATCTATGAGGACATAGCTCAAGCTAAGTATAGGGGGTTGCATATACTACGTATATACTTTAAGCCATAACTCGTACTTTCGTATTTTTATTAATAATTATGGCAAACAATACCTATACAATTCATTAGAAATATTTAATAAAAAGATGTTGATTATTCCTCAAATTCTTTTTGTATTTACTGATTAATAAATCAGGTAAAAATAGTTTTTGCAAAAAGTTTGAAAAATAGTTTGAAAATCTTTTTGAAAAATCTTTGAAAACTATTTGGAAAACATTTTGTTAAATATTTTCAACTTTTTAAAAAACATTTTGTTTGAAAATTTTATTTTACTTTGTGTCAAATAAAATGTTTGAAAAACTATTTGCAAATATTTGGAGAGTGGTTGCAAAAATATTTTGAAAAATCTATATATACTGTTTGAAAAACCATTGCAAAATGATTTTCAAATATGTCTAAATGTTTGTAGAATTGTTTGTGAAAAATTATTTTGGACTATAGTTTTCAAAAGTTGTTTAAAAACAATTTTCAAATGAGTTTGTGGAATCTATATACATCACCTCAAAAGTCTATATTAAATTGTATATATCTCTGTAAAATTGACTACTTACCCCTTGTAATTCCTTAAAAAACTAAATTCTTGTAAATATAAGATGCACCTTCGTGTAAATATTTGTACCTAGTTTTAGCCAAAACTTTTTTTTTCAAAAATCCCAAAAACATTTGTAAAACTAAAAAATACCAAAAAAATATTTGAAAAATCATTTGAAAAATACAAAAATTGCATATGCATCATCTTTTAGAAAATCCATAAAAAGTTCAAAACTTTAAAAATTGCATCACAAACATATTTTCTGCATATCATTTGCATACCATTTGCATTTTTTGGATTGAGTTTGATAGCTTAACAAGTCTAAGTAAAATCCGAAGATTGAAGCATGGTTGGATCTCAATTTTACCTAATAACAAGAACCTTATAGGAGCTAGAATTGAGGTACTTCAGGTCTAGTTGACTTAATTATTTGAGGATAGTGAGAGTTGTTCAATGGATTCTTGACTGCCTAAGTAGAGTATTTCGACGCACACGTATGGCTCTTATCGATAATGACCTAACTTGAACACCTGCACCTTTCACTTGGCTCAACTAAGTTGGAGTGGTGAGGGGACTGGATTTACCGGTTTGAGACGTACACAAGTGGAAACATTTGTCCTCCTATAGGAAGGGAAGTTCACCCCAACCAGTCCAGCGATGATGAATTTTGAAGACGAGAGAGTGTGCGTTGCAATAATGCTTCAAAAGAGGGATAGTCTACTGGCTCAAAAGGAAAAACTCCTTATGAAAATGCTATTGTATATAGTATTTAAAAAAAGAGCAAAAAGCAAAAACTCCAAAAAAGTGGACATGCCTGATTGAAAATAAAATGCCTTCCGGAGTGTATATATTTATATAGACAATAAGCAATCTTGAGGTTCAAAGTCAAATCATGTGAGCCTGCAGCTGGATGACTTGATTACACTAGTCTTGCATCTCGGGATAGGTAGGTATGCTGACTACCATCCATTATTCTCTTCACCCTTTCCTCTTGAGTTGGTTGTCACTTTAACTTAGATGGAATACCCCGCTCTTCGAGGAAGGAATTACTGGA
Source organism: Ottelia alismoides (assembly GCA_037367405.1). Classification (NCBI taxonomy): domain Eukaryota; kingdom Viridiplantae; phylum Streptophyta; class Magnoliopsida; order Alismatales; family Hydrocharitaceae; genus Ottelia; species Ottelia alismoides. The sequence goes on from JAZKJV010009982.1 coordinate 213,774, forward strand.
TTGGGGAATCATTGGGTTGTCATGACGGAGAAGTTAGTCTTTTGTCATTTTAGTTGAGGAGAGCCACTATCACATACATTGTACGAGTCAGATTCATAGTCATAAGGATTTGCGTAAGAATTGAAGTATTCTGACCTGGCTATTGAGGAGACTTGAGCAGAGTTTTGGGATTCTCGAAAGCTGTTGGATTTCAAATCTGATTCCCACTAAGGTTCCGCCCGCACTAAAATTCCAAAGGTCCGACTTAAGCTCCAAACTTTGATTTTATGAAGATAAGTTTGATAATTAAACCTAATCCAATTTCTTTCGTTTTCTTTTATTGGTTTTTATTTCTGCACTTATTGCAAAAGAGTTTGCTAGGGACTAGCAAAGGCAAGTATAAAGGGATGATGAATCTCCATTTCACTATATTTATTCTATCATTTTAGCCTTAAAAACTCTAGTAAATGCGTGTAAATACCTTTAATTCAAGTATTTTAGCATTCATGAATTTATGTACAAAATGTGTATGAAATACAGTTTTTAAATGCGAAAATTATAGAATAAAGAAAATAAAAAGAATAAAATATTATAAATATTTTATAACCCTAAATCACGAGACCTAGGCATCTCCATGACTAGGTCGACAAGGGATAAAGTAGGGGGAGATAAGGTCCAAAATACAATTAAAATCCTTTTTTAATAAATTCCTTTTTATTCATTTTAGGACCTATTTTTAGTTCCACTTTTTATACTTCAAGTGAAGAAACTTTGAACATGAAAGTTGTAGATAATTAAATATAAACAAATACAAAATTTATTTTGTACAAAAATAATACACATATACAAAGTTACACTCAGAATAAGATTTCAAAATCCCAACTTCCCAGACCCATATCTCTCAAATAAAAATTAAAAATATACCAAAATCACTTTAATTATATATAACTTTAATAAGCTATTTAATGAAGCTGGTTTCATGTTTTTTATAGTTAAGGTGTGAAAGTTAGGTTTTGGACCCCTATTGTATAGTTATACCGATTAAAATATTTATTTTATTTTTATTTGTTATTTTTATAATTGTGTAAATATTATTTATAATATATTATAAAAATATATTTAAGTATATAAAAATAATTTATAATTTTATAAAATAATAAACTAAAATAATAAAATAAAAAATATAAAGTAAAAATAAAAGACTTAAATATATAGATGGATATACCTATAATATAACCCCTAAAAAGTAACTTGTAATTACAAAGATTTAATAAATAAATAATAATAATAAAATAATTCATAAAATAAGAAACATTTTTTATTTTATAATCTAAAATAAATAAATTAATTTATTATTTTTAATCAATTTTTTAAAGAAATTTTTATAGGGATTTTTCTGGTTGGTCCACGTAGACCAACCAACTTCTCCTGCCCTTGACCTCGGTTAATTCTCTGACCGAGGTCTGCCTCTTATCATAACCTTGTTCTGGCCCATTTTCTTGATTTTTTTCGCGGCAAATCCTTTCACCATTTCGCCTCGATTCCTACATCTTCGTTTTCTCCTCGAGGATCCCTCTTACATGCCATGTATTTTTCTTGGGGATTAGATCGCTGCAACGCTCACATCACTTCCATCATCTCGTAGCCCCAACCTCTTGCACAAAAACCACCCCTGACTTTCCTATCTCTTTTGAACCCTCTTTAACCTAGCCAGGCATCTCCTTTCTTGCGCTCCGGACTGGATATTGGGACAGGATCTCCTCCAGCCAGGAAGGTGGTGTCACGCATAGTCCTAGGGGCTCTGAGGTCTATTCTTTTGTGCATTTCTACCTTGCAATAGTCGTAGGCTCATTTCCAGTATGTATCATAGTGTTTGGCCCTTAGATCTAGCCTAAAAACCCTTACCGGAGCTCCGCTGTGGCCACCACCGTCCGCCCATCACCCTATGCTTCCATCCACCTCGCTACGAGGTTGAGGTAGTTTCCCTCAACCCTTTCACTTGTTTTTGCAGGTCCTGGAACTACAAGGCCTACTGGACCTCGTTTTGGTCCGATTTGAGGTTCCTGGAGCCTCTTCGCTCATCCAACCTATTACTCGTCCTCTAGCCATCACTGGGGAATTTTGGAGTTACCAACATACAGAGGTCCTCCTAAGGATTGATCTAGCTGGTTTTGGAGCTTCAAGGAGTAGCGAGGAGGGGAGTCGAGTCTGGGGAAGCCTGCCTCACCGGAGGAGCTTCCCTGTTCTTCCTTGCCCTGTCTCCACCGTTGGATGAAGGATTTGTACCGGACCGTCCAACCACCATCCGATCAGCCACATCTCAACTGTGGATCTCTTCGTAGAGATCTAATCTCTGGTGTTAGAAGCTGAAGTGGCATCGACCATCTTTGCCGCGCCACATGTCCAAGTGAAGGGAGAGCAACCGTTCGATAAGAGCAAGCTTTGGGTATTTTGCGCTTCTACCTCTCCCATTTTGTGTCTTTAATATTTAGCATATAAACTTTCATTTGAAATTTAAATAATTTTGCAATTTTTGCATCCCGGACTTGAACTTTATGGTAATTAGAAGTAAGTCCTTGCTAGTACACCTCACGTGGCCGCCCATATGAGGTGGGCATTTTGTAGAGAAGGCCCCATAGCCTTTTATATTTCCTTCTAGTCCAAGATTTTTTGAGTTATGTATTATATTTATGGTGAAATTACAATTTGGACCATCAACTTTAATTTATTTACCGTAATGCCCTTGTTAATATTGCATTTTCTCTTTATTATTTGTATTTGTTTTAAATAGAAATTGAACCCGAAAAATTCTCAAAAAATAGACTTAAGCTCTTGATTGCATATGTCTTCACGCCCTATTTTTATTTTGCAATTTGAAGCCTTTTATTATTTTCTAAAAATAAAAAAGTGTCTATTTTATCCCTGTTTGCACTATAAAACCCACAAAAAATATAAAAATATTTTGAAAATACCTAGCCATATATTTTGTCTATTTACGTGTTTTTAACATTCAGACCAAAAATCACTAAAATATACAAAAGGAAACTCAAAAAATAGAAAAACCCTAAAACATTTATAAAAATATATAAAATTCTCAAAAATTCCAAAAATTGTGTTCTCTATTTTATATTGTTATTTATATTAATATCTTTATATAAACTTGAATTTGAAAATTTTGGATACTATTTGCTATTTTTAATATCCATTTTAATTTATGCTATTAATTTAAACCTTGATTTAGGGTATTTTTGGCTTTAAAAATATATACAAATTAGAAAAAATCTTAAAAAATCACAAAAACAGTGAACAATTAAGTATACCCAAAAATATGTTATTTTCTTATTTTTTATTATTTTTAGTATATTTATATTGACCCGGGTCTATATTGTATATATACCCTGTATATAATTTTATATCTATTTTAAAAGAAAAATAAAATATAAAAATAAAGAAAAAAATATATAAAAATAGTACATTAAAAATCAAATTACAAAAATATAAAATCAAAAATCAAATAAAAAATAAAAATCAAATACCCACAAAAAGGAGACTTATAGACAAATACATAACATTAACATTTTGTGCAATTTATCACGTAATCTATCCTACTTGTTCCACATGTTCAACCGCTACATGCTTGCATACTATAAACATCCATTGTAGAGTTATAATAAATTTTAACTTCGCATTGCTTTTTAATGCTTAATATTCATTGTGGGCTAATTGTTGACTAACTCGGGTTTCCTGAGCAGTCGCTTCAGCGACATCGTAGTCTCACCTTGTGTAGACTACTTTAGATCCTCGATGAAAAAATTTTTGAGAAAATTTAAAATGAAATATTTAACTCATTTTTGGCTGGATGAAAAAACAATAAACACACAATCAATGATTTTGAGAATTTTTAGAGATGGTTTTCTATTTTTAATACAACTAATGTAAATTAATGTTATTTTTTTATGTCTTTCAATTTTAATAAATAATAAATAATTATGCAATAAAAAATAGCGTGTGCGACATTATGGAGAATTCAAGGAAATTGTATCAGGGTAAATTATTACCAAATGCGCTTAATTTAATATGATTAGTGAAACTCGAATTATTTTTTAAAAGCATACAAAACAATTTTAGGCCTTGAAGTTCATGACAAATTAAATCGTAATAAGAAAATATTCAAAAGAAGTTTCACAATTTAATTCAATAAACTCAATTTTATAAGTAATTAAATTCGTTTTCTAAGCATGGAATAAGAAGTTATTATTAATCAAATGTACACTAATATATCCTCATACTTTGATAGAAATTAGTCAATTATGTAGTTTTTCATCATAAAATGCGAAGCTTGAAGGAGTTGAAATGTAAAAATAAACATGAAGATAAAATGAAAAAAGAGAGAGAATATGCTCAATTATAATCAGATCCTCCAAGAGACTCATTGCACATTCAAATAATCGATATCAATTTGTATTGATCCCCTACCCCTGTCTCAATGTCTTGCTTGCTGCCTAAAGTTCTCTACGGGTTCTTCACAAGATCTCCGCCGGTTTGATTGAACAACACATAGTATTCCTCAACTAGTTTTCAATGAAGTTCAGGGTCGGAGGAGGAGAGAGAGGATCCTCTATTGTAACTAGAGTTACAAAAGAGTTATTTGCTACTTCTCTTAGTGGTCAAACATTCGATAAAGAAATTAGCAACTTAAATTCCATTTATAACGAATCTCCACTTCATCATCTTTATTCTTTTATTTTGGCCTTTAATCCCTAGTTAAATGCATGTAAATAGTATTAATTTTTATAAAATAACATTCCTTATTTATTCTATAAATATTGTATAAAATACCATATTTAGTGCCAAAAAAGAATAAAGAAATAAAAGAAAAATAATTAAATATCAACGGTATTGAATGACCCTAAACCCCAAGACTAAGTTCAGAATTGACTTGGTCGGCAATGAATAAAGTAGGGGGAGATAAGGGCCGACAATAATCAATAAAACCCTAATTTTTATTCCTTAATAATCCAATTTGGGACCTATTTTATTTTTTATTATTTATATCTTAAATCAATAAAATTTGAACAAGAAATTTGTAGGTAAAAATATAAAGAAAAATATAAATTTATTTCATATAAAAATTATACACAGTGTGCCGTAGACACTTAAAAGCTTCTCGAGGGTAGGATCTTGACACTGGTTGGCAGGCCAGTCTCACGATCGGGCATGAGTGTCCAGAAGTCTGCATTCTATACTCCCGCGGGTCGGAGCGCTATCCCCCGGAGGAAGAACAAAGAGGGTATTCATAATGCGGCCTACTTCTTCTTTGACTACTACAAGGAGAAAGTGTTTGAGTGCATGATATAGCGCCGCTTTCCTCAGCTTCTCAACACAAGAACCAGGGAACCAGGTAGAATTGCATTATTGTCCTGTCGATCGGACTAAACATGTGAAGAGATGAAGTACCGCAAACCCTTGACAAAAGAATGAGATGGCGCGAGAGAAGGCGATAGCCGCTTGGAGATTGATGAACAAGAAGGCCTAGATGAAAAAACTACATCTTCATATAGTTATAAAAAAAGAGATAGTGGAAGTATAGATAGACGAGCTTTTTTGATATAGTAGATATTAGAGATCTGGAGTGTCAAAGGCGAATTGAAAGCAAAAGTGTAAAAGGGATTGGACTCTCTCCCACAGATTAGGTGGTTGAGTCGAAGCAGAGAAGGAGACTAAGTCATCGGTCGGTCTCTCTTTCCGGGCCGCACTGCCGCCATTAGTGGATTAGGCTCATGAGTTTGGCTAGACCATTTCCGGGCGTCTTTGCCTTTTCCATCTTGAGAGCTACTTGAACTTCAAAGTGGATCTGTTGTGTGAAGAGTGCGTTATGAACCGTGGCCGCCTGCATGGTTGGTGGGGTGGGTCCTCCGTTGTGGGTAAACGGGAAACCCGACTCTATGAACCCGAGGAAAGTCTGCACACGGGAGAAAGAATGGCTAGACCTTTGAGGAAGTCTAAGCACTTCACGCGTGCGGCTCAGGCTTATATAAAAAGGCGCAATGAAAACTTCACAGACCCGCATCTTCTCCATATGAACTCAAAATTCACCAAATCACCTTTATTGTTCATAATATTAAACTATCTATTTAATGAAGGTGGTTTCATTCAATTTGAAGTTAAGATGCAAAAGTTAAGTTTTGGGCCCTCATTATGCAATTTACTTGTACAAAATAATCAATTTATTTATTCTTTATGTTTTTCACTCTTTTATATTTTTATAATTTTACAAATAATATTCAAAATACACATGAATAAAATAAGAACAAAATACATAAAAATAAAATAAAATAAATAAGTATACTATATACTACATAGATGAATTACACACACACATACATCTATATAATAAAGGGGTTTTATCAGTTGTCCTCCTCTGAGATATTGCAATATCATTTATGCCCTCTCTTTTTTGGAATATCAGTTGTACCCCCGATTTCTTCTAAATTGATCACTTGTGCCTTTCGGCTTAGTTGCCGTCAATCCTCATCCTAAACGACTGTTAATTTTGGGGATACATAGGTAATTCATTTAAAAATCAAGGGTAAAAAATATTTTCTTCTCACTTTGTCTTCTTCCTCCATCTAGATTCTTCTTCTTCCTCCCTCCCCCTCCAGGCTCGCCTCCCTCTTCAAGAACTTCAAGATGGTGGATCCAGAGTTCTCCTCTAGCTTCGGGAACTCCTCGTCTATGGTCATCCAGGACGACAACGAGGTGGATATAGTAAGCTCATCCGTGTTTGATATCACCACCACCTACGAGGACGTAGCCTTCTACCTCATAATTGCTCTCTCGCAATGCCTGGTCTGTGAAGAAAACCCAACAACTAGAAGTGGAACAGAAAGATGAAGAGCAGAGGGGAGGACATCTTGAGGAGGGGAGGTGCGCACGCTGGGTGGAGGTGTAGGATCAAGGGGTGGACCATGGGGCAGGGGAGGGGTGTAGGGGAGGTCCTCGAGGCGGAGGAACTAGCACGGAGGAGCTAGGGGAGGTGCAGGGGGAGGCGTAGGGGGAGAGGAGGGGAGCAGGGAGGAGGCACGTGGGATTGAGGAAAGCGGGGAGGAGTAGGTACCGGTACGACACCTACAGGAAGGTTTTCAGTTTGTGCCTGGCACTCGGAGGGCACCACACGAGCCACAAGAAGGTCAAGCACAAGCACCAACACCACCAAGAACGGGAGAACCCACATCGGTATTCGATCCATGAGTGCCCCTTCTACTTTTGGGTCTTCATATCCGGGCAAGCCCTCGACGGCCTTAAGAGGTCCCACCTCTCCTCCTCCGTCACTGCGCCGCAACTCCCAAACGTGGAGGCAACGAGAGCTTCATAGATCTCAACCTCCCTGCACCAATGGAGGACTTTTTCGCCTCTGTTTCTGTTGTACAGCACCACCGAGAGAGAGGTAAAACCTGAACTAACCCATCTTTTCCCTACCCCTCACGATCGGAATCGCGAGCTTCGAACTAGGTGATCGGATTTCAGTGTAACCACTAGAATAAAAAGTGATTGACATCAAGCAGATCAAGAGTGATGCATTTCCTGTCAGATCGAAGGTCATGAGGTTGTTCAAGAAGCTCGGGATCAACGAACCGTGAGGAGGAGGAGGAGAGTTGAAGGAGGAAGATGGGTGGGGTGCATGGACACTTATGCCCCTCTAAAACACACCATGGTTTCAAAAACCATGGTTAAGTTCAACTTATTGACGATTAAAGTAACGGAGCGGCACAAGTTATAGAACAGTAAAAAGTCAGCACAACAGATATTCCAAAAAAAAGAGGGGCATAACTGATATTGCAATAGGGCACAACTAATAAAAGCTCTACAATAAATATCCATATTTATTTAAGTGTATAAATAACTTCAAAAAATACAACAAAAATATATTTGTGAGTATTTAAATAAGTTATAAATGTATAAATTATTTATATAAAATAATAAAATATAAATAGAAAATTAAAATACAAAAACCATTATATAGGTAAATATATCTATATTATTACTTGTAAAAATTAACACATAATAAATCAACTCAAAAAAAATAAAAATAGTAATAAAATACAACATAAAATAATAAATAATTTTATTTTTTGATTAGAAATTTATAAAATCAGTTATTATTTTATTTCGAATTAATAAAGGGTTTATTTTCTGTTTTGTCTTCTTCTGTCCTATGTAGACCAATGAGGAGCGGTTAGAGTTGACCTCAGTCAACTCCCCATCCTTTATTGGTCTGCATCTGTCAAACCTATACCCTTGATTTTATCGATTTATTCTCGACGATTCTTTCATTTTTTGGGATGATTCCTTCGTAGCTTTTGACTCTCAATCATTGATTTTTCACACCGACCTCTCACCTTGATATGAGGATCATAGCCTTGAGTGTTCTTCTTGATGAAAGACCCTTTGTACATAAGCACCTCCTCAATCTTCATTTGAATTTTGATCCCTCTTCATGCATTTCCACCCTCATATCCTTAGCCCTACATGTCAAGCATGGTGACAGTTGCCTCGTGATGAATCTCCATTTCATCACCTTTATTCTATCATTTTGGCCTTACAAACCCTAGCTAATGCATGTAAATAACATTTATTTGTGCAATTAACATTCATTTTCTATTCCATTATGTATAAAATATAGTTTTTAATGCCAAATGTATGGAATATAGAAAAGAATATAGAAGAATAAAGTGTCAAAGATATTTTATGACCCTAAACCCTGAGACCAAGGCATCATTATGACTGGGCCAACAAGGAATAAAGTAGGGGGAGATAAAGGCCAATAATACATCAAAAATTCCATTCTTTAATTCATCAATTACCATTTTTGGAACCTATTTTATTTTCTACTTTTTATAGCTCAAATAAAGAAACTTTGTACATGAAATTGTAGATAATAATGCATATAAAAAAACAAAATTGATTACATACAAAAATAATATACAATGTACATTTTATGCTCTAAATAGAAAGCTAAAATCCCAACTTCCCAGACCCATATATCTCAAATAAAAATTCAAAATGTATCAAAATCATCTTTAATTGTATATAACTTTTAATAAGCTATTTAATGAAGGTGGTTTCATATTTTTTGGTGTTAAGGTATGAAAGTTCGATTTTCGACCCCTATGGTATTACATACCTAAATAAAATATTCATTTTATTTATTCTTTACAGATTTATAATTTTATACTATTGTAATTTGGTAAATATTACTTATAATGTTTTTACATATTTAAAACACAATAAAACCCAAAAGTAATCACAAAAATAAAATAATATGAAAATACATAGATGAAATACCTATACCTATATATTTAATACCCATATTTAATTAAGTGTAAATATTATATAAAAATTCAATAAAAATATATTTAAGTACAGAAAAATAAGTTATAATTATATATAAGAAAATAAAACAATAAATCAAAAAAATTTAAAAATAAAAATAAAATACCCAAAATATAGATGAATATATCTATAAATACACCCTTCAAAACATAAATTGTAAATAAAGTCTTAAAAATAAATAAAAATTATAATTAATGACTTCTTAAAATAATAAAGATATTTTATTTTTATAGTTTTTTTCAAATAAATCATTTTATTTTATTTCTGCTTTTCACTCATTTTATATTTGGTTTTGTCCTTTTCTGCTAGCGTGGACCAATCATGAGAGAGGGTGGGTTGACTGAGGACAACTCCCTAGTCTTCCCTTAGTTTCAATGCCCGCTTGCATTTCACCTCAATTTATCCCTTTTGTCCAACTCAATTCTTTCACCAACTTATCTCACACTCTCCATGAAATTTGATCTCTGGCCTTCAAGCTTTCACGCTGAGTGATTTCCTTGGTCTTTGGCCCTATGAATCAGACGCTCTCTTATGTCAAAAACCCCAGATATATAACCTCGCTTCCGCCAAACCTCGCGTGCTTGATCCCTCTTCTGCCTTCAATCCCTAAGTCTAAGCTCCTAGTGTCCTTCTTAGTGACAGCAGGAAGCGTCACAACACTTTAGCGAGACATTTAGGCATTGAATCGAGGCTGGTCAACTGCTCGTCGCTACTCTCGCCATAGCTCCTGCCTCCGGTCGTGCTTTGACGGTAAGATTCTACCTTTTATGCTCTTTTAGTTACTTAGCATAGCATTAAGATTGATTCGCATTTTATTTTGCGTCCTTTCGTTCATCATTTTTGTAAAATTCAAAAATCTTCGGACGAAGGAGCTTCAGCTTCGTCGCCTGTTTCTGATCACTCCAGTCCTCCTCTACTGCGTTTGACCCCTGCACCTTCTCCCTCATCGCTTTCTAATCATCCGATCCACCCCCATCTACCTGGATCTTGTACAGATCTGGTGATTGACGTTCCACCACCACACCATCTCGTCAGAGTTGTCGCCATACCCATCACTATCGCTCATTCCGCCTTCTGAGGCTCTTTGGAGCTTTGCATTTTTACATCGACTAATCCCCTAAAGGAAAGAACAAGAAAGGAGGCCCTCTCGGGCCTCATCGAGCCAAGGAGGATCTCCCAAGTACATCGCCACCATCCGACCTCTCCAGAGCCCATCAAGGTATTTTGACACTTACAAACGCCACAGAGGGTCGGTGGGGTGTTTTTGGGATGGAAGCGAAGAAGGAGCTCCGGATGTGAAGATTTTGAAGCTCAAAGCTCATCCAGGCTCTGTGTTCTTTGGTTTTCTTCCTCCGCGCCCAGCTGTTGTATGATCAAGCCTTGTCACACAGATCTGCCAGTTACCATCCGATTGAGCCATGCCTCCACTGTACGATTAGATCTGGGGATCTAATCACAACCATTGTACGTGAACCGACATCACGCCTTGCAGAGAGGACACATATATAAGTGATAGAATCCAGACTGTTCGTCCGCATCTTGTGTTGGGTATTTTGCATATTTTTACCCAGCAAATTTTGTATTTAATATTTTATACTCAAACATCCATTTGCCTTTATTATATTTTTTTAATATTTGTAAAAACACCCTCGCACTTCTTATATTTGCAATTGGGTCCATGCCAGCTCACCTCACATGCGGTCCCACGTGAGGTGGGCATTTTTAGACAAGACCTTGCAGTTTTTACTATTTGTATTTAGTCTTTTAAATTTAAATTGCAGTTATAATATTTTGAAAAAAAATGCATGGTCACTCATGTGTTTTAAACTAATTGCATATATGCCCTTTTCAAAACATTACTTTTTTTGGGTTTGTTCTACTTATTAAATAGTGTATATGCTCCAAAACACCAAAAAATAGGGCTAAACTTTGATTGCAAATTTAGGACTTTTTCCTATTTTATAAAAACAGAAAGAGCACAAATATACCTAATAAATTTAAAAACCTATAAAAATATAAAATCATTTTGAAAAATTCTCAAAAAATATAATTTGTTTATTTAAGTATTTTAAGCATTTAGAATAAAAATCATTAAAATTAGAAAGAGAAACCCCCAAAAAATCGAAAAGCACCAAAAACCTTTTATAAGAATCTAAAAAACTATTAAAAACTCTTAAAATATCATTTTTGATTTTTTATTTTCTTTGTATTATTATTTATCTCTTAAATATTATTTGGAAAATTGTGGACATTATTTTCTATTTTTAATTTCCATTTCAATTCATGTTATTTGTTTATTCCTTGCTTTGGGATATTTTTGAATTTAAAAATATATAAAAAATAAGAAAAATCCTTAAAAATCATAAAAATAATAAAAAATTATTCAAAACCCAAAAATATTTAATTATCTAAATTTTATTTATTTATATTTGTTTTTATAGCTTTATTATCTTATATTTTAGATACAACTATATATATCATTATATATCTTTTATAAAAATAAAAAGAAATTAATAATCAGAAAATAGAAAAGAAAATTACAAAAATATAAATTCAAAAACAAAAAATATAAAACAAAAATCATTAAAAATTTATAAAATCAAAAACCCACAAAACCATAATTTGGGTACGTGTTGGAAAGACAGATTGTGCTTGGATTTTCATCTCACGCTCTACACCCTTGTTTCCTGTGTTCAACCCCTACTTGCTTGTCACTATACATCTGCAGTAGGATATAATAAATTTTGATTCACACTTGCTTTGCTTGATTTATTCTTTATGCGAGTTAGTTGTTGATTGACCACATGGTTTTATGAACGGTCGCCCCAGCGACAATATATCTTCGCTTCCATGAGGATACCATTTTAGACCCTTACAAAATCTGTGTCATCACCTACATGTTGATTTGCATCGCGTAGGATCATAAGAATAGTGTTGATCCACTATCATTGGTGAGCTCCGCATAGTGGTCCACCCGGCTCCTTGCTCCACGATCGAGCCATAATATAACCACAATTTTAGGTAGCTTTTAGGTATAGTTTTAATTTCCCATCTTTATTTCGCATTTTCATTCACTGTTGTAGCGTAGATTTCAATTTTCGAAGTTCACTGGAGATCTTGCTTTGGCAATCATTCCATCATTCTTCAGCCATGCTCCGCCTCGCCTTTCACCTCCATTTCATCCCCCGTCCATTTCTTTATGCCCCAGGCACCTCCACTCCCTTTGATCAATCCCCGATCAGGAATCCAAACTTCCTCCTCCACCATTCTTCATTTCCGTCCATTTTAGCACCAAACAGACCCCCTGGAACCCCTTTTTGTTTACCTGAGCTTCACATGCAGGCTCTGGAGATCAGAGGCCTCTTTGAGGTAATTTTGTCAAAGAACATGGTGTCACAGGTGCTCGAGCTTCACCTGCCATCCAAACCCCATCACTAGGTCCCAGACTCTTGTAGCACCTATGGTAGCTTTGGGGAGCCTCCAACCCCATTTTGTAGCCCTTGGGATGTCCCCAGGTGGTCGGAGTCGCCTAACATCGTGGATCGAAGCTTGGTATGCCTGTGTTCTTCCTTGTTCTTCTAGGGATTCACAGTCGTTCAATCGAGATCCATCTCGAAGAGCTCCGGTTGTCGTCGGATTTTAACGCTATCAGACGTTTAATCAACTTTCGAGATCTAATCTCAACCATTCATCAATGAAGCGGTATCGACTGTTGAGGGGCCGACACGTGTATGAGTGAGAAGATCAACATTGTCCGCCCGCATGCCGTTTAGGAAATTTTTCATACTTTCACCCCCTATTTTTGTAATTTTTATTTAGTCAATAGCGTTTCCTCGAAAGTTATAATATTTTTGCAAATTTTGTAAGTTGAACCCTAACGTTTTTGTTAATTGCACTTTGGCCCATCACCACATCACCTCATCTGCTTGTGCACACGAGGGGGCATACATTTTGCAAGGGACCTCTATGAGATTTATGTATTTCCTTTTAGTCCATAAATTCAAATTCTAGTATAAACTTTTTAGGACAAATTGCATTAAGGACTTGTTGCTTTTATTAATTGTAAATGTACCCCTATTAGTGTGTTTTGTATTAAATTTTCTGAGATTTTTGCATGTATGTCCTTATACTTGTATAGGGTGTTTTGAAATGCATTTATACTTTTCGTAAATTATATTTAGGTCCCTATCGTAGTGATTATTTTTATTTATTTTATTGCATTATTAAAAATATCATTTCAAATCCAAAATTTTTTAGAAATTATTTTAAGTGCTTGGAAGTATTATAAATCACATATGTTTTTCTTGGTCCATTTAAAACTATTTTCCTATTTTTAAAATCAAAAAAATTACATTTTCTTTCTATTTACATTTAAAAATGCGTAAAAATTATAAAATCATCTTTAAAAATTCCAAAAATGTAGGTATTATTTATTAGTGTATTTTGTAACTACAGACCAAAAATCACTAGAAAACAAAAAAGAAAATAATAAAAATTAAAAATACCTAAAATACTTATAAAATCACTAAAAATTCTATTAAAATCCAAAAATAATTATTTCTATTTATAAATGTTGTAGATTATATCTACTATATATTAAAATCATTTTTGGAAAATTTTGGAATTTTTATCTATTTTTAAATTCCAAAACAGTTCAACATATTAATGTGAGTCATTGTTTCATTATTTTTATTCAATGAAAAATAAAAAATAGTAAAAATTATAAGGAAATTTAAAAAACAGAAAAATAAAAAGACAAAAACATTTTTATTTTATCATTTTTGAGCATTTATAGATATTTCTATAAATAAAAGCCTCCATCCTTATATAGAGCTATATTTACTTATATTATTATTAATACTATTATTATTAAAATCACCAAAAATATTTTAAAAACTTAAAAATGAAAAATATTGTACATTGGATATTTTCCTGGTTTTGCACATATATATATGTATATTTATTATATATACTATCTATATTATAATAATTATTATCACATATATATATTATATTTAAAAAGGAAAAGAAACTAAAAATTACAAAAAAAAGAACAAAACAAAAATTATAAAATTACAAACAAATAAAAAATCATAAAAAATAAATAATTAAAACCCACAAAAATTAAAATAAAAAGATCAGAAAAAGATAGTTTTGAAATTCATTTCACAGTCTATCCTTTCTACTCAATGTGCCCGACCTCTAGAATAATTGCACTTGTACACATCATTTGTAGAGTTATAATAAATTTTAATTCCACATTTTATTCTGCATTGCTTTATCTATATTGTGGGTCAATTGCTGTTCGAACAAGCAATTCCTTGTCGGTCACCGTAGTGACTGTGTTACCATGTGTAGAACATCAGACCGGGTAGAAACCCTATTTCAATAAATTAACAAATACCTAATCTTTAAATCATTAAGATAAAATAGTAAGGACACTCGGATTGGAGCAGAATTTCTAGTGTATGTAGAGCATTAATATAAGATTCAATCTATAAGGTTGGATTTTGGATCTGAAATTGCAAAAAATAAAATAAAAGGAGATTACAACACCTCTGCCCTTGTCAGAGTAACCCCACTCCTCACTATTCTTTGTATTTTATTTATTTACAATAAACAAAATTTTATTGGCAATATTATTTATACTAAAGGACATTTTATGTATATTTTGTGTATGCTTAGAAGGAAATTGGATCAAAGTTCGAGTACAAAGCAGATAAATCACATGTTCATAAATTTAGTACACGTGTTAATTCTGTCATTTGATCAAACGATTCAACTCCTTTTTCGTCGATGATTCAGTTTTAATCTTATTAAAATAATTGACGATGTTAACATCAATTGAGCATCCAATCCAAAGTGATCTTTCCAATAAGATTTCTGATTTAGTTTCAAGTCCGTTTTTCAAAAAATGACCCATAATGAGGGATCCCTCTATATTTTCAGGCACAAGTGCAATCCACCAAACATGTCAACTCAAATAAAACTTTAATCATTTGTTAATCCATTAAAATTCTAATGAGATTTGGTTAAATCAATTTTTCTCAGTCGAATCAAATTAAAATCCTATATTATTTCTCTAATGTACCTCACTGGATTTATCACTCTCATTTCACATTCTCTTGGGGATGGATGATAACATTCATAACAATTTTCCTAAATTATTTGTATGGTTTTAATATACATCCCCATCAATTTCTTTGTCCATCATATGCATTTCTAGATTTCTACAATTCATTGTTAGATTACTTTCCTTTTGTAAGGATTAAATAATGTGAACAACTTCTACTTAAGTTTGGAGAAATTGCATTTCTCACAACAACAAAAGAGTGTAGAACACCAACTCCTACTACTATATCATTTAGATAAGACGATCAATATCTATTCAACAAGATAAAAGAACTATTATTATTTTATAATAGTTATACATGGCATTTTTAAAAACTCTTGTTTTAATCATCTTTAAACAAATTAGAAAAAGCTAGCCATCATTAGTAAAATAGCAACTAATATTTTTTTTCACAAATTTTAAAATATTAAAAAGGTATATTCACAATGATTGTATTCGTTATTATACATTTAATTACATCATCTGATATTACCGTTGTTATTGCTATACTGAATAACATATTCAAACTAATAAGATGTTGGATAAGGGAAATTGGTTCGTATATATTCCTTGTTTGATTGTTATTCTTTGGAATATATCACTATAATCAAAGTGATCTGTGCCACAATTCAAATATTCACAGTCAAATCTTCTCATGTTAAATGTATAATAACGGATATCATTTTCATTGTAAAATTATATTTTGTTCGTGCAATTCGCAACAAATTTCATATTCATTGTTGACGGTTCATACAACGATAAATATCCATTGACTTTTTCATAAAATACCACTAAAACAAAATTGAGCTAAGGCAACGCATAATCCTACATTCGATGGCATGTGTGAATATTATTCGTTATTTGGTTCTTTAAATGGACAACGAACAATGTATTCATTGTTATATTCCTCACAACGAACTATATAGCAATTAATCGTTGGCTTTTTTCTTATAATCATTGTTACATTTAGCAATGATTAATACACATTTTTAGCGAATAAGTCGATGAAAAAATCATTGTTGAATAAACCATTAACAATGAATATGATACCCGTTGTTAATTACAAGAACATGAGATAATTTGGAAACCAATAATGTTTGTTATGATGATATCTTTAACGATAAAAGATATGATGACGAATTAGGTCAATTTTGTTATAATGTATTTATATAATCATTGCTAATTTGGCAACGATTAGACGAAAAAGTCGACAGATAATAATTTTTATAATATTCATTGCTAAGAATTCAACAACGAATACAATATTCATTGTGAATTTAAAGAGTTAGAGTAATGAAGATATATAAATGAATATTACATTATTCAGTGTCTTAAATTAATTTTGTTGTAGCGACTTTCCATTGTTGAATCCATACGCTTTGTCACCAAGTTCTTGACCCATTAAACGAGTAAAATATTACAAGGAGAGTGACATCCGATCAAACGTTATCTTCAAGGTGAAAAAAGAGGCTCTCCCTTTGTCCGCAATTTTGATTGTGTGGTCAGCCGTTGCCAAAGAGTAATGGCAATTAAAGACAACGTCTCCTTCCAAGTTTCTAATAGACGGAGACGTTTCTTTGCTTGCACTAGTTGATACAAAAAATGATATTAGGAAGTTGATGTGCTTAGGTGAGCTTCTTCACCTCCTCCTGTTGTACTCATCTTTCTATGCCCCATAAGTTTATAGGAGTCGCTATATTTATAATTTTTTTCCGCAAAAACGTCGAGAACGAAGCGTCATCCATTAATGCTTCCTAAGTCAAGAATGAGAAAATGAAGGTCTACATTGTAGCTAGGTTTTTTAGGTAAAAGACTCAAAGTTCATTCCACTTAATCAGCTCTAAACGCCGAAGCTCATTAGGAGATCAAAGTTAAGCATCATCCCGCATATACGCGGTGATTATAGCGGGTTTAGGAATCTATGACTCGGGGTGTCTATCGAGTTCAACGAGACGAGTTGTCCTCAACTCGGACTCGAACTCGATAAGAAACCTAAGGCTCGAACTCGGGCTCGATAAGGGTCGGGCCCTGGATCGCCAACTTGAACTCGAACTCGTCGAGTTCGAGCTGACTCACGAGCTTCTTATCGAGCCACGAGTTTCTGAGTTGGCTCATGAGCCTCAAAATGAGCTGGCTCACGAGCCTCTTATCGAGTCATGAGTTTCTGAGCTGGCTCACGAGCCTCAAAATGAGCAGGCTCGTGAACCTTTTAACGAGTCATTGTTCCATTTTATACATTAAATTATGCAAATGACATTTGTAATTTTGATTTTTTATACTCTTTTCTGTAGCTTTTTAGGCAAGCAAAATGTTAACCTCTATTTTATATCAAACTCAATGTGGAAGTTTCGGTATATATAGTTTCAACTTTTTATTAATAGGGGAAACGGGTTATCGAGTCGAGTTTCCGAGTTGAACAATGTACAACTCGGACTCGACTCGATAAGCTAACGAGCCATAAAACCCAACTCGAGCTCGGGCTCGTTAAGATTTCGAGTCTGGCTCACGAGCGCTTAACGAGCCGAGCCCGAGTTGAGCTCATCGAGCTCGAGCTTTCCTGACATCCCTATCTATGACAGATGTGATCAATCTTTTCAATAATACCAATTGGGTTTCTCAAGCAAGACATGACATGAATAACAAACAATGGTAGCGAGGAATTTAGTAAAGAACCCTTACCGTAAGCGGTAAGATTTTGGCATTCCATCTATGTAACTTACTTCAGAATTTCTCAATAATGGGTGCCCAATCTTCGACCATTATTTTTTGAGATTTTTACCCGACAACATGCCCTATAATCTTTTGGGATATTTATACACATAACCCTGAGTAATTCCGTAATTATCCCAGGTACCCAAGATGATCACGAATTACATCCAGAATCCCGAATAACCACTTCGTTCTACATCCATAACCTTCCCTTATTTAATCCATTAATTCAACCAGATAGATGAGTTAATCTAACCAATTGTAAATCTAACTGTTGAGATTAATAAAAAAAGAAAAGAAGGTCTGCAGGCTCGTGCGTGCAGGCAGGTGGACGGCTTTGCAGGGCTCGGTGAGTCCGAGCAGCGGGGAAGGGAGGGTGTCGCAGGCGACCTCGTGGGTGCAGGATGCAGGGCGCCAGGGGGCTTCGAGCTCGGCGCGGTCGGTCGTGTGGGGAGGCTTCGCAAGGGGGGGAGGGTTTGCAACCTGGGGAGAGGGGGGCTTGGGTGGGGAGGGGATCGGACTTGATGAACTTTGTCGAGGGCGAAGGGTTTGCGACCTGGTAAGAGGGAGGCCTGGTTGAGGAGGAGGCTCGCAACCGGCGGAGGGGAGGGCTTTGCAAGGTTGTGGGCTTGTGCGTGTAGGCAGGTGGACGGCTTTGCAGGGCTCGGTGGGTCCAGGCAGAGGGGGAGGGAGGGCATCGCAGGCGGCCTCATGGGTGTAGGTTGCAGTGCACCGGGGGGATTCGAGCTCGACGCAGTCAGTCGTGTGGGGAGGCTTCGAAGGGGGGAGAGGGTGTACTCGGCCAGGGGCTGGGGGCTTCGAGCAGGGGTAGGCGCGGGGCGCGGGGTCTGTAGGCTTCGAGCAGTAGTGTGCGGGCGGCGGGTGGGGGCGGGGGTGTGCGGGATGTGGGGGGAGGGGGAGGGGCAGAGCAGGGCTGTGCCGGGGTAGGGGGGAGCAGGGTTGTGCGGGGGGCAGAACAGGGGGCTTCGAGTAGGGGCAGACAGGGGGCTTCGAGTAGGGGCAATCAGGGGGCTTCGAGCAGGGGCTGCTCGGGGGAAATACCCTGGGGGCGGGAGGGATGGCTTCTCGGCCAGGGGAGATCCAGGAGGAGCCGGGGAAGCGGGCGTGGAGCTCTGGGGGACAGCTAAGGGCGGGAGAGCCTGGAGCTCGCACGCAGGGGGGCGGAGGCACGGTGAGGGGGAGGGTTCGAGCTCGATCCCGGAGTCAGACGTGCGGGCCGAAGGGAGATGCTTGACGGGGACGTTCAGGGCGGAGGCCTTAGTCTTGCGAGGGGGAGGGGACATCAATTTTTTATCTAAAAATTGCATCATATTATAAATAGGATGTATTTTGATGGGCAAAATGGTCAACATATAACTTTTTCCGTCATACTTAAAGGAGAAGTAAGATGGAACTTCACACAGGGTTATACCATGTAAAGGTTAAGAATTATTTAGGGTTTTGGATGTAATTCGTGATTATCTTGGGTACCTGGGGTAATTGTGGAATTACTCAGAGTTATGGGTGTAAATATCCCTAATCTTTTTAAATTACCTATGCATTGAAACATCGATATTCCTCCTTCGACCCCGTAAACTTGCTAACCCTTACCCTACAAATCTTGTAGTTAACCCGCATCCATTTACCCGTTGAAAATAACTGGATTTCGTTATGTTCTTTTACATTTATCCATTTTGTTTATCAATTTTACATTCAATGCTATTCCCCCTCCCTCTCCCTCCTCCTTATCTCCGTTTCCTACCCCCCTCGCCCTCAACGTCGTCCGCCTCCCGCCCTTCGCCCCTAGCCCTCCCTACCCTCCACCCCTCGCCCATCGCCCCTCGCCCTCCCGTCCTCCTCCCCCTGCACCCCTCGCTCCCTGTGCCCCTCGCCCCCCTCCCTCGGCCCATTGTCCTCTGCCCTCCCACCCTCTACCCCTGGCCCTCCCTACCCTACGCCCCTCACCCTCCCATTGTTGAGCTCCTTCGTCTCTACATACCATAACAATGCTTGGATAGAGAGCCCAAAGCTAAAGGAAGAGGTCCTAAAAGGTGTTTATTTGCTCTTGGAGAGTACCCATGTCACAGATTGCAGGAGGCATCTCGCTGGAGAAGATATCTTGCGAGAGGTCCATGACCGCCAGTGGAGACTTTTTATCAAGATCGAGGGTCACCGTGCCATCGTGCCCGATGTGTCGAAGATGGAGGGTCACCGTGGGTCGTGACGACGACCTCCCCTCTGTACACACAAGAGTGAAGAAGGAAGGAGAGACTACGGCTTCGTCCAGCAAGAATGACGAAGGAGAGAGAGAGTGGAAGAGGAAGGAGGGGGAGAGAAGAAGAAAGGAGGGAGAGTGGAAGAAAACCTACCATTGGATTTGCTAGAGTTAGATTAACTCAACTTAAATCCAAGCTAGTTAACTCAAAAGTCTCAAATTAACAGCAAGGTTTATAGGGTAATATAGAGCAAGTTTATGGGGTTGAGGGAGGAATATTGATATTTCAAAGGTCGTTGAGGTAATTTAAAAAGATTATAAGGTATACCGAATAAAAATCCCTTATTTTTTCACTGCCAAAGGAAAGACCAAGTAGTTAATTGGAAAGTATCTATGCTCCCAACCAAGATAATTTTTAATATTCTGTACGTTGGTCGTATCAAGATTCAGAGCATAGAAAGTTGATTTTTTTTATTTATCTCCAAATCTGATAAACCATTGAAGATATTTAGGCCATTTTAATGTTTTTAATCCGCCTCAGAATTACGGGACTTTCGGTTTGGGGGCTACTCCTCACTTTGGGTAGGTTACCCTCCAAAACTCATATCTCTAACATACTAGTGGGTTCCACTCTCTTTCCATTATAAAAATATGTTATACCATCATATCATCTAAAAATCGTAACATACTCAACTTATATTCACTATTCTAAAATTCAATACAATCACATCACAACAATTACTCACTTTTATTAGCAATATGAGCCCGAGGCGAACCATTCCTACAATAATTTTTATTGTAATTAATGATTTATCAATAAAAGTTATTGATTATGTTTCACTCCCCTTTCTGATATTGAATGAATGAATGCACTATAAGGTCCCTCTGTACAATTAGGGTTATGTACCATGGCCAACTTGATAATCATACAGCTGTTGATTCATTGATTGAATCATAGAGGTTGATGCTTGGATGAATATCTAAGGAGTAAGATAGAGGACTCATCAAGCATCATCAATGATTGACAAGTAGTGATCTCCAGTCTGAGTGGGAGATGGCAATCCTATCTCATTAGACTGATATCTGATCGACCTCTTGATGCAGGTCCTCTGCATGGGAATATTGATTCGGAGGTATCGGATTAGTTGAGTCAATGAGTTGACTTAACGAGATCGAGATAACCAAAGACCTATGATGAATACTGTCACATCACAGGCAAACATCCTCTGACCAGAGACAGATGTATTGCTATATGTCTGAGTGTGTACATTTGGCAGACCAATAGGTTGATGACCTAACCAAGGTCTATATACCGGCGAGCTGGTGTGCACGTAAGGGCATATGAGTAATATGATCTCTCAAAGGGATCATACAGGTTCACTTGTGAACTGGGAGACATGAGCTCACTCATGAGATATTGGGATTGACCAAATTCCATGCATGATCATCATCCTTTAGAAGCATGATATGAACTCGAAGGTAAGATATATGCTTTGTGAAAGCATATGATCTATACCATATCCCAAGGACCAAGATTGAGAAGCTTGATGATTAGATTATGAAGATGACAGTGTAAAAATGATCTATATCTTCATAATGATCATAAGTCTTCCAGTATGCAGGATGAGCAGGTATTGGGAATACCTGAAGGGTGATTTGATCATAAACGATTGTATAGCCATGACGCTTCCATTCCGAGGGAGTGATGAAACAGGTCTGGATTTTAGTGACTCCTCTCATTAGAGAAGTGACCTAATCTTAGTCCATATACTGGACATTGATCTGAATGAGATTCAGAGACAATGAGAAGATTAGGTTTACGGTCTTGATTTAATCAAGCATCTATGAGAGATCCATGGGATCTGGATTTGAGATGTGATATCAATATCCAAGTCACTATACGTGGAACAATACAATCGCCCTGTCCTTATCTCCAAGTATCTGAGGAGTAATAACATTGTTCTTAAATGGTTTAAGAATAATTCCATAAGATCTAAGCAAAGAGAAGTTGATGATTAAATGTGATTTAATTATCATGATGTATGAGAAATTATCCAATGTGATTAAATGTGATTTAATTATTATGGATAAGAATAATGTGGATAGTAATATCCAATTATTCATAATATATTGTAAATGTGATTTATAATATATTAGAGAGAGTTAAATATAATTTATATTAGTAGATTAATTATTATTGTGTATTGGATACACATTGTTTAATTAATTGAAAATGTAAATTACCTTTTGTTTTGGGTTGTGAATATGATTCACAATTTTCAATGTAAAGATTGCAATATTCCCAAAATTAATTGAGAATTATTTTGGTGAATTAAAATATCAACAAATTGTTGTTGATAAATAAGTAGAGAGAAAAATCAAGGAGATATGCAATCTCATGGTAATCCATGAGATTGCCCTCCCATTAGGAAAGGAGGGGGCGGCACCAAATCCCTTGAGGGATTGGTGGCCGTCACCTCCCTCCAAAGGGGAAGGAGGATCTCCTTTGTTCTCTCTCTCCTTATTTGGTTGGTTTAATTTGGTATTAATATATATTTGATTTATCAAATATATTTAATCAAAATTAAATCACAAGTTGTTGGTTTTTACCAACAACAATCTTGACCATTGGATTGACATAAATCAATCTCATCCATTGATTTTATATGTCCCATGGATTGAGATCCATGGATCACAAAACCCTATAAATAGAGAGGCATACCATGCTCTCTCTTTACATGCTATTGTAGCACACAATTCTCTCTCTCTTTCTCATACTCGACAACCCTCTCTCTCCCTCTCTTCTTGGTGGCCGTCCACCTTGGTGAGAGAATCGTCGACGCCCGCGCCATCGTGCTGCCGCTTCGACACTTTGCGGTTCTTCGTCTACTTGGAGTGATTCACTCACGAAGGAGACGTTTGATCTCGTGCGACGAGATCAGGAGCAATCGCGCTTGGATCATCTTGGATTGCGAGGACACCGCGACTCATCCCCGCGCTCGCAAGCCGTTACTCCGACGATCGGACTTGAGACAGGAGGTCTTTCTCTTAGAGACTTGATCAACCACACTTCAAGAGGTATTGCATTATACTTGCTGTGGTTATAGATGAAACGATTTGAGAATGGTTCTCGGATCATGTGGTTTCACCGAATAAAATTTTTTTAAATTCCGATGCACCGAACAACTAGTGCGACTAGTCGTTTTTCGTCGCATCCGATACGACGATCACGCTTCTGTGATGCGCTTGAGGATTTCTCCATATCCTTCAACTTTTTCAAATTTCAATACAAATCATATCATAATAACTACTCACTTTTTTCAAATTTCAATACAATCACATCACACAAACCCTCCCAACTCTAAACCTACCAACCAAACACCAAAATCCAAAAATGAATTATCCTCCCCCAGATAACCCATGAACCAAACGCGCTCTTAGCGAAAAGTAAGAGATTGTCCATAAATTGGACGCTGGTGATCATTGAGTCCATTCCACCCTTGATAAGACCCCTAAATAGGTCCCCCACCATTTTAGCGAGCATTGTATCCATGACCGAAAGAGAGTGTATAAAGAGGAGAGGTAATAGGGGATCACCTTGCTTGACTCCTTGTTCAAGGTGAATGAAGTCAACTGATGTTCCATTAATCTTAAAGAAGACCCTCATAGTTTCTAGAAATCATCTAATCCATGAAATGAATATTTGTGGCTAGTTTATTGCTTTCAAACTCCCATGGTAAATGGCCAGCACAGGGCATCAAAAGCCTTTCAGAAATCAATCTTAAGTGTAATCTCTTTGGTCCCCCAAAACTCCAATTCACTAATGATTGTAGAGGTGATAATGAATACATCGATGAGATCTATTCTTCAAAAAGGCAAACTCAAAGGGAGGAATCTTAGCAAAAAGGAACAGGGCCCATGAAATTTTCAATCTAACTAGCATCCCCATGCTTAAAGATAAGGGAAACTATCGAATTATTCAGGTGACATAGATTTTTCTCCATGAACAACGACGAATGATAATTTGTGGCCATCTTCTTCACACCAACCAAATTGCACGTTCATCCACACCAAGGCATTCCAGTTTGGCGTAAAGATCTTTCAACCTCTACTCAACAAGAGGCTTATCACCTACAATCCTCTAGTAATTTAATCTCATGTTACATTTGATTTATCTCGTGATTTATTATATGAATTTGAACATGACACCAACTCTCAATTTATGGTATTAATATTTTCATCTTCAAATTCCATCTATGGAAGGGATTATCTGAGTGGAAAACCCCAGTCCAAGAGATTTTGATCATTGGGAGAAAAGATTCCTACACCAATTTTCGACCTAAAAATAGAATTAATCTCCTTTAACCCCTACCAACAGTGGTTGTGATCAGAGAAGGTCTTTGGAAGTCTCTTTACCCGGTTACGATAACATTTTTCTTGAAATGGAATGTTTAACAAGATCGTATCAAGGATTGTCCATGACGAGCAATCGAGTGTCCGACTATAGGAAAGAAGTATCTTGCTCATTTATCTCCCTCAATGCATTCTTATTAATACATTTATAGAATTTTCTTATCATGGACCTTCAAAGGTTTTTTTGGATAATCTCTTGTTTCTTGTTTTGATCATATTGAAGTCCCCCACAATAACCATTGGAATGTCCACTAGCGAAAGATCCCAAAGTGAATCCAAGAACTCTATTTTGGATCGTCAGTTGGGGGACCATAAACATTGATCAATCGACATTTAATCTTCGAGACTTCATTCTCAAGAAGAAGGAAGAAGTACCATGAAATAATCTCCATTGTTGTCTTCCAATAAGTTAAACTTCAAATGATACCATCCCGTAAGGATTCCAAATGATTTTGCAACTCCAGTTGGGTGCCAAGAAATTGAACCCAGTCCGAACTTACCCCTCCATACTGAATGATCTACATCTAGTTTCTTGCAAACAGATGAAATGTAGCTTGTTTGCAAGCATTAAATTTCTCAATCTTCCCCATTTTAAGGACCTCTCAGCGACCTCCCCTTCCCACGACCTCCCCCTTCCACCCATTTCCCTTTCAGTCCCTTCCCTTCCCTGCGACCTCACCCTTCCACCCCTTCCCCGTTCCTACCCTTCCCTTCCCCGTGACCTCCCCATTCCACTCCTTCCCCGTTATGTCCCTTCCCTTCCCCGCAACCTCCACCTCCTGCCTGAATAAAATACATTGACTGGTAGTAGCATATATGTAAATAAAATAAAGCTTGAGGGCCTATTATAATTTTCACAAAAGTATCTAATGGAAATAAAAAGTTTCTCGATCAAATACAAATATCCAAAGCCGAAAGGGCTTCTGTGCAAAATGCGCACCTCACGTGGATGGCCACGTGAAGTGAGCTGGGGGAGGACTAAAGTGCAAATATAGAGAGTTCTGGGGGTTTTATGCAAATATTATAGAAATAGAACAATTGCAGATGAAAGTTCAAGTTTTAAATATTAAATACAAAAAGCTTCTGGGTTAACTGTGCAAAATACCAAGAAAGAGGCGTGGACCGATGGTGCTGATCTCCTCACTAATCCACGGGGCGGCTCCTCCTGCGGCGATGACACTTCGCGCGCAGACGGTTCAGATTAGATCTCCTTCGGGCGATCGACGATGGGAGCAAGACGTACGACTTCTTCTGGTTTTGATACCTTTGGGTTCTTGACAACTAAAGAAGTAGAGCTCCTGAAAAAGGTACAAAAAATATGCATAATAATGTTATGATTCTCAAGTCTATAAATATTGTGTTTCGAAGAATTGTATTTGCCATGCAAACAAATATAGCGCAGCTTGTTGTTCATCTTCTATCAATCTCTCTTTAATAGTATGTTTATTTTAGTAAAAAAGTTAAATTCTATTTTCAAACAACAAATATCCGATTTGTTATGCCCCCAATCATCGCACGGGCAAACATATGTGAAACAAACAATCAACCACAGTTTAATAGTTTTCCACACTCCCAACTCTTGGGAAATCGTCACCCATAATATCACGGACAAACCATATTTTTTCATTCGAGTCCGAGAGCCCAAACTCGAAAAAATTCAAGTTTTTTGTTGTTGTTTGAAATTCCGCAGGAGAGAAAAAGAATTTCAACTAAAGCCGTAGAATGATGATATGCAATCGTACCTTTTCCTTTAGCATCTTTTGGAATGGGGTTAGAGATCTGGTTGCCCACAAGGGTACGATATGTAGGGATGAAAATGAATCATGTTTTCATAATCATATTCGCTCCATCTCTATCGAATACGAATACGGATACGAATATGATTCGGATATGTGTTATGGAAATTATATCTTTAAAAATACAGACCTGATTCAGATATTTATCGAATCTAATGACATATCGAATAATGAATGGATCCGAATACTGATTGAATAAAGAGCTAATCCAAATACGAATCTAATAAAGAGTGAAATCCAAATATTGATCCAATAAATATGAAATCAGAATACAGATCGAATAAAGATCACATACGAATACGAATTGAATTTTTTTAATCAAAATTCATAATGATTTTAAAAATGGAAATGAAATATAAATAAGTTGCATCATGATAAAAGAAAGTGTCAAGGTGACCTCCATTCTTGATGGGAAGCAAAAAGGGAGATATGATTCCATAAATTTTATTTGTGCACATCCCCAAACAAATAGAAATTTATTAATATCATTAATATATTGTATTATATAATGTCTATTACTAATATAATAACATTAGCTTATATTATATTAACTAATACAGAAAATTGCTATTAAATATTGTATTCGGATATCCGGATCCAGATATTAAAGCCACTACCATATCCATATTCACAAAATTTTTAAACCCATATCTATATTTGATTCGTATTCGATTAGTATTCAGATACAGATATCCAATCTGGTATTTTTTCAAATACGATAAGTGTTGGGAACATACTCCCCGTATAAATTGAATTGCGGAAAAATAACCAAAGTCAATAGGCAGATCCTGCACGATATATTAACTACGAGAAAGCATCTCAATCATAGAAAAATCAACCACATGTGCAAGGTAAATTTTTAACGTGGAAAACCCTCAATGTGAGGGAAAAACTACGGGGTTGATCGCAACTCAAAACCAAACACTATAATCGAAGTAATCTCCCGTGAGGGGCTTACAAAAGGCTGGCCCTCAATACGGTGTTATAAATCACCAAACAATGGAGAATAATAGAGAGGAGAAATTTCACCAAATGGTAAATCTGTGGCCAAACTGTAGGAAAGAATGCTGGAGTAGAACTGCTCCAAAAGTTACTCCCTCTAAACTCCACGGCAACCACGAACTTTATTTCTTCTTCCTCTCTCTTATTTCTTTCTTGTGCTAGGAGAGCTTGTTTGGGATGATACCGGTATGCACCCCATACCCCCTATTTATATTCCATGGAGATGAGCAAATAAGGAAACATGGACTCCTACTTCCAATAAGATTAGGAAAAGATGACTCCTAATCTTAAAAGGGTAACCGATCTTTCCTTTTCCAAATAGGACTACCAATGTCCTATATATATGGACTAAGTTCCACAAGGAAGGGAACTCATCCAACAAATCTCTCGCTCACCGACGATGTGGGAACCGCTCCAAACCTGCTAGGGAGCAGCATCTCTCGAACTTTCCAAGCGGCAAAGTCTTTGTCATCATATCAACGCCATTGTTATCTGTGTGGATCTTGTCAAGTACAAGTTGCTTCGATTCTAACACATCACATATCCAATGATATCTGAAATTGATGTGCTTTGATCTTCCATGGAATGTAGAGTTCTTGCTAAGTTGAATAACGCTTTTATTGTCACAATAAAACACACACTTGTCCTGATGAAAATCAAGTTCCTACATGAACTTCATCCACAACAACTCATTTCACGCTTCTGTAGCTGCAATGAACTCAACCTCTGTAGTGGATAAAGTAACACACTTATGTAGACAAGACTGTCAAGAAACTGCATCGCCTGCAAAGGACATCATGTAACCTGATGGATCTTCTCCCATCAATGTCATCTGCCATATTTGAATCTGTGTATCCAAGAAAAATAGGCTTCTTTACTCCAAAGGAAAGAGAGTAACTGCTAGTACCTCGAAGATATCTCAAGATCCATATAACTGCTCCTGAATGTTGTTTTCCTGGATTCGAGATGAACCTACTAACAACTCCAACTGCATGAGCAATATCTGACCTCGTAAAAACCATGGCATACATGAGACTACATGTGGTTGATGCATAGGGAACTCTTTCCATATCTTTCTTCTCTGCATTGTTGTGTGGGCTATATTTGGAACTTAACTTGAAATGCGCTTCAAGAGGGGTGCTAGCTGGCTTTGCCTTCTCCATATGAAATCTTTGAAGTACCTTCTCAATGTACTTCTCTTGTAAAAGTTGAACTTTCCTTCCTCCCCGGTCTCGAGTGATCTTCATGTCCAGTATCTGACTTGCATGCCCCAAGTCCTTCATAGCAAAGGACTTGCTCAACTCTTTCTTCAAGTAGGAAATTCTCTCTCCATTGTTGCCTACAATCAACATGTTGTCAACATAAAGCAACAATATAATGAAATTATCACCTGAGAATTTCTTCACGAACACACAATGGTCTGAAGTGATCTTGGAGTAACCATGTTCCCCCCATGAACGAGTCAAACTTCTTGTACCACTGTCTGATGCTTGCTTCAAGCCATATAGATTCTTCTTCAGTTTGCAAACATAGTTTTCCTTGCCTTTGACTGTAAAGCCCTCTGGTTGCAATATGTAGATTTCCTCCTCAAGGTCACTATGGAGGAAAACTGTCTTCACATCCATCTGTTCAACCTCTAAATAAGACTAGCTGTCAAGTTGAGAACCACCCTGATAGAAGAAATCTTCACCACATGATAAAAGATCTCCTCAAACTCAACTCCCTTCCTTTGGTTAAAACCTTTCACAACCAACCTAGATTTGTACCTTAGGTTTATAGAGTATTCATCATGTTTCACTCTATAAACCCACTTGTTTTTCAATGTCCGCTTGCCTTTGGGCAACTTGACAAGTTCGAAGGTATGATTATCATGAAGGGACTTCATTTCCTCTTTTATAGCCTTCTACTCATTTCTCCTTATTTGCATCTTGCAAAGCTTCCTCATAGCATTCAGGCTCGCCACTGTCTGTCAATAAAATGTATTCATGTGCAGAATATCTGGTGGAGGGTCCCCTCTCCCTCACGGGTCTCTGTGGTGGGATAGCCTCAGATGAAGAAGAGCTCTTATCATTTTGCCCACCATCATCACTACTGTTCATCTGCATCATCATCATCTTGAGTGGAGACATGTGGTACATCCTCCTCATGTCCTGCATATGGTACCTGTTCATATGCATCATCTGGCACCATATGTGGATCTCTCTGCAAAGGGATTGGCTCCATAATCATCTGGCTGATAGCTGCTCGAAGGAGAGTCCTTAGCAGCCTTTTGGATGTCTTCAACGGTTTGATCTTAAGAGACGATCACATCCTTGCTCCTCACTAGCTTCTTATCAACTGGATCATACAAGCTGTAGCCAAGTTCATCTTGTCCATATCCTAAAAAGATACATTGCTTTGCCTTTGTGTCTAACTTGGACCTTTCATCCTTGGGAACATGTACAAATGTGTGGCATCCAAAGACTCGCAAATGGTTGTATGATACATTCTTTCCATGCAAACCCTGTTACGAACATCACCATCCATGGTACATATGGAGATAGATTAATAACATGAGAAACAGTATAAAGTGCTTCACACCAAAAAGATTTAGAAAACTTAGCTTCAGAAAGGAGACATCTGACTCTCTCCATCAAGGTCTTGTTCATTCTCTCTACTATCCCCTTCAATTGTGACGTCTTGGGTAGAGTCTTCTGGTGCTTGATTCTATGAGATCTGCAATACTCATCAAATGGCCCAATATACTCATCACCATTGTCATTGCGAATGCACTTAAGTTTCTTCCCAGATTATCGCTCTTCTAGCGCACGGAAGTCTTTTAAAAATACCAAGGACTTGATCCTTCCTCTTTAAGACGTAGATCCAAACTTTTCTGGAGAAATCATCGAGAATGTAACAAAATAAAATGCACCATCGAGAGAACTTACTTTCAACGGACCACAAACATTTGTGTGAACAAACTCCAATGGTTGCATCTTCCTAAAAGATAGATGACTCTTGAAGGAGACTCTCGTCTGCTTCTCAGCCAAGCAGTATATGCATCTCTCTAGCTTTTTTTTTTGACATCTGTCAGCACATTCTTCCTCACCAAACACTGTAGCCCATTCTCGCTCATGTACCCCAATCGTCGATGCACTCAATGGATTTTGCATCTCCAGTCACATGTGCAACATCATGGGAGATGGATGCATTCTTGATGTAGAGATTGTTGCTATACTTTTTGCTTCGAGCAAGAATCAAGGATCCTCATATAAGCTTTCATTGACCGCCACCAAAAGTGTTAATGTATCCTTCATGATCAAGATTTCCTACAGAAATGATATTTAAGAGCATGTCTGGTGCATGCCTCACATCTTTGAGCGTCAATACAGCTCCATTGACGTTCTTCAATACAATATTGCCAATGCCATCAACATGGGACAAAGAACCATTCTCCATCTTCAATGTGCCAATATCACCAGCTGTATATGAAGAGAAAAATTCTCTCTGAGATGTGACATGTAGAGAAGATCCGCTATCAACAAGCCAAGAAGTACCATCTTGTACGATATATACCATCCCCTCATCACAGACAACGAGGAGCTCATGTTGTACAGTTGCAACAACTTGTTCATTTTTTTCTCTTGCTTGTTGCCACCATTCTCATTTCTCTCTTTAACTGTAAGCAATACTTCTTGATGTACCATTTTTTCTTGCAATAGTATCACTCCATATTTCGATATCTTGATCTGGACTTTCTTCTACCATTATCTCTACCTGTATTAGTCTTGATCCGACTCCTCTCCCTATTCTCTGTGATGAGAATCTCTAAATGTGAAGATCTTCCTTGGGTTTTTCTTCGCATCTCCTCATTGAGAATACCAGACTTGACTGTCTCCAAAGAAACGATCCTATTAACTGTAGAATTTGTAAGTGAGACTCTGAACGTCTCCCAAGAATCTAGTATAATAGCAAGCAGTAACTGTCCCAACATCTCTTCTTCAAATTTTATCCTCATGCTCGTCACTGACTAGTAATTCATTGGAACTTATTCAGAAAATCTAGTATAGAGTTGTCTTCCTTGAACCTCAAATTCACTAGTCTCTTGAGACGAAATAGTTTGTTACTTCCCATCTTGGAGGGTACAGATTTTTCAACTTCAATCACAAGCTTCTAGTGTGACTTTCATCTTCGATATGGTTGTAGACATTCTTATCAACAAACTGTCTTATGAAGCCACAAACCTGCTCATGTTCAAACTCTCATTCTTCATCTGTTTTGGCTTCGGGTGTCTGCGTGGAGAACTCCATAAGGTGCATAACCTTCACATATAAAAGATCATTCATCTTGTTCTTCCACAAATTATAGTTAGTCCTATTAAGACTAATGATCATGCTCGAACCAAACTCTATTTTATAATCTGCCATTGAATCTTGCTTTGATACCACTTGTTGGGAACAATATTCCCTGTGTAAATTGAATTGTCGAAAAATAACCAAAGTCGATAGGCGGATCCTGCATGATATATCAACTATGAAAAGTATCTCAACCAGAGAAAAAATCAACCACAAATGAAAGGAGAATTTTTAGCGTGGAAAACCCTCAATGTGAGGGAAAAAATCACGGGGTTGATCGCAACCCAAAATCAAGCACTATAATCGAAGTAATCTCCCATGAGAGGCTTACAAAAGGCCGACCCTCAATACGGTGTTACAAATCATATCAAACAATGGAGATTAATAGAGAGGAGAAATATCACCCAATGGTAAATCCTTCATCAAACTGACCTTCCCTACCCTCCTTTCTTTTTCGTAGCATGTAGGGAAGAATGTTGGAGAAGAACTACTCCAAAGGTTACTCCCTCCAAACACCGCGGCAACCACAAACTTTCTTCCTTCTTCCTCTCTCTTATTTCTTTCTTGTGCTAGGAGAGCTTGTGTTGCGTTGATCCTGATATGCACCCCATACTCCCTATTTATACTCCATTGAAATGAGCAAATAATGAAACATGGACTCCTACTTACAATAGGATTATGAAAAGACGACTTCTAATCCTAAAAAAGTAACTGATCTTTCCTTTTTCAAATAAGACTACCAATGTCTTATATATACGGACCACCTTCCCACAAAGAGGGGAATCCATCCAATAATAAGTGGATATTCAAGTGTATCTGTATCTGTTTTCATCCATAAGGATATGATGCAAGACCTCTAAGTGTAGTGAGGGATCAATCCCACAAGGGTACAATATGGGGGTTACCATTGATGACGAGAGCTCGCACCAAACCAACATGGACGTTGGATTTTTCAAAAATTCAAAAATAGGATCTTCTTTGCCGTCATGGTTTGGTGAGATCCTTACGTCCAGATTCCAAAAACAGTGAGATCAATCCCGCCAAAACCTCCCACAATAATATCGGGTCAGGTTAAGGCTTAGAAAATAAATATAAAGAACATGGTCCAAGACCTCTCACTATATAAAATATCGAATCTTCTTTGTTTTGCAAGACATATCAAGTTTATTTTTATAAGGAGGGTTGGAAGAGTTATACATCAGTTTATTCAGACCAAAACATCCCTTCAGCTGATAGTCATATGATGATCCACGATTCATCACCTTTATTCTTTTATTTTAGCCTCTTTTCCTCAGTAAAATACCTGTAAATAACCACTAATTTCATAAAATTACCATTTTGCATGCATTTGTTAAATATGCAGTTTTAACACTTTTTGTATATAAAATAAAAGAATAAGAAGAAAAGAAAAGAAAAGGATGTAGTTATGCAATAAATACAGACTGACCCAAACCCGATGAAGGTCAAGACTTGACCTGATCGACCAGGAATAAAGTAGGGGAGATAGGGTCGTTTGTCAGAAAAATCAAAAATATCTTGTAAATACTTTTTCATGTATATTTGTAAAAAACTTACATTATTTTATTTGTACATAATTTGACCTCAAACTAATTATTTTTGTAAATAAAAGTTGTGAATAAAATTGTGTTGTAAATAATAAAAATATTTGTAAATAAAATATTGTATATATTGCAAATAATTACACCCAGAAAAAGCCACAAAGTGATAATTGAAACATCAATTCCAGCTCCATACGAGCCCAAATAGAACGAAACTCACTTCCATTATACTATAAATTAAATTATCTTTCAAATGCCTGTGGTTTCATATTTTTTGGAGTTACGGTTAAAAAATCGGTTTTCTGGGGTGTTTTGTACAGTTTTCCCATAAACTTGTTGTGTATATTTTATTCATATTTATTTTTATAATGTATATATTTGTAAATACTACTTTCATTAAAAATAAAAAAATAAAAAAAAAGATAAAAATTTAAAAAATCTTTTATAAAAATATTTCCTTATTTGTACCTATGTATATTGTATTATATGTGTATATATATGTATACAATTAATTTCCCTAAATAAAAATTACCAAAAAAAATTAATTATCTCACATTAATTAATTTAATTTATTTAATTACGAAAATCATATGTAATTATTTAATTTATTGGATTTATTTGAATTCATTTGATTTGATAACTTACCTTTTATGTAAAGATTTGATTTGTGCCTTAAATAGCCACCATTAAGGTGGTTAATTGATTTTTGGGAATTATTTAATTTATTTATTTTAATTAATTACGAAATTCGTTTTTAATTAATTATTTATTTTATTTATTCAATTATTTTATTTAATTAACTAATAAATACTTTCCTCGTTTGTGAATATCTTCCATTTTTGATTTTCTTCTCTTTTTAATGGGCTCCTCCTCCCTCATTCACACTGGATCAATCTTTGGCGAGAGGAGCCCGATTTCCCGAGAGGTTTCTTGTTGAAGAGGGTCCTAGCCTCCGATCCGGTCGGTGACAGCGATCTGAGCTTCGTCGAGGCCATCATGGCGTGTCCGAACCCCAAGGTGAGATCACTTTTATTTCTTGTCATTTTTCGTAGGTAGATCGTAGGCTTTAATTTTGCGTAGGAGTAGTGATTAATTTTTAGCCATTAAAAACTACAAAAATTTCCATCCCACTTGATTCCGATCCGACACCGAATTTTCACCTCATTTTCGTGTGTCCCTCCATTTCCATTTCTATCTCACGCGACCTATCACCCTTCGGTCACGCACGGTGACTGGAGCCCCTGGATCTAACTCTCACTACGTCAAGATCCAACCATTCATCGACTCTCTTTGTTCATAAATAAATTAAAAAAATTGTATCCTGTTGTCTAATCTTGTTTTTGCAGGATAAAAAAAACATATATTTGTTTGTTTCTAACCATTGTTTTGCAGGTTAAAAAAATAATAAAAAAATATTTACCTTTTTCTCTAACAATTTCTTTTGCAGGTCTAAATAAAAAAAATAAAAATAATAATAAAAGATTTTTATCCTCTGTTTGCTTACAACTGCTATTGTTTAAAATAAATAAAAAATAAAAAAAAATTTATTATATTAACAGATCACAGTAAAACAAAAAAACAAAAAAAATTCTTTGCAGGTCACGGCCTACGCCTCCCACCGGTGCACGCCGCCCGGCCGCGCACCCCTTGACCGGTCGCACCTCCAGGCCTCCGCTGCCCGCGCAACCACCGCGCCCCACCAGGCACCGCCCCTTCTGCGCGGCACCGCCCGCAGCTCCATCCCGCGCCACCGCCGAACCCTACAGTCTGCCCTCCGCGACCTTCAGCCCGTCTCCACCAGCGCGTGCCTCCACGCGCGCCCTGCGGCGCATCCAGCCGCGCCGCCCCGGTGTCGCTCGCCGCCCGCCCGCTCCATCCACATCCCGCCGTGCGGCGGCCCAGCGCTTCCGCCGGCGCGTCCCCTCTCCAGTGGGCAAACCCCGTGCCTGCGCTGCAGACCATCCCCAGACTCCAGCCGCGACGCCCGTGCGTCCCCCTCGTCGAACGCCGAACCCCACGCTGTGCGGCCTTCCACCGCCGTTGCCGCCTGGGAAGAAGATAAGGGGGCGGCGGCCTTTGTGTCCCTCTCTTTGGCCTTGTGGGAAACGAAGCATCCAAAAGAACCCTAGGCATGGGTTTTAAAAATAAAGGAAATTAGAGTAATTGCAGAAGCGCCCCCACAAATTATCATATTCGCAAAGTACCCCTGATCTCCAAAGCATATCACATGTGTCACATGTGTGGCACATGTTTCTTTAGGTAAATTTCAGTTTCCATCCTGCATTTCTCTGCTTGTTATATTTTGATGCTAAACTCTGAATATTTGCGTTGAAGTCTCTATTTTCCAGAACTTAAACTTTGCGTGCTCTTTTGATGGAATAAATATTTTTATGTTTCGAAAAATTCTTTAAAAAATGGTATATGCTCCTGCTATATTTCTTGTCGTTGCATAAATTTTTCATTGATTGTTATTATCATTTGATATTTTAAAAAAAATCAAAAATATTGTCTTTTTGTCTTACAAAACTTTGAAAATTAATAAAAATTAATAAAATAGCATAAAATTTCAAAAAAAAATTTTTGTAGCTGTGTTTTGATGTCTTTTATTATCTGACCAATTTTTGTGAACTTTTGCTTTATAAAACTCCAAAAAATTGCAAAAAATGAAAAATCTTATAAAAATAGTAGAAAATTCTAGAAAACTCCAAAAATAGTGATTTCAGTTTCTGATTGTAGATATGGTCTTGTAGTTTCTCTTAAAAATAATCTCCAGGATTTTTGAGTATTTAAAGAATTTTAAAATTGAAAAATACTCCTGCCTGTGAATAGTCTCTTTATTTTCCACTGTTTTATTTTTAAAAAAATACAAAAACATCAGAAAAATTTGAAAAAAATTACCAAAAAATATTTAAAAGTATATAAAACACAAAAAACATTTTCTCTTGAATTTTCTGTATATTTTTTGCCATTTTGAAAAATACAAAAAAAAAGTGTGGGTTCTTTGTTTTGTCACTTTCTTCATTTGTGCTTCTTTTAAAAAATAAAAAAAATTATAAAAGTAAAAAAAACCACAAAAAAATTAGCTTTCAGAATTTGGCTACTTAGTTTTTAAATCGTGCTCCTTGTGTTCGACCCTGGTCGCTATACCAGGTAAAAAATAGCGAAAGCCGCTTACATTTGTTTTCTTCATTGATTTCTATCATTTCCGAGTGGTTTTATCATTTTTCTCGATTGACCGCGCTTGGTGATTTGGGTCACAACGACCATTTTTATTTACATACTTAACCCGATTGTCAGGGCGTGTTCATCAGAATGGCGCCGTTGCCGGGGGAGCACGGCTTTGTAGTCATTTTTCTATCTTGTCTCTCTATATCATAATTGCTTTCTGACCTTCTCTCTTGATTTTTGTGCGAGGTACTGCTTGGACGACTTGGAGTTTACTATTTGGAGGACCCGCACAAGAAGAAGAGCAGGGAGGAGAAGAAGATTTTTTTATTTAGAGGAACAATTATTCTTGTAATAATTTAGGACTTTGAACCTATGGACTTGGACTTTCCTCGGGGTCTGTTTCGCAAAGTGCCGGTGCACTTGGGGGACCTCACCGCTATTTTTCGTGTTTTTGATTTCACGCCCTAACTTACTACTTGATTCTCGCAGTTTTAGCCCCTAGACGTAGGAATTTTGATTGATTGTGACGTAAAATTTCTAAGGCCCAACACCTAATAGAATATTTGTTCCTATAGAACGTAATTGGACCTTACTAAAATTAATTGAAAAAGTTAGTCTAATTGGATTTGAGACCACGTGCCGTGAGGAGTCACATACAGCGCTGGCAGGACCCGTTGTGGCGGGCACCGAGTGACTCCCAAGATCGGACTCCGGACTCGATTCGGTTAACTAACTATTGTTCTTCACGATCAATAGAAGTTGCTTG
This sequence comes from Ottelia alismoides, assembly GCA_037367405.1. Lineage (NCBI taxonomy): Eukaryota > Viridiplantae > Streptophyta > Magnoliopsida > Alismatales > Hydrocharitaceae > Ottelia > Ottelia alismoides. The sequence goes on from JAZKJV010009982.1 coordinate 251,220, forward strand.
TCTAAGGCTGATTTCTTCGTGCATCATATAGTTAGTTTATATTCTGTCTTTAATTTATGCGCGGATCATATTGCATGTAGAGTGCTGGAGTAAGGTATGCATTTTCTATCTCAGCATGCATCATTGTGTTTGATCGTGCATTGGCCTCTTTCGACTTCCTCCCCTTGTTTTTGGACTCAAATTAATCAAAGAGGAAATCAAAAAGCTCGTTAGGCGTTTTGTCTTTAAAAAATTCAAAAAAATATAGAAAAATCAAAAATTAAAAAAATGGGACTGCTAATTGAACTTGACCTCTAAAATTAAAAGTAACCAATTCCTTCATTGTATTGGGAGAGCAACCCCCTCATTGTCTGCGTTTTTAATTGCTCGCGTACACACTAAGGAGTAGTGCCCAAATCCTATTCAAGTCTCCTAAGTGTTTGTATAACTTTTTGTTTGATCACCTAACTCTTAAAATTGAAAAGATAAAGACCGAACTCTCACGGTCAGATTTGTGTTGAGTTGGTGAACTGGGGGTTTGCTTTGTGTTTTGAATGTCTTTGGTGTGAGTCGGTTACGAGCATTCTTTAAATCATTAGCAATCACCTTCTTCCTCTATCCCACCCCTCCCTCCCTTCATTTCCCTCTATTCATGATGGGTCACATTCCATTCCAGCCCGATTTCGCGGCTTCTTATCTTCATGCCCATCATTCCCGTCCACTCTCTTGGGAGGTCGGAACTCCGCCCGATTTTTCATTTTCTCCCTACCCACCCTCCCATTTAGGATATGCTGTGAGTGAAACCCGAGGATACCAGATTGACCAAATACGAGACCCGGGTGTTCACCTTGTTGAGATGGGAGTGCATCCCATAGACAATCATAGGGTGCAGTTACATGCTTTACATGACTTCTATCCTAGGATGATGGATGAAAACCATGATAAAGAAGCACGGTCCGCTTCTACTTTGAAACCATTCATTTTGGATTTGGAGTTCATTGATCTACTGCCAAAATTTTCTGGGGAATTGCACGAGGAACCCTATTTGCATATCGATGAGTCATATTTCTCGAGAACTTTTGTACAATACATCAATCTTCATATTGATAGTCATATTTCTCAAGAATTTTCTCATTGTGTTCAGGCCGAGGCATCGCTTCAACTGATCTGGTCAACTCGATAACTAACGTCAAATACTCTCATCCGCCAGTTCAAATTTACTTCTTGGAATGATTTGACCTCATTCATAATCTTCATACTTTTTTTTCCAAATAATAAGGTCTCATCGACATATATACATAAGATAATAGAAATATTACTCAAATGCATATAGTATGCAAACTTATCATGTTTATGAGCAATGAAAGTCTTAAGACTAGACACCCTTATCAATCTTCCTATGCCATTGTCTCGGAACTTGTTAAAAAACTCACGAAGTTGATGATGCTTTGGAGCTCCATGACCCTTTGACTTGGACAAAATCGGCCCAAGAGAATTCCTTAGCCTCCATGACCTGCAAGGTTAGTCAAGGCACACAAAAACGAGGTCCAGGTGGTTGTTTTAGGCGAAATGGGCGAAGGTGGAGTCGAGGCGGTGGGCTTCCGACGAGCGACAGATCAGAAGTTCGAGCTCATGTTCCAATTAGGATCAAGATGAGTGATGGTGCATGTGGCGAAGCAGAAGCAATGTGGAATGAAGTGGAGATGAACAACGAGTTGGAGAACAACAAGGCACAATGAAAAAGTCGTCGAGGGCTCAGCTCCAGCGAACTACAATGGACGGATTTGATGGAAAATAAAACGAAAAATGATAGAAATGTAAGCAACACTGTGCTAAACTAAGTCCTAAGAACAGAAATAAGGGCTTAACTAGGACTCTACATCAAGAATTGAATGAGCCTGGAGGAGCTCCGCCACGGGGTGGCTGGCGATTCCCGAATCACACCTTCAGGTCTCTTCCTCCACTCCAGATGACACAACCGACTTCTTGTTGTCTGTCAGGGAACATAGCACGAAGAAATCGAGGGATTTCAAGGCCAAAGGGGGATCAAGTTCGAATGGAAGTGATGGAGGGGTTTATGTACAAGGAGTACTTTGACTGAGGGTTCAGCTAGATGCAACAATCCATTATTCAAGGAATCAATTGGGCATGAAAAAACATAGAACGAGGAGCAAAAGTCGCGAAGGGATCAAGTTTAAAGAGTGCAAGACTCGAGTTGGAAAAATGGGGAGAAATCGAGGAGGTCATTGGTCTAACACATCAAGGGGGCGCAATGGGTCAGTTGACCGACGAGTCAACCAATGTTGCATCCCCATTGGTAAACGTCCAATCTCAAAAGGACAAACCAGAAATAAAACATAAAATAATTAAAAAATAAATAGGAAACAATTTTATTATTTTTTCACAAAATATAAAAATATATATTAATTTGTATGTTATTTTAATATGATTATTATTTATTTTTTCATCTTGATGTGTTCCATGTTACTTTTTACGAGTATAAATATAGGTATATTTACTTATATATTAGAAATGTTAATTTTATTTTTTGTATTTATGGTCTCCATCTAGACATTCATTTTTAATGGTCACAGAATAGTTGAAATCGACCCATCTGGATGGAGGTCATATGAGTCTCTATGGAAATATTGAATGACATAATATAGAGATATATTTATGAAAATTCAATGAAAATATATTTTTTAAAATGAGGCGAGGCGAGGGAGTAAGTTAGCTTCCCTAAGGGACATCCCCATTCACACACACACACACACACACACACACACACACACACACACACACACACACACACACACACACACACACACACATACACACACACACGCACACATAGACACACGCAAACACGCGCGCGCGCACACACACAAATGCGTACACACGGATATATATAATATATATATATATATATATATATATATATATATATATATGGAGCACTTGAATTGAGGTGAAACCTTTCCTTGATTATGGAAATGTGTCATCTTAGGCCGTTGGATGATGAAGTTTACGAGTAAGATTGAAACCACTAGGTGGTTTTCGTGCCAACTAACATTCCAAATATGGGGTGGATTAAATTAGTGCCTAATTTAGTAAAATGCACGTCATTGATCATTCTATGTTTAGGTATATGTCGAATGGTGTATTGAATTTTCCAGAAATATCTGATGGAATAAAGGTTCACATTTTGAAATAATTATTATCAATTTACAAACGATTGAGAAATTTTACAATTCCGTGTTATAAATTACAAAAGCATAACCACTGTTATTCACAAAAAAAGTCCAAATCTGACGAAAATTTGTATTTTTTGTGTGCATGTGTTTCTTAAAATATAGGGTGCTTTGATCATATGCTTAATTAATTGATGTACACATGGAAAACATTCCTACAATGATGGAATTTTTATTACAACTATATTTCCTATTATATTAGATGAGGTAAATTCCAAACACGTTAAATATGTTACATGTCATTTTGCATATTAATTTCAGGGGTATTAAACTGGAACATCTTTTGGTGAATTTGTAATAGTTGGTAAACTTCGGTATTTGTCTTGTAAACTTCATAGTGTTTTTGTAAATCGTATTTGATTTATTTTGAAAAATTTTGTAGTCTCTTTGAGAACATTGCGTGGGAGTAACATTTATACATTGTGAAATGTTTTGTAAATTTTGTGGTCTCTTTTGTAAAATATATGAGATTTTTGTAAAATTAGATTGATTATTATTAATGTACAAATTATTTTATATGTCCATACAATGTATTTCTCATATCATAGATCCATCGAAATTTGTCATCCATTGTAAAATTTATTGTAGATTTTGTAAAATCCATGCTCTCATTGTAACAATTATATGATAATCTACAAATAAAAAGTCAATCATTAGTTTATCATTTATTACAAAAAGGATAACATGTAAAAATATATGCAAGAAATGTAAATCAATGAATCAAATGTAAATTATATAATCAATTATGTAAATTAGTAGATTAAAAGGTAAAAATATAAACCATCATATTTTGGTATTTACATCCAATTGAACCTGCAAACTTCACCTCTTTAGTATTTAATCCACAGTCGATGGCAAACCCGAGACATATTCAATATGTAAATAAATATTTACATTTTTTATCAAAAAATCTTTTTTTAGGTGACATTTTCATTCTCATCCTACACAATTCAATCTGTAAACAAAACTCAAAACGAAAAAAAAGAAAAGTGTGATGAACTCAAAAGAACGGAAGAACTTAAAACTTACAAAAGATTGAATATTTCAGAAAATATGATTGAACTTAAAAGAACGGAAAGTGCGTTGAATATTGCAGAAAATATGATTGAATAAAGGCTCACGTTTTGAAATGCTTATTATCTATTTATAAAAGATTGATATATTTTACAATATTGTGTTATAAATTACAAAATAATAATCATTGGTATTCGAAAAAATACCCAATCATAACCACTAGTGAATCGGAAATACTGATTCAAAAATAAAATAAATGAGAAACTTTGAATATTAGATTGAGATGTAATCAAAACAGAAAGAAAAATTAAAATCCAAATAAAAAAATAAAAGCAATATAAAATAGCCTAAAACTTGATTAATAATGAATAAAAAAGAATAAGAGAAAATTACTAACACACATTATCCTCCATGCACAACCACCTCATGCTGCTCCATTCATCGTCGTCATCATTGCCATGCACAACCAACGCCATTGTCACATACCACCATCATCTCCACACACACCACCTCCTACCACTCAATGCATTGTCGTCATCGCCATGTCTCACCGTCGTCTTTGTAATACCACCGTCTCCAAATACAGCCACCGCTTCTACGTCGAGGGTTGATGAAGAGGAGATGAGGGAGAAGACATTCGTCGACTTTTTTTTGAAATCCGAGTAATTGAGAGTCACAATTGTGATGGATGCTATATTTAAAAAGTTAAATTCAAGTAATTAATAAGCAATAGGATATTGACACCGCCAAATTGAATATTTAAATATTGTCTAAAAATGACGATGTGGAGGTTGTTTCAATGTTGGTTTTGGGTTTAGTTTAATGATTTTGTTAACCACCATTGATCCTAATCAGGTGGCTGTAAAGAGGTGTCGCACTATACTAGAAAGGTGCCACCTCAATTCAAATTTTCCTGTGGTAACACCTCAATTCAAAAATTTCCTATATATATATGTATACACACACACACAAACACGCACACACACATACACATTATATATATATATGGGGGGATAAATGGGCCTGCCCCCTAGGGGGAGCTAACTTGGATCCCCCTGCCCCATTTTCACCATTTTTTATTTTTTTTGAAAATTTCTTCCATGAATATTCATCACTATATCCCTATATTATGCTATTAAACTTTCGTGCGAAACAGAGACTCCTACGACCTCCATCCAGACAGTCATTTTTCAACGGTAACATGATTTTTTAAATCGACCCCGTTTGGATGGAGGTCGTAGGAGTCTCTGTTTCGCATGAAATTTGAATGACATAATATAGAGATTTAATAATGAATTTACACGATTTTAGATTTCAAAAAAAATAAAAAAATTATGTCAAAAAGGGACGGGGGAGCTAAGTTAGCTCCCCTAGGGGGCACACACACACACACACACACACACACACACACACACACACACACACACACACACACACACACACACACACACACACACACACACACACACACACACAAGATATAGGACAAAATGGGGCTGCCCCCGCCCCATTTTTCGGTTTTTTTTATCTTTTTTGAAAAATAAAACCATGTATATTCATCCATATATCCCTCCTATATGCCATTCGAATTTCGTCAGAAACAGAGACTCCTACGGCCTCCATCTCGATGATATCGATTTAAAAAAATCATGTTACCATTAAAAAATTACTGTCCGGATGGAGGCCGTAGAGTCTCTGTTTCTGACGAAATTAGAATGGTATATAGGAGGGATATAGGGATGAATGTACATGGTGTTATTTTTCAAAAAAAAATAAAAAAATTACCCAAATAAGGCGGGGGCAGCCATGTTGGCTGCCCCTATGGGGGCAGCCACATATGACCCATATATATATATATATATATATATATATATATATATATATATATATATATATATTATATATATATAGGATATCTTTCATATGAGCTTGGTCCTTCCATTCAAATAGAAGGCCAAGCATCCCATTCGTTGGATCTGATCCATATTTCTATCAACGGATTTTAACAAAACCACCTTTCATAAGCAAAACCGCTATCTTATGAGGGACGTGTCATCCAAAAATGGAATATTTTTTTTCAATGGCAACTGTTTCCGCAATTCATGCTCCATTAAAGTCCGTAATTCTAACACTGCACGTCATTTTCCCAGTTCCTGTTTTTCGAGTTCATATAATACATCCATTTTATTATAACATAATTTAGTTGAATTTAATATTTAAATCGTGATTTTCCTCTGTGTTTAATCCATCTACAATCATCCATTAAATATAGGGATTGTTTGTTAGCATTACTTTAAAAAACTCGTCTTCCATAGTACGGAGCCAATTTTTTTTTTGTATTTCACAATATTGTTGTATCCCACATACATTCGTCTTTTGTATATATAATGATTGTTTTGTATAATACGGATGGATAATTGTATTCTAGATACGCTGTATTTGAAGCATTTTTTCATAACCTCTCGTATGGAATTTTCATTTTTAATTTTCGATAAACCTCTTAAACTGAAATTTCGTTATTAAAACTCCCATAAATATAGAAACAAACAGCAAAAGCCTTTCCTTAAAAATAGCATATGATGAAAACCGCAATATTATGTTTTGTATATTATATATTTCATTTCTCAGAATCATGGTTTGATTAGTATTTTATATTGTTTTCTTTGTAGGATACTTACATTGTTTGTATTCAAAAAACACACGTTATTCAGCATTTTTGTCAGTTATAAAATGTGTAATTTCTTTATTAGGAGTCCCTTAAATTTAGGAAACGACAGTTATTGCTAATCTGTTTTTTGTAGAATAGGGCGGTTTTAATCATATACGTTGATTTTAGATCCGATGGTTAGAATGCTTGGCCTTCTATTTGATGGAAGGACCAAGTCTCATATGAAAGGTCCCCTATATATATATATATATATATATATATATATATATATATATATATATATATATATATATATATATATAAGGCCATATGTGAACAATACCAACAACTCTAAATAATGGCAACTTACAAACATGTCATGTAAACAACTCTAAGGTTTCAGAGAAAGCTTCCTATAAGCTCCATGGAGTTCAGTGCTGTCCACTTTATTTCTACCTCTAAAACTAATTTAATGCTGTAGTAGTTAAGCAAAAACTATACTTGCAGCATGTGAATTGGGCCATTCTCTTTGCTTAACCCTTCAAGGTCCTTGTTTGTTCTAACAATAGGTGAAGAAGACATATCTATGTTGTCAAGAAAGGGCAGCATGCAACTTCTATTGCATGTTTATCTTCGACAATGACAACGTTCACAATCGTCTTCTTCCTCTTCATCCGTGTATTATAACAAACTAGATCCATGTGGCTATATATAAAGTAACTAAGATTGTACTTGTAGTTCAACACTCAAGGTATCAAAATGAGATTCCAAAAGTATTTTGTCTCAGGTGTCGATTTAGAGATCTCCTCCCACTCCATTTTCATTCAGACAATTGCAATTACTCGTTTTTCTTCCTTGATAATCCGAACTTAGGGATGAATATATAATTATCCATACAAGATTGGTACCAAATTTTGAGATTTTTAATCTGAAATAATCTCTATTTTAAAAAATCCAAATTTACACACAAATATGTTTATTTAATATTATATAGTAAATTCAAGGAAAATATGAAAGTTATATTTTTTGGAAAGTTATATTTTTTGATATAATAAGTAAAAGTTATATATTTAATATATGGGTAAAATGTGTATGCCCCCTAGGGGGAGCTAACTAGCTCCCCCACCATTTTTCACAAATTTTTTTTATTTTTTTGAAATCTAAAACCGTGTAAATTCATTATTAAATCTCTATATATTTGTCATTCAAATTTCATGCGAAACAGAGACTCCTACGACCTCCATCCAAACCGGGGTCAAATTTAAAAAATCCTGTTACCGTTAAAAAAATGACTGTCTGGATGGAGGTCGTAGGAGTCTCTGTTTCACACAAAATTTTTATGACATAATATAGGGATATAGTGATGAATATTCACGGAAAAAAAATTTCAAAAAAAAATAAAAAAATTGAAGAAAAATAAGGCGGGGGGAGCTAAGTTAGCTCCCCCTAGGGGCAGCCCCATTTTCCTCTTAATATATTAATATTAATATAATAATCTCGAAGGAAAATATGAGAGTTGTATTTCTTGATATAATAAATAAAGTTACATCTTTAATAAATTTAAAATTTTGATTTTCTTATGATATAGTATTTTGATAATAACGTTTATATTTTTTAAAATGTTATAATTGGCAATATACTCCGTATAATTTCCTTAGATTTGAAGGTTACATCCGTAATAAGATTTTATAATTGAGAAAGTTAATATTAATTATAAAATGGAATCAAACAATGAGAGAAACCACTATACAATAAAATTATCTCAATTACTTTGTATATGTACGTATTTATGGAAATATAAATAATTACATAATTATTTTTTCCAAAGACTGTCCAACACTATTTCTGAACATCCGTTAGCCACGACCGGTATGAACCGCAAAAAGGCCATTTGCAAATAGTCCCAAAAGAATCTGTAGCTTCTATCCTTGCAATCCGAAAACCATCTAATCTGAATCCAAAAGAATATCAAATCGAAGTTACCACTCACATCAGAAGTACGAACAAGCAAACATGTGAAATTCTCTTCTCCTTTCCACCATTCGAGCACCGCAACCCAACACACGCAGAGAAACAGAGAGAAACACAGAGAGACAGAGAGCTCCTCTACGTTTTCCGATGGTGGAATCGAACAGAGAACACCACAAACTCTTAACGCCCGAACAAGGCCTCGCATATATCTCGGAAGACCTTCACGATCACCTTGTGGTGCCTCGAGGAGTTGAGAGATATGTACGAGCGCAGCAGAGTCTCCAGCTCCCTTCTTTCCGAAGGATCTGCATCTCCATGATCATCTCCAGCATGGAGCTCCTGAAATCCGAGTACGGGTCGCTGGATTCCTTCTCAACCGCGAACCCACCGGGCCCATTCTCCTCCTCCTCCATGGACACAAGAGGAGAAACCCACCTGTGGAAACAGAGGAAACAGAGCACCCCCGCCTCCTATGACGCCTCCCGCGGCAAGAATCGCGCTTTCTTCGGTAGTAGAGCTCGGACGAGTCCGAGGAGAAGCTCCTGGACGAGAGGAACGTCTCCGTCTCTTCTTCCTTTGCGGGTCGTCTTCCGAGCTGAAGAGGGCGTCGGAGGAGGAGGAGGTGAAGCCGTAGCTGTTGGAGATGAGCTTCTTCGGCTTTCCTTCCTGTGCCTGTGGTCTCTGCGGGTTGGGGAAGCGGGGGAGGCCGGAGGGCATGTGAGGCCGTCGAGCTCTGTGTTGGCATGGTAGAGATGACCGTTCTCGGCGAGGCGGCGGGAGAGGGGAGGTGGCGGCGGGAGGAGGAGAGGAAGATGGGTTCTTGGACAGAGGAGGAGAGAGTGCAGGAGGATGGGCGGAGAAGGGAGGAGAGGCACCATCTGAGGAGGGGCATTGGCCTTGTTCTCTCCATTAGCTTCTGCTCTGTTCGGAGAGAGGGGGGGGGGGGGGGGGGGGGGGTGGAGAGGTGGGAGTTATTGATGGGTTCGTGTGCTCTGTTTTTAGGTGGAGATTCAAAAAAGAGGCGTATATAAGAGGAGAGGCAGTGCATGGAAGACGAAGGCCACGTACTTAGGGATATTTCTGGAGTATATATATTATTATTATTCTGGTGGAGAAATTTAAGGAGAAGAGAAAGAAGCAAAAAATATGCCTTGGGATACAGATAGTGAGGGTCCCCGTGGCACACAATTGTTGCCAAGTTGATCGCAAGCATCAACTTGAGTTGTTCTAGCGTTGTTCGATGTTGCAATGCATGATACATGGACCAGAAGCAAGTGGGTTAGAATTCAGAAGCTCGGAGTAATCTATGGATAGGAAAGGACAAAGTGGATCCTCTTCCAAGAAGCACAGCAGGTGCAGTAACCAAGAGAGGCGTCCGATGGAGATCGAACGGGTCCGCATATGATGTCGATTATCTCTGGTCTCTTATGAGGGTCATTCAATCGGCTCTGTATTACTTTACCTGCTGTGCTACAATAGACAATCCGTTTCCTTAGAAATGGAATCATAAATCAACATCTTTCTTCTCGGTCGTAGGATGCATAAAAAGACAAGCAAGCAAATGAGCAAGAAGGATAGATGTGAAAGTAACGAAATGAATCATATACTTGTTAGTATGTGAGTTACCTAGCAAATATTCATAATTAGAACGTCTAAAGAAACCTGCTTTATTAAGCACAAATAGTGAAGCAACTGTTAGAATGCCTACAGCTAGGAAGCAAACGATCGAGGAAAAAATGAATAAATCCACGCTCACCCTACAATAAAATTGGATTTAAGATTGACGGGAAATAA
>JAZKJV010009983.1:0-75482 GCA_037367405.1 Ottelia alismoides
TCAATTTCACCGGCGTGGAAGTTCTTCCGCACACCGGAAACGCTGTTCAAGCCCATCTTCGGCATGGGCCAGGGCGACGTCTTCTCCACCGGCAAGCTTCAGAAGGGCCTGACGCAGCTGCGCAAGCTCTACGGCGAATTCGGATTCCTGGATATGGTGCCGGAGCCCGATTTCAACCCGGATCCCAGCAAGGGCACGATCGACCTGACATTGAACGTGGATGAAGGCAAGCAGTTCTTCGTCCGGCGCCTGGACTTCTCCGGCAACTCCACCACGCGCGACAAGGTGATCCGCCGCGAGATCCTGATCGACGAGGGCGACCTGTTCAATTCGCGCCTGTGGGAAATCTCCCTGCTGCGGCTGAACCAGCTCGGCTACTTTGAAGTGCTGAAGGAAAACGAATCCGCCACCATCACGCGCGACACCAAGAACAACACCGTCGACATCACTCTGAAGGTGAAGGAGCGCGGCCGCAACTCCGTGCAGATGTCGGGCGGCGTGTCCGGTATCGCCGGCAGCTTCGTGGCCTTTGGCTACTCGACGAACAACTTCCTCGGCCTGGGCGAAACGCTGTCGCTCGATTCGCAGTTGGGCGACCGTATCCGCAGCGTCACCTTCGGCTTCACCGAGCCCTACTTCATGGACAAACCGATCCAGGTGGGCGTAACGGTGTTCACGCAGCGCTTCAACTACAACCAGGGCCGCGAAGTCTCGCTGTTCAGCGGCCGCAACCTGATTGGCCTGTATGACCAGTTGGGCTCGAACAACCTGCTCAACTACGTGTCCAACGGCTATGGCTTCACCGCCTTCGCCCAGCACCATGCTCAAGCGCAGTTTTGCCCGCGTCACGATGACGTATGGCTATTCGGTGTCGAACATCCGGACGTTGACCGACGCGGCGAACCAGTACTTCACCTACATCAACTTCCAAGGCATCGCCGGACCGAACTCGCTGGAAGGCGTGAAGTCGAGCGCGGTGACGCCTTCGTATACCTACAACACGATCGACCACCCGATCACGCCGTCGCGCGGCAAGAGCATCTTCCTGTCCACGCAGTTCGCCGGTTCGTTCCTGGGTGGCAACGTGAATGAGATTGCGCCCACCGGCGAGTTCAAGTACTTCCGCTCCGGCTTCAAGAAGGGCCACGTGATCGGCACGCGCCTCTTGGGCCGCTTCATCACGGGCTATGCCGGCAAGAACCCGCCGCCCTTCTCGCGCTTCTACATGGGCGGCGAAAACGACGTCCGCGGGTTCAACATCTGGGGCATTTCGCCGATTGCCTACATCCCGAGCGAGGCGAGCATCCCCGTGTTGAACGCCGACGGTTCGGCGCGCCAGCAGAAGATCATCGCGGGCGGCGTGGAAACCCAGGTGCCGGTGCTGCAGCGCATTCCCACTTACCAGCTCATCTTCCCCGGCGGCGATACGCAGGGAGTGGGCAATCTGGAATACCGCATTCCGATCTTTGGCCCCGTGGTGCTGGCCGGCTTCCTCGACGCGGGCGTGAACCGGATTTCGCGAACCAATAATCTGGTGCTGCGCGACGACCGCCTTGGAACGCTGAACGGCTTGTTCCCGCAGGCGGGCTTCGACCCGAAGGCCATCATCAACACCGCGACGCAGAAGCCGCGCATGTCCACCGGCATCGAGTTGCAGGTGATGATGCCGGTGGTGAACGCGCCCTTCCGTTTCTACTGGGCTTACAACCCGTTGCGGGTGACCGACGTGCTGCAAACGCCGATCGCGGCCGACCGTTCTCTGTTCCCCAACACGGCGAGTTTTCTCAACTCGGTGGCCCAGTTCGGCCAAGCCTCGCCATTCGTGGAACGCGCTCGCGTGTTCCGATTTACCATTAGCCGTACGTTCTAAGGAGACGACCGACCGTGAAGACGATCGCCCATGTTTTGATTCCCGCGCTGGCTGCCGTGCTCGGCTTGGCCGCGCAAGCCCCGCCGACGAAGATCGGCACCATCAACATCCAGCAGGCCATCTTCCAGTGCAAGGATGGCCAGGCGGCCATCAAGACGCTGACCGAGAAGTTCGAGCCTCGCAAGAAGGACCTGGAAGCCAAGCAGACGTCGATTGGCGCGCTCGAGGATCAGCTCCGCAAGTCGGCGAACACGGCCAGTGAGGACCAACGCCGCAAGCTGCAGGGCGACATCGACGCGAAGAAGAAGAGCCTGCAGCGCGACACCGAAGACGCCGAGGCGGAATTCCAGCAGGAGCGCGGCAAGAGCCCTGAACGAGCTGGGCGGCCGCCTGATGCAGGTGGTGGACAAGTACGCCCGCGACAACAATTTCTCCATGGTGCTGGATGTCGGCTCCGAGCAGACCCCGGTGCTGTGGATCGCCAACGGCGTCGACATCACGGCCGACGTGATCGCGCTTTATGACAAGAACGCGCCGTCGACGATCAAGCCGGCCGGCGGCGCTGCTCCGGCGGCCCCCGCGGCGGCCAAGCCCCCGGCAGTGAAGCCGGCCGCGGCGCCTGCGAAGAAGTAACTCAAACAGACCGTTCGAAGACGTAGAAAAAGGCCGGTGGAGCGATCCACCGGCCTTCGTGTTTTCCGGCGCCTTCGCTGGGTTACACCAGCAGCTTCTCGAGCCGCGATCCGCCGCGCACGATCGTCTCCGTGCGCTCCGGCCCCGTGGAAATCGCGCCGATCTCGACGCCCATGCGCTCCTCGATGAAATCGAGGTAAGCGCGCGCCGCCGCGGGCAGCTTGGTGAAGCTGGTGACGCCGCGCGTCGACGACTTCCAGCCCGCCAGCGTCGTCCACACCGGCTGGATGGCCTCGAGCCCGCGCCGCGTCACGGGCATGTCATGGATCTCTTCGCCGTCGAGCTGGTAGCCGGTGCAAACGCGGATCTCGTCGAGCTCATCCAGCACATCGAGCTTCGTCACGATCAGCGTATCGATGCCGTTGATGGCGGCCGTGTAGCGTCCCAGCGGCACGTCGAACCAGCCGCAGCGGCGCGGACGGCCGGTGACGGAACCGAATTCATTGCCGGCTTTGCGGATATGATCGCCGGGCGCGCCGAGTTCCTCACTCGGGAACGGCCCACCGCCCACGCGCGTGATGTACGCCTTCGAAACGCCGATGATGCCGTCGATCTTCGTCGGCGGCACGCCGGTGCCCGTGCACGCACCGCCCGCCGTCGCGCTGGACGACGTGACGAACGGATACGTGCCATGGTCGATATCGAGCATGGCGCCCTGCGCGCCTTCGAAGAGCACGCGCTTCCCTTCCCGGATGCGCGCGTTCAGGAACGACGCCGTGTCGGTCACCAGCGGGGCAATCTTGGCGGCCATCTCGGAATACTGCACGCGGATGGCGTTGAAGTCGATGGCTTCGTGCACGTCGAACGCCTTGGCCAAGGTCACCTTGTCGGCGGCCAGGTTCTCATAAAGCGCCTGGAAGCTTTCGGGATCGATGAGGTCGGCCACGCGGATGCCGCGCCGGCCGATCTTGTCCTCGTAGCAGGGCCCGATGCCGCGCGACGTGGTGCCGATGGCTTCACGATCCTTGCGCCCTTCGCTCAGCTTCTCCACCATGCGGTGGAACGGGAAGATGCAGTGGGCGCGATTCGAAATGCGCAGTTGCGCGCGCACGTCGATGCCGGCTTTCTCGAGCGCCGTCATTTCCTCGAGCAGCGCGGCGGCGTCGATCACCACGCCATTGCCGATCACGGCGGTGACCCCGGGCCGCAGGATGCCGCTGGGAATCAGCTTCAGCACATACTTGGTGGGACCGATATAGACCGTGTGCCCGGCGTTATGGCCGCCTTGGTAGCGGACCACGAGGTCGAACCGGTCGGAGAAGAGGTCCACAATCTTCCCCTTGCCTTCGTCGCCCCATTGGGCGCCGAGAACGATGACATTAGACATGGTGAGTTTGGTTGCGGGGCGGCTGAACTTACCATTGTAGCGCAGCCGCCCATGCTACCCTGGGTTTTTCGGCCATTTCCCGAACACAACTAAACGCATGACCCTGTCCGATCTCTATCTGCGGCTGGGCGAAGCGGCCTGCGGTGAACTTCTTCGTTCCATGTCGCTCGGCCGCCTGCGCTCCTTCCAACTTTTCGACCGCATCAAGACGCGTCTCCACGTGACGAAACTCAACACGGAGACACTGAAGAAGGCCGGTCCACGCACGTTCCAGCGAATCCAGGAGGGCGACACCGAGTTGGCGCTCGAACTGGGGCAGGCCGTGCTGGTCTCGCATCTGGAAATGATCGAGGATGTGCTGAACTTCCTCGGCATCCCGCACCAGGGCGGCTTCTTCGAGAAGGACCTGGATCCGAAGCCTTACCTCACCGACGGCTGGCAGAAGCGCGTCTACGAGCATTTCGCCGCCAAGTATCCGGCATCGCTGCTCGGGTTCTACGTCAACCATCTCGCCATCGAAGTGCTCGAAGGCGCGGAATTCGTGGCGCCATGAACCTCGCGGCGCTCGAACAGGACGCGCTGGGGCGCATTGCAGGCGCGGCCACCGTGGACGCGCTCGAGGCCGTGCGCGTGGAAGTGCTGGGCCGCAAAGGCGCGTTGGCCGACGTGTCGAAGAGCTTCGGCAAGCTGTCGCCGGACGAGCGCAAGGCGCTCGGCCAGGAGCTGAACGCCGTCAAGGAACGGCTCGAGGCGGCTTATGAGGCTCGCAAGCAGGGCTTCGACGCGGCCGCGCTGAACGCCCGTCTCGAGGGCGAATGGCTCGACCTGACGATCCCGCCTGCTGGCCTCTTGCCCGGCAGTCTGCATCCGTTGACGCAGATCCAGCGCGAGATTGAAGCGCTCTTCACTTCGCTCGGCTTTGCGGTGCTCGACGGGCCGGAGGTCGAGACGGAGTATCACAACTTCGACGCGTTGAACATCCCGGGCGACCATCCGGCGCGCGACATGCAGGACACCTTCTGGCTCGAAGGCGGCTTCTGTCTGCGCACCCACACGTCGCCCGTGCAGGTGCGCGGCATGAAGGCGTTGAAGCCGCCGTTCCGCATGATCGCGCCCGGCCGCGTGTTCCGCAACGAGGAAGTGGACGCTTCGCACGAGCACACCTTCTATCAGTTGGAAGGCATGATGGTGGATCGCGACGTCTCTGTGGCGAACCTGATCTACTTCATGAAGACGCTGCTGAGCGGCATCTTCAAGCGCGACGTCACGGTGCGTGGCTGCGCCCCGGCTATTTCCCCTTCGTCGAACCCGGCTTCGAGCTCGACATCCGCTGTCTGCTGTGCGATGGCGCCGGTTGCCCGGTGTGCAAGCAGAGCGGCTGGGTGGAGCTGTTGCCCTGCGGCCTGGTGCATCCGAACGTGCTCCGCATGGGCGGGCTCGACCCCGAAGAGTGGAACGGCTTTGCGTTCGGCCTCGGCCTGACGCGGCTCGTGATGATGCGCTACGGCATCGAAGACATCCGGCAATTGCAGGGCGGCGACCTCCGCTTCCTGCGGCAGTTCTGAGTAGACACGCGCATGAAGTTCTCCTACAACTGGATTCAGGAGCTCGTCCCGGCCTTGAAGGCCGAGCCCAAGGAGCTCGAAAAGCAGATCACGTTGCGCACGGCCGAATGCGAAGGCATCGAGCCGGTGGGCCAGCATTTTCATGCCGTGGTGCCGGTGAAGGTGGTGTCGGTGGAGCCCATCGAGGGCTCGCACAATCAGAAAGTCGTCGTGAAGTCGGCGCAGTACGGCACGCGGACGGTGGTTTGCGGCGCGCCGAACGTGCGTCCCGGCATGGTGACGGCGTATGTGCCTGCGGGCACGTCGCTCGAGGGCAAGCAGATCACCAAGGCGGTGATCGCGGGCGTCGAGAGCGACGGCATGCTCGCCAGCGGCGCCGAACTCGGCGTGAACCGCGACCATGAAGGCATCGTCGATCTGCCCGGCGGCATTGGCTGCACGCCGGATTGGATGATCGAGATCGACAACAAGTCCATCACGCACCGGCCCGATCTGTGGGGACATCACGGCATGGCGCGCGAAGTGTCGGCGATCTTCGGGCTCGATCTGAAGGACCACGTCAAGCTCGAGAGGCTGCCGAAGAAGGACATGGCGCCGGTCGACGTGGCGATCGAGGACTTCACGCTCTGTCCGCGCTATAGCGCGGTGATGATGGAGGGCATCACGGTGCAGCCTTCGCCGTTGTGGTTGCAATACCGGCTGCAGGCGCTGGGCCTGAATCCCATCAACAACGTCGTCGACGTCACCAATTACGTGATGGCGGAGCTCGGCCAGCCGATGCACGCCTTTGACGCGGAGAAGGTGAAAGGCGGCATTCGCGTGCGTTTGGCAAAGGCGGGCGAGAAGATCGCCGCGCTGAACGACGAGACCTACGACCTCGATCCTTCGCACCTGCTGATCACCGACGACATCGGCCCCATCGCCGTTGCCGGAGTGATCGGCGGCGCGGAGTCGGCCATCTCGGCGGGCACCACGCGCATCATTTTCGAAAGCGCCAATTTCAAGGCGAGCTCCGTGCGCAAGACGGCGCAGGCGCTGAAGTGCCGCACCGACGCTTCCATGCGCTTCGAGAAATCGCAGGATCCGGTGAACACGCTGCGCGGTCTGGCGCGCGCCATCGAGCTGATGGAGCGCGTGTCGCCCGGCTGCCGTCTCACGGGTGGCCTGGCCGACGTTCATACCGAATTAAAGCTGCCCGCGCACATTCTGCTGCCGGTCGACTGGCTCCGGCGCAAGCTCGGCACCGACATCGCCGTGGAGCAGGCCAAGCTGATCCTCAACCGCCTGCAGTTCCGCTGCATCGAGACGCAGCCTGGCGTACTCGAGGTCGGCGTGCCGAGTTGGCGCGCGACGAAGGACATCTCGATCAAGGACGACCTGGTCGAAGAGATCGGCCGCATGATCGGCTACGACAACGTGACGCCCGTCGCTCCGCGCGTGGCGTCGATCCCGCCGCCGGTGAACGAGCCGCGCCAGTTCCAGCACCGCCTGCGCGAAATCGCCGCGCAGCAGGGCTACACCGAGGTCTACAACTACAGCTTCGTGAACGAGGAGATGACGCGCCCGTTCGGCCTCGGCGCCGAAGCGCACGTCCGCGTGCTGAACCCCATCGCGTCGGACCAGGGCATGCTTCGCAAGAGCCTGTTGCCCGGCGTGCTGCGCAACCTGACAGAGAACGCCAAGCACTCGAGCTCGTTCCGTTTCTTCGAAATCGGCAACGAGATTCACAAGATCCCCGGGCAGGAGCCGCTGGAAGTGCCGGTGCTCTGCGCGGCGATCTACGCGAAGGGCGACGGCGCCGCCGGGCTCGCCGAACTGGTCCGCTTGGCGCAGTGCTTCAACGCCCGCATCGAAACGCGTCCGGCGAAAGCGGCCGACTACGAGCATCCGGGCCGCGCGGCCGAAGTGTGGCTGGGCGACAGCGCCATCGGCCGCCTGTTCGAGTTCCATCCGTCGCTGCTGAAGGGCCGCGGCGCGGTGCTCGAGCTCAACCTCGACCTGCTGCGCTTCGAAAAGCGCGCCTACAAGCCCGTGCGGCGCTTCCCGGCGAGCGACTTCGATCTCTCGATCGTCGCGCCCGACCGCATGCACATCCGCGACATCGCGCAGTTGCTCGACGACGAGTTGCTGGAGAAGCGCGAGTACCTGATGCTCCATCCGCTCGGCGACGGGCGCAAGTCGGTGAGCTTCCGGCTCACCGTGGCCGCGCCCGACCGTACGCTCACCAGCGACGAGATCACCGCCGCGCGCGACCGTGTGATCGGCAAGCTGCAGGGCGCCGGCCTGACGCTTCGTTAATCAGTCGAACGACGGAATCTTCAACCGCTCGCCGCTCTTCAAGGCGGATTGATGCGCCACGATGCCCGGCGCCGTATAGGCAATCGCCTCGTGCACGTCGACGGTCGGCTTGCGATTCTCCGCAATCGCGCTGACGAATTCATGCGTGATGAACGTGTGGGAGCCCTCGTGCCCGCTGTTGTGCCGCAGCGGCGCAGGGAGCAAGTCGGTCTTCCACCATTCGGGCTCGTCGAGCTTCTCGAGCCGGTTGGAGGTGCGCAGGAAACCTCCAGAGTCGCGTTCGCCGGTGGAATCCACGGTCACCGTCACGTTGCCGTGGCCGTTGGGATTGCGCGAGAGCAGACTCATCTTGTCGCCGTACCACTCGGCGCGCTCCGTCCCTTTGTGCGCGCCGCGCCACCAGACGGCCACGCGGAACGACGTGCCTTTGTCCGATTGAAACAACGCCGTCTCGTTCCAGAAGGGATTGCGATAGGGGTTGTCTTTGAGCACGGGATCGTTGTCGCCCCAGCCAATGCAGGAGACATGCGTCAGGCGCTCGCGGGTCACGCCCAACAGGTGAGCGGTGCAGTGGGTCGGGTAGTGCATCGGCGGCAAGCCGTAACGCCAGGTGCGCTGGCCGTTCTCCACGAACAACGATTCGAGCCCAGCGTGATGATATTCACTCTCGCAGTGATAGAGCCGGCCGAACTTCCCTTGCTGATACATTTGCCGCGCGGTGATGGAAAGCTGCTGATAGTAGCTGGTCTCCGCCATCATGTAGGTCAAGCCGGTGCGCTTCACCGTGTCGCGAAGCAGGGCGCACTCTTCGAGCGTCATCGCCGCGGGCACGGCGGAAAGCACATGCTTCCCCGGCCTTCAGACAAGCCACCGCATGCCTCACGTGATCCGGAGCGGGCGTAAACAAGCCCACCGCATCCACGCCGCGATCCTTCAGCAGTTCATCGAGCGACGCGTGCTGCGTCCCGCAGCGATACGTCTCGGCGAGCTTGTTCCGCCGCGCGGGATCGAGGTCGCTGACGGCGGCCACCACACTGTTCGGATGCTCGTGAAAAAAGAAGCTCAGCCGAAGCGTCCGCCCACCACTCCCATGCGGACTTTCTTCCCCGTCTGTAGCGACGCCAGCAGGCCCCGGCGCGATACGATGGCCTTCATTAGAATGATCTCCCGTCGTGCTTGGCTCCTGAACGCGCTTCAAACGAAGCGCAAGCCGAACTTCATCATTATCTACACCGACGACCAAGGCCATGGCGACCTCGGCGTCACCGGCGGCGCGGACCTGAAGACGCCGCACCTCGACCAGTTGGCCGCCTCTGGCGCGCGCCTCGCCAGTTGGTACACGAACTCGCCCGTCTGCTCGCCGTCGCGCTGCGCGTTGTTGACCGGCCAATACCCCATCCGCCACGGCATCTTGAACTTTCTGCCCGCGCGCGCCACCAACGACGTGCCCGGCCTGAAGCCCGGCGCCGTCACGCTGCCCGGCGAGCTGAAGAAGCTCGGCTACCGCACGGCGTCGATCGGCAAATGGCACCTGGGCAGCGTGCCCGAAAGCCGCCCGATGAAGCAGGGCTTCGACGAGCAGTACGGCTTCCTCTCCGGCTGGCAGGATTACTATTCGCATCGCTACTACCAGATGTCCCGCACGTCGCCCGAGCACATCTTCCACGATCTCTGGCGCAACGGCGAGGAAGTCTTCGAGGATCCCGGCTACTCCACTGAGCTCTACACGCGAGAAGCCAAAGCCTTCATCGAGCGCCAGCCGAAGGACCAGCCCTTCTTCCTCTATCTCGCCTACGGCGCGCCGCACTATCCGATGATCGCGCCGAAGAAATACATGGACCGCTTCCCTGCCTCGATGGATCCGGATCGGCGCCTGCACGCCGCCATGATCGCCGCCATCGACGACGGCGTCGGCGAGATCGTCGCCGCACTGAAGAAGCGCGGATTAGAAAAGGACACGGTGGTCTTTTTTCAATCCGACAACGGCAGTACCAGCGAGGCCCGTTCGGATTCAAAAGGCCGCCCCTATCGCGGCGGCTCCAATGCGCCTTATCGCGGCTACAAGGGCGGCCTATTCGAAGGCGGCATCCGCATGCCGGCGTTGATCACCTGGCCGGGCACCATCCCGGCGGGCCAAGTGATCCAGGAGACCGGCGCCACCATGGACATCTTCCCGACGTTTCTGAAATGGGCCGGCAGCACGGCCAGCGGGCGCGACGGCGTCGATGTCAGCGCGATGCTCACCAGCAAAGCGGCCTCGCCCCATGAAGAGCTCTTCTGGGAGTATCAAGGTCAACTCGCCCTGCGCCGCGGCCACTGGAAGCTGATGCTCGGGCCGAAGGAAGGCCTGGGCGACAACGCCATCGCGCCGAAGTGGCTTTCGAACCTGAAGGACGATCCGCGCGAGCAGCGCAACTGGCTCGACGCCGAGCCCACGGTCGCGCGCGACCTCGAAGCGCGTTTGCTCGAATGGAAGAAGAGGCTGGGCGCGTGACCCGGCGCTCCGTGCTCGCCTGGCTGCCGGCGGAGAGCTCCGCCATGAAGGTGCACGTCTTTCGACTGCGCCCTGGCGACGACTTGATGCAAGGCCTTGTCGCTTACGTCGACCGGCACAAGCTGAAAGCGGCCATCGTGCTGACGACGGTCGGCAGCTTGACCGAGACGCGCCTGCGCCTCGCCAACCGCCGCGAAGCCACCGTGAAGAAAGGCCACGTCGAGATCGTCTCGCTCGTCGGCACCCTCGAGCCCGGCGGCGGCCATCTCCATCTCTCCGTCTCCGACGGCGACGGCGTCACCTTCGGCGGCCACCTGCTCGATGGTTGCAAAATCTACACCACAGCCGAAGTCGCCATCGGCGAATTGCCCGGCCTGCGCTTCACGCGTGAGCATGATCCCGCCAGCGGTTATGAGGAGCTGAAAGTCGTGAAGCCATGACGCCGCTGCCCTTGACGGCGACGCTCCTGGACTACGAAGCCCAGGTGGCCGACCTGCACGACGCCACCGACGCCCAGGCGGCCCTCGCCCACGCCTACGACTTCGCCAACTGGGACGCGCTCGCCACCTTCGTCGATCGCCTTGCGAGGCGCGACGACGCCGTGTGGCCCTTCGAGCGCGCCGTCGACGCCGTCGTCAACGGCGATCTCGCTACGCTCCAACAACTCCTCGCGGAACGGCCGTCTCTCGTGAGCGAGCGCTCGTGCCGCGTGACGCATTTCGACCCTCCCGTGCACGCCGCCACGCTGCTCCATTACGTCGCCGCCAACGGCACCGAAGGCTATCGACAGCGCACTCCGCCGAATGCGGTCGCGATCGCGAAGACGTTGCTCGAAGCGGGCGCCAACCCCAACGCGCTGGCTCATCTCTACGGCGGTGAATGCACCACGATGGCGTTGCTTATGTCGAGCTGCCATCCCGCGCAGGCCGGCGTGCAGGTAGCGTTGGTCGACCTGCTGATCGAACACGGAGCGTCCGTCGAAAACAAGGGCGAAGGCCACTGGACCTCGCCCCTCGAGACCGCCCTGATCTTCGGCTATCGCGACGCCGCAGAAGCGCTCGAGCGTCATGGCGCCAAGCTCACGCTGGCCGGAGCCGCAGGCCTGGGACGCGTGGCGGCCGTAGAGCAGCTCCTCCCCGGCGCCGACGCGAGCACCAGGCATCGAGCCCTGGCCATCGCCGCGCAGAACGGCCAATGCGAAACCACCCGAGCGCTGCTTGACGCTGGCTAGGACCCCAATCGCTTCAATCCGCCTGGCACGCACGCGCACAGCACGCCGCTCCATCAGGCGGCGCTCGCCGGACACTTGGCCGTGGTCCAATTGCTCGTCGAGCGCGGCGCGCGCCTCGACGTCGAAGACACCATCTACCAGGGCACGCCGCTCGGCTGGGCCTTCCGCGGCGAGCAGACTGAAGTCACCGCCTGGCTGGAGGCGCAGGGTGCAAGGTAAGGTCCTCATCGCCGGCGCAGGCGTCGGCGGCTTGACGCTCGGCGTCGCCCTACGGCAAGCCGGCATCGAGTGCGAGATCTTCGAACGCGAGCCCGAGCTGCGTGCCGCAGGCGCCGGACTGCTGTTGCAGACCGCACCGATGCAAGCCCTCGCCGCGCTGCGGCTCGATCAAACGGCGCTCGCCGCCGGGCACCGCATCGGCACCGGTTATCTCAAAGCCGCCGACGGCGCCGTTCTGCAGTCCAGCGCCATGGATTTCCTCGAAGCCGAATTTGGCCAGCCGAGCATCGCCATCCATCGCGCGCGCCTGCAAGCCTTGTTGCGCGAAGCGGCCAGCCACATCCCGCTTCACATGAACAAGAAGCTGGCGTCCTTCGAGACGACCACCACCAACGCGAAAGCGACGTTCACCGACGGCACCAGCGCCGAGGCGTCCTCCTCGTCGGCGCCGACGGCTTGCGCTCCGCCGTGCGCCAACAACTGCTCGGCGACACTCCGCTGCGCTACGGCGGCTATTCCACCTATCGCGGCGTCGCCGAGGGCGACGTGGCCGGCGAAGTCACCGAAAGCTGGGGCCAGGGCCGGCGCTTCGGCTATGCTCCCCTCGGGCCCGGCGAAGTCTACTGGTTCGCCGTCTTCAACGCACTCGCGGGCGAAGCGCATCCGCATCCGAAGCTCCACCTCCGCGAGCTCTTCGGCAATTTCCACGCGCCCATCCCCGCCCTGATCGAAGCCACGCCGCTCGAGCGTATTCTCCGCACTGACATTCACGACCGCGTGCCCGTCCCGCGCTGGTCCGGCGAGCGCGTCACCCTCCTCGGCGACGCCGCGCATCCCACCACGCCGAATCTCGGCCAAGGCGCCGGCATGGCGATCGAGGACGCCGTGGTGCTCGCTCATCAGTTGAAGCGCCACGAGGATCTCGCCGCGGCTCTGCGTGCCTATGAAAAAGCGCGGATGCCCAAAACGAAGCGCATCGTCGAAACGTCGTGGCAGGTGGGCCGCGTGGGTCAATATGAGTCGGCGCTCGCCTGCTTCGCGCGCAACACCGCGGTGCGCTTGATGCCAGCGTCGATCGGCCAGCGACAATGAGAGAGAATGCGCGCTTTTCTCTGGATTAGCTGCCTGGCGCCGCTGGTGGCAGCGGGAGGTAGAGGTGCCCATGGTCGGCTGCCAGGCGATGGGGCACACTTACACCGCGCCTCCCGCGAAAACGCGATCGCCGGTGCGCTTGGAAGCGAAGCTCGCCCGGCAGCTGGCGGTCTACGAATCGGCCAGGCTCAGGGTGCTCGCGCCGCGCGCTGGACGTGCAACGGAACCATCGGGTCGAGCGGCGATGGTCTCTTGGTCACCCCCGATCCGTCGGGCGAGGCACAGATCCTGATCAAATACACCACCGGTGGCACGTCCGGCCGATTCCACGTCGGCGACCTGATTGGCAGCCTCTTCCCCACGCGCTTGGCCTGGGCCAACAGCCTGTCCGAAGGATTCGAAGAGTACAAGCCCGCCCAGCGCGCCCCCACCGACATCATCACTCCACTCAGTGCCTCGGCCGCGCGCTTCATCACGGCCGCCGGACACCAGGCCTCGGCACGCTGGCGCCGCACCGGAGAAGCCGGCCCACTCATGGCTACGTCACGATCCGCGATGAGGAAGATCATGTCGACGCCATCGAGGCCCTGGTGCGGCTGCCGAAACCGTTGGAAGCCTTGACGGAGACGATTCTGAAGCAAGCCAGCAACGACGCTGTCTATCTTCCTTATCCCGAGGACGGCTTCGTCCAAGCGGCGTTCGTCGGCTGCCCGACGAACGGACAGTTCGCGATTCCCGCACCCAAGAAGCCTCGCGCCCGCATCGTGCTCGATGCGCGCACCTCCGCCGCCCTGGCACTCTACGAAAGCAGTGGGCTCTCCGTTCTGGCCCCGCGCGGCTGGTCTTGCCAGGGCCACACTGGCTCCAACGGCGCCACGCTCTACGTCGGTCCACAGCCGATACGAGCCAGCGGTCGCATCACGGGACCTGCGGTCGTGGTCCGGACCATTTCGGGCGAGACGAACTCCTGGCCGCCTTCAGTTGGCTGACTTCATCGCGCGAGCAAAGCTCTCGCCGACGCGCCCAGACGACTTGCGATACTTCACGCCCGCCAACGCGGATGGGCTCGGAACAGACGGCGTTCTTCAGCCGGGTAGCTTGCCCATCGAAGGTGGGCCCGCTCAAGACGCCAGCGAAACATCCTCCAGGGCCTCGACATCCAAACACGTCTTCCCGATGCTCTGGCCACCTGGCGCGAAGAGATCATCCAATCCGGCCTGAGAAACTAGGCCTGCTTCGGCATCAGCGCTTCATCCGCATGGAACGAGCTCCGCACCAGCGGACCGGCCTCCACGTGCTGAAAACCAAGAGTCCGTCCGAACTCCCGGAGCTCCGCGAACTCCTCCACCGGCACATACCGGATGATCGGCAAATGCTTCGGCGACGGCCGCAAGTATTGCCCCAGCGTCACGATGTCGACCAAGTTCTCCCGCAGCAGACGCATCGTTTCCTTCACTTCGTCCAGCGTCTCGCCGAGGCCCGCATCAAGCCCGATTTCGTTGGGATCTCCGGCCGCTGCGTCTTCACGTACCGCAGCACGTCCAGCGACCGTTCAAAGCGCGCCCCCAGCCGCACCTGCTTGTACAAACGCGGCACCGTCTCCGTATTGTGGTTGAAGCAATCGGGCGCCGCCTCGAGCACCACGTCCAGCGCCTCGTGCGAGCCCTGGAAAATCCGGCGTCAGCACCTCCACGCGGCAACCCGGCACGGCATCGCGAATCGCGCGGATGGTGGCGGCGAAGATATCGGCGCCGCCCAGTTTCTGATCGTCGCGATTCACGCTCGTCACCACCGCGTAACGCAGGCCCATCGCCTTCACGGCTTCCGCCACGCGACGCGGCTCGTCGTAATCCATCTCGAGCGGCACGCCTTTTTGCACCGCGCAAAAGCCGCAGCGCCGCGTACACACGTGCCCAGGATCATGAACGTCGCCGTGCGGCGGTTCCAGCAATCGCCAATGTTCGGGCACGCCGCGCTCTCGCACACCGTGTGCAGCTTCAGCCCCGTCACCAGCTCTTTCAAATCGGAATAGTTCTGGCCGACCGGCGCCGGAGCCTTCAGCCAAGCGGGCCGCGCCGCCCGGGGAGTTGTCTCAATGGAAACGAGCACTACGCTTTCATTGTAGTTCCCGCAGCCGCGCGACGACCTGCTCCGGCAACAGCCCGATCAATTCCCGGCCCACGCACGCGGACACCCAGCACCGCCGCCTCGCGCTCGACAGCCGCCGTCACTGCGTCGACTCTGTCGTCTCCGGATCCACCAGGTTCATCGAAACCTGCGCGCACTGCCGCGATTCCAGCCACAAGCCGAGCGCCTTCACGCCCGGCAAGCCGCCGTCGCGCTCGCGGATTCGTCGAGCAATCTGCCGCGCAATGCCAACATCGGCGGTCTCGAGATCGATGTTGTAAGCAATCAGGAATCGTCGCGCGCCGACCACAGTAGCCCCCGCCGTGGGATGCAGCCCGGGACCACCGAGGTCAGGATCGACAGGATGCCGACGCACATCGGCGAGATTGCGATGCTTCGCCTGCCGCGCGGCGGCTTCATAGAAGAACACCGGAATTTGAAAGCGCCGCCAAACCTCTTCGCCCGCCCGCCAAGCGAGCCGTCGCGCAATCCTCCAGCGTCACGCCTTGTAATGGCACAAATGGGACAACATCAGTCGCGCCGATGCGCGGATGCACTCCGGCGTGCGCACGGAGATCGATGCGCTCCCCCGCCACGCCGACGGCCGCCACCGCACCGGCCAACACCGCCTCCGGCGCACCGCCGAACGTGATCACGGAGCGCTGATGATCGGCGTCGGACGTGCGGTTCAGATCCGCCCACCAGCGCCCTCAATAACGAGGGAGAGTGCGTCCACCACGGCCGCGTCCGCGGTCGAAAAGTTGGGGACGCACTCCACCAACGGGCTCAAACCACGAGCTTCCAAGGCTTGCGATACTCGCGCACCATGTACTTGCGCGGCTCCGCCTGCACAATCGTCTCCTTGGCCGTATCCCAATCCACCCGCATCTTCGACCGCAGCGCAATGTTGCCCAGCAGGCCACGTCGTCGTCGACTTGTAGCAGATCTCGATGTCGGAATTCGGCTTCTGACGCGTCTTCACGCAGTCGAGGAAGTTCTTCCAGTGATTCGCGTTGCCGGAATCAGTGGCCTTCACTTCCACGGCTTCCACGTTCGAGTTGCGCTCCGGCACGATTTTGTACATGGAGCGATCCACATACATGGTGGCCTTCGTACCTTGGAACGTGATGCCGCCGCCGCGCTCGAACGGATTCGCCAAGCCCGTACCGGTGCGATTCTCATAGACGCAGGCAAACCCCGGATACTCATAGGTCACCTGCAGCGTGTCGGCGTTTCGCGGTTGTCCTCATGAAGTACTTGCCGCCCACCGCCACGCACGACGTCGGCATGGCTTCGTTGAAAGCCATCTGCACGATATCCAGCCAGTGCACGCCCCAATCCGTCATCATGCCGCCAGCGTAATCCCAGAACCAGCGGAAGTGCGGGAACCAGCGCTGCTTGTCGATCTGTTCCTGGTCGATGCCGAAGCGGTTCTTGTTGTAAGCACGTTTCGGCGCCGGCCCCAGCCACATGTCCCAATTCAGCGACGACGGCGGATTCTCGTCCGGCGGATTGCCAATGCCTTCTTCAGCCGAAAGCCCGGTGTTCCACGTCCGGACGAAAGTGATCTTGCCCAGCAGCCCGCTCTTCACGATCTCCGCGGCCTTCTGGAAATGCACCGCGGAGCGCTGCATGGTGCCGGCCTGCACCACGCGCTTGTACTTGCGCGCGGCCTCCACCATCTTCTTGCCTTCGTCGATCGACGTGGCGATCGGCTTCTCCACGTACACGTCCTTGCCGCCTTGCAGGCTTCCACCGTCATGTAGGCGTGCCAGTGGTCCGGCGTGGCGATGCAGACCACGTCGATCGACTTATCGGCCAGAATCTCGCGGAAATCGCGCACAGCCTTGGCCTGGCCCTTCGTGGCGGCCACGGCCTTCTGCAGGTTGGGCTCGAAGACGTCGCACACGGCGGAGACCACCAGGTTCTCCTGACGCATCGCGAATCCGAGGTTGCTGGAACCCATGCGGCCAACGCCGATGACGGCGGCGTTCAGCTTGTCGTTGGCGCCCCGCAGAGCGCCCGTAAAGAGGTTCGTGGTAAACGCGGCGCCGGAGGCCGTCAAAAAACCACGGCGCGCGGAAGTGCTGGTACTCATGAAAGCGGTCATGATTGTATCAAGCTGCAACGAACGAAAAGCTTGACACGTCAGCGAATCGGCATATGCTGTAAGAACACAGGGTGTCTTGAAGAAAGACCAAGAGGGAGTTTTCGCACCGATGGAAAGACGTAGTTTCCTCGAGAAGGCGACGTACGCCGTTTGGGCCGTGATGGGCGCCGCGCTGGGGCTGCCCGCCGTACGTTATCTGTTCTCGTTCTCCGGGCCGCAGAACAGAGGCGATGGACCGAAGTGGGCGACACTTCGAAGCTGCCCGCCGGAGTGCCCGCCGAAATGTCCTATGAGCGCGTGCGCGGCGACGCTTGGCGCGCGGTGAAGGAAAAGGCCACCGTCTGGGTGGTGAAGAACGACAAGGGCGTCACCGTCTTCGCCCCGGCTGCACGCATCTTGGCTGCGCGTTCCACTATGAGGAATCGAAGAAGCAGTTCCTCTGCCCCTGCCACGATAGCTACTTCACGCTCGACGGCCAGGTGCTGACCGGCCCGGCGCCGCGGCCGCTCGACCGGCACAAGTCCCGCCTCCAGGGCGACAGCTCTTCATTGGTCCCATCGTCAAGGCGTAACCCATCATGTTGAAGAGCGCACTCGATTGGCTCGAAGACCGCACCGGCATCCTCACGCAGACGAAGCATTTTCTGGATGAAGAAATCCCCGCGTCCAGCGGCTGGCATCAGGTATTCGGGATCCGTTGCTCTGTTTTTCTTTCTCCTCCAGATTTTTCCGGCGTGCTGCTGGCGTTGAACTACGCCCCCACTCCCGGTGAAGCCTATTCCAGCCTCCGCTACATCCTCCTCGAAGTCACGGGCGGCAAATGAACCGCGCGCTGCACCACTGGGGCGCCAGCCTGATGTTCATCATCGTCGTCTGCACATGATCCCAAACCTTCCTCTACGGCGCCTACAAAAAGCCGCGGGAAGCCACCTGGATGGCCGGCGTGCTGCTCCTGCTGCTCACCTTCGCCTTCGGGCTCACCGGCTACCTGCTCCCTTGGGACAACCGCGCCTATTGGGGCACCGTGGTCACCACGCAGATCGCCGGCACCGCGCCCGGCGGCGCGCTCATCCAGAAGCTGATGGGCGCCACACCCGACGTCGGCGCCGTCACCTTCGCGCGCTTCTATATCGTTCACGTCCTCGTGCTGCCGCTCTCCACGCTCTTGTTGGTGGCCGCGCACGTCTACCTGGTACGGCGGCACGGCGTGGCCCCGCAGCCTGGCGACGAAAATCGCCCCAAGCAGAAGTTCTTCCCCGGGCAGGTTTGGAAAGACACCGTCGCGATTTTTGCCGCCTTCGCGCTGCTCTATTCGCTGGCCAGCTTCGCCCAGGTCCCCCTCGAGCGCGTGGCCGATCCCACGGATCTTTCCTATATCCCCCGCCCCGAATGGTATTTCCTGTTCCTCTTCGAACTGTTGAAGTACTTCGAAGGGCCCCTCGAGGTCGTCGGCACCGTGGTCCTGCCGGGCCTGGCCGTGGCCGCGCTCTTTTGTCGCTCCGTTCATCGACCGCGGCAAGGTCGTCCCGCTCGCCAAGCGGACTTCGCCTTCGCCGTCGTGGCCTTCGGCGCGCTGGCCTGGGGCGGTCTGACGTGGGCCGCCATGAAAACCACTCCGGCGCCCCAAACCAAGCTCGTGGTCGATTACGCCGAGCCCACCCCCTGGCTCGCCCTCTCCGCCGACGAAGTGGCTGCCATCGGTTATTTCCGCCAGTCGGCGTGTCAAAGTTGCCACACTGGTGCCCAGGCCATTACCAAGCCCACCCAGCACGACAAGGAATGGCTGCTGAACCACTTCAAGACGCAAGGCAAGCCAGGCAACCTGAAGGAATTCCAGCTGGTGGCTTGGCAAATGAAATGAGGGAGTTACAGGCACAGACCCGCAGTGCCATGGAGCACACTCCCGAGCTCGCCATCCAAGGTGCCATGGTCTTCCACGGCCGGCGCTGCGGCAATTGCCACGTCATCAACGGCATCGGCACGCCCCTCGGACCGCCCCTGAATGGCGTCTCCCGGCGCAGGAAAGCCGATTGGGTGAGCCGATTGATCCTCGAGCCGCAGAAGATGTCCCCCGGCACGGTCATGCCGCCTACGAAAGCTCCCAAAGGCCGAATTGGACGCCCTGGTCGCCTACCTGTTCGCTCTCGAACCCTAACCCGGAGGATCGATACCAATGACAACGCCCGCTCCGAAGAGCGGGCGTTGCAAACCTGGGATTGCCAGGTGATGTTCTGGGAGAATCGATTTCGACGGAATCTTGCAACCGCCAAAACCTGTATGTGATTTGAAGTTTAGAGTCTCCGGGACAGGTTGTCAACAGGAAACTTGGCTTCGCCTTCTCCACCCACAAGTGATTGAAAGAAAAGCTACTTGCTCGTTTTTGACGTCTACGGCACCCATTGGCGGTCGCCCTCCAAAGCCATTTACCAAAGAGTCAAGATGGCTGCAACTTCCGGGAAAGAAAACCCCTTAGCGCGACGCCCGCGCGAGTACTGCAAACGGCGAAAAAAAATTTGTCAGCCCTCGAGATGAAGGCGAGTCATCGCCGATTCTTCACCGCCACTTCGCCCCGGTTCCGCAGGATGAGCATGCCCGCCACCGCCAATCCGCCCCCCACCGCCACCACCAACACCACCCCCGTGAGGGCAAAGATCCCCACCAACAGGCCGCCCACATTCGGCATCTTGGTCGGCACGGTGTCGGTATAGTCGAACAGGATGTCGAACTTCGTAGCCGACAGGATCTTCTCCGCCGCCGCCTCGCCCGCCGGCGCCATCACCACGGTGATCGACGGCCCGGAGCGCCGCACCCGCGCGCCTGCAACTTGTTGCAGCCGCGCGACATGCTCCTTGGCGATGGCTGGCGTCGGGAAGCGGAACAGGGCCGCCGCCGCCTCGCCTTCGGGCGTCTTGTAGCGCACCACCTGCGCCTCAGTCTGAAATTTCTCGAAGGAATCGGCCGGAAACGCCACTCCAGGCAGGAAGGCAGCCAGCGAGGCAGGCCCCAGAACGTAGCGTTCCGTGCCCGCTACGCGATTTTCGGCGGGCAGGAAGCCCGGCAGGGTAGGAATCGGCCCGCGGCGGTATCCTGGCAGCCTTTCGGCCCAAAAACGGATCTCGTCGCCCGACGGCCGGTAGCCGCCCTCGAACGCCAGCACGTAGTTCCCCCAGGCCGCCACCGACCGGCGCCCTTGCCGGACTCCAAAGTCCAGTTTCCGGATCGGCTCGCCCCCCAGCGGCTGCTGCCACTGGTAGGCCGCGATCGCCGACGTGGAATCCTTCAGCCGCCAAGCGGCCACTTCCAGCCGCCGGCCCTTGTTTTCGAAAACGCCCTTTTCGGCTTCCTGGAGTCCATACTCGCTCCAGACCGCCTTGTCCTGCTCCGACGCCGGGTCGAACACCGCCGTCGACACGCGCTTGTAGTCGTCCAGCGCCGGGGGCCAAATCGCCCCCTGAACCGCCGACACGGCGAACAGCGCCCAACAGCCTACTTGCCGTGGCATTTCTTGAATTTCTTACCAGACCCGCACGGGCACAGATCATTCCGGCCGACCTTGTCGCCCTTGATCACCTGGCTCTGGCTCGACGGACCGGCCTCGCCGCCCAGGAACTGCATCTGCTCCATCTCGCGTTCCTTCTGGCGCTGCACCGTCCGCGTAAAGTCGATCATCGCCGATTGCGCCGCCTTCCGGTCTTCCGGACTCGGCTCCGGCGGACCGCCCACCGGCACCGCGAGCTCTTCCTCGTCCTCGTCGTCTTCCGGACGCATCGGCGTGGTGCTCGCTTCGAGGAAGAACAGCATGCGAACCGTCTCGTCCTCGATGCGATCCATCATGGCCTGGAAGAGCTGGAAGGATTCGCGCTTGTACTCCACCAGCGGATCCTTCTGGCCGTAGCCGCGCAGGCCGATGCCTTCCTTCAGGTGGTCCATCGACAGCAAGTGATCCTTCCACTGCGTGTCGATCACGTTCAGCATCAGGATGCGCTCGGTCTCGCGCATGACGTCGGGCGTCACGAGATTTTCCTTCTCGCGATACCGCCGCTCGACGAGTTCCTTGATGTGCGTCTCGATCGCGCCGGCCGTCTTGCCGCCCATCTCCGCCGGACCACCAATGCGGACACCGAACTGGTTCAGCACGTCGTTCTCGAGCGCCGTCAAGTCCCAGGTATCGGGCCGCGCGCCTTCCGGACAACGTTCGGAAATGAATGTCGCAATGATGCCGTCCACCATGCTCATGATGCGGTCGCGCTGATCGGCGCCTTCGAGCGCGCTGCGGCGCAGGCCGTACACGGCGGTGCGCTGCTTGTTCATCACGTCGTCGTATTCGAGCAGGTGTTTACGCGCGGTGAAGTTCTGTCCTTCCACCGCCTTCTGCGCCGCGGCGATCCGCTTGGTGATCAGCCGCGATTCGATCGGCACGTCTTCCTCCATGCCGAGCCGCAACATCAGGTTCTGAATCCGCTCGCCACCGAAGATGCGCAGCAGGTCGTCCTGCAAGGACAAGAAGAAGCGCGCCGAACCAGGGTCGCCCTGGCGGCCCGCGCGGCCACGCAGCTGGTTGTCGATACGCCGCGATTCATGCCGCTCCGTGCCGACAATATGCAGACCACCGGCCTTCACCACTTCCTCATGCTCGGCGGTGGTGACAGCCTTGTGCTTGGCGTAGATCTCGTTCCAACGATCGAGCGGCACGCGATAGTGCGTGTCGCCGCGCTGGTAGTAGTAATAAGTCTTGTCCGCGACAAGCGACGCTGAGTCGGCCGGAATCGTCTCCACCAGGCTCGCCTTCAGCACCTCTTCCTGCGAGAGGAATTCGGCATTGCCGCCCAGCAAAATGTCGGTACCGCGGCCGGCCATGTTGGTCGACACGGTCACCTGGCCCTTGCGGCCCGCCTGCGCCACGATGTAGGCTTCGCGCTCGTGATTCTTCGCGTTCAGCACCTCGTGCCGCACGCCCATGCGCTTCAGCACGCCGGAGAGCTTTTCCGATTTCTCCACGCTGATGGTGCCCACCAGCACGGGCTGCCCCTTCTCGTGCCGCTCCTTGATTTCCTTCGCCGCGTTCCGGAACTTCTCTTCTTCCGTGCGGTAGACGATGTCGTCGGTATCCTTGCGGACGTTGGCCCGGTTGGTGGGGATCTGCACCACGTCCAGCTTGTACGTCTTGCCGAATTCGGCCGCTTCCGTGTCGGCCGTACCGGTCATGCCGGCCAGCTTCTTATACATGCGGAAGTAGTTCTGGAAAGTGACCGTGGCGAGCGTCTGGTTCTCGCTCTCGATCTTCACGCCTTCCTTCGCTTCCACGGCTTGGTGCAGACCATCGCTCCAGCGCCGGCCCGGCATCAGGCGGCCCGTGAACTCGTCCACGATCACCACTTCGCCGTCCTGCACCAGGTAATCCTTGTCGCGGTGGAACAGCACGTGCGCCTTCAAGGCCTGCTGCACGGCGTGGTTCAACAGAATGTTCGACGCGTCATAGAGGTTGCCGCAGCCCAGCAGGCGCTCCACCTTGTTCACGCCTTCTTCCGTCAGCGCCACGTTGCGCTGCTTCTCTTCCACCGTGTAATCGCCGGTGTGATACTTCTCGCCGGGCTCCTTGCCCTCGATCACTTCTCCGCGGATCAGCCGCGGGATGATGCCGTTCACCCGGTAGTAGTGATCCGTCGACCCTTCGCTCGGGCCAGAGATGATCAGCGGCGTCCGGGCTTCGTCGATCAGGATCGAGTCCACTTCGTCGACAATGGCGAAGTTGAATTCGCGCTGCACGCAGTTCTCGAGGCGGAACTTCATGTTGTCGCGCAGATAGTCGAAGCCGAACTCGTTGTTCGTGCCGTAGGTGATGTCGGAGTGATACGCCGCGCGGCGCTGCTGGTCGCTCAAGTCATGCACGATCGTGCCTACGGTCAGCCCCAGGAACTTATACAGGCGCCCCATCCATTCGGAGTCGCGGCGCGCCAGATAGTCGTTGACAGTGACGACGTGAATGCCCTTGCCTTCGAGTGCGTTCAGATACGTCGGCAGCGTGGCGACCAGCGTCTTGCCTTCACCGGTCTTCATTTCGGCGATCTTGCCGCGATGCAACACGATGCCGCCAATGAGCTGAACGTCGTAGTGGCGCATGCCGAGCACGCGCCGGCCGCCTTCGCGGCAAACCGCAAACGCTTCTACCAGGATGTCGTCGAGCGTGGCGCCCTGCGCCAATTTCTGGCGCAGTTCGATCGTCTTGGCAGCCAGTTGGTTGTCGCTCAAGGCCTGGAGAGAAGGTTCGAGCGCGTTTGATGGCGGATACGAGCGGGCGGATCTTTTTGATCTCACGCTCATGCTTGGTGCCGAAGATTTTCGCGAGGATAGTATCGATCATACGAGTGGAAAAGCACGGCGCGAGGCCGCAAATGCCCTCATACTCAGGGTATCACCTCGCCTGCTTGGCCCCATGGTCCGATAGTCCTGCTAACCTACGGGCCAGAGGGTCCGGAACATGGGTGAACATTCCGTCTCCACGGTCCATGACGAAAGGGAGATCCTTGCCTTCACCCAGGCTCTGCTCAACGACCTCCGCGCGCTCGAGCGCCTCATCGACAGCGGCCAGTTCGACACCGGCCCCCGCCGCCTGGGCGCCGAGCAGGAAATGTTCCTCGTCGACGCAACCGGCCGCCCCTTGCCCTGCGCCCCCGAACTCCTCGCCCACGCCTCCGACGACCGCCTGACCACCGAAATCGGCCGCTTCAATCTCGAAGCCAACCTCACGCCGCGCGTCATCGGCAATGGCTGCCTGCGCGCGCTCCATGCCGAAGTGCAGGACGTCGTCGCCGCGGCCCAGCGCGCGGCCATCTCCTGCGGCGCGCGCGTCGTGCTGGCCGGCATTCTGCCCACGCTCCGCCGCTCGGACCTCGGCCTCTCCAATCTCACTCCCAATCCCCGCTACGCTGAGCTCAATCAGGCCGCGCTCCACCTCCGCGGCGGTGCTTTCCACGTCCATATCGACGGCCCCGACCCCCTCGAGCTCACCCACGACAACGTCATGCTCGAAGCCTGTTGCACGAGCTTCCAGGCCCACGTCCAGGTCACCCCCGCCGAGTTCGCCCGCTTCTACAACCACGCCCAGCTCCTCACCGCGCCCGTGCTGGCCGCCGCCGCCAACTCGCCCGTGCTGCTCGGCCATCGCCTGTGGGACGAAACCCGCATCGCCCTCTTCCAAAGCTCTGTCGACGAGCGCCATGCCATGCGCCAGCAGCGCGAGCATCCGCCGCGCGTCAGCTTCGGCGACGCCTGGGTGGAGGATTCCGTCCTGGAAATCTTCCGCGATCAGGTGCTCCGCTTCCGCCACATCTTCACACGCTCCATCGAGGACGACTCGCTCGCCGCCCTCGATCGCGGCGAGTTCCCCGCCCTCTCCGCGCTGAAGATGCATAACGGCAGCGTTTGGCGTTGGAATCGCGCCTGCTTCGGCCTCAGCGAGGGCCGCCCGCATCTGCGCATCGAGCTCCGCGCCTTGCCCGCCGGCCCGTCCATCGCCGACGAAATCGCCAACGTCGCCTTCTTCCTCGGCCTGCTCTACGCTCAGACGAACGCCTCCGCCGCCCCGCATCCGTCGATCAGCTTCGACGATTGCCGCGCGAACTTCTTCCACGCCGCGCGCCACGGCCTCTACGCGCTGCTCGAGTGGCCCGGCGCTGGCCGCCGCATGGCGTCCGAGCTCATCGACCGCATTCTGCTCCCCTGGCCGCCGAAGGACTGCGCGGGGCCGGCATCATCGAGGGCGAAGCATACCTGAGCATCGTGCGCGACCGCATTCGCGCCCGCCGCAATGGCGCTTTTTGGGCCTTGGCGTCGTATGAAAGCATGGCCGGCCGCGTCGAGCACAAGGATCAGGCGCTGGTGCTGGCCATGCTGGCCAACCAGACCACCGGCAAGCCCGTCCACGAATGGCCGCTCGCCAGCGACATCGATGTCCGCCACGCGCCCGTCACCGTCGAAAGCCTCATGTCGCGCGACCTCTTCACCGTCCGCCCCGACGATCTGCTCGACCTCGCCGCGAATCTCATGGATTGGCGTCACGTGCGCCACGTGCCCGTGGAAGACGACGCTGGACGACTCGAAGGCGTCATTTCGCATCGCGACCTGCTGCGCCATCTCGCGCGCGGCAGCATTGCCCCGGTGCGCGTGCGCGACATGATGAAAACGGATCCGCACACCGTTTCGCCCGGCGCCACCGCCCGCGACGCGCTGGGCCTGATGCGCAAACACCGCATCGGCTGCCTGCCGGTGGTCGATAGTGAAGGCCGCCTGGTGGGCCTGGTTACGGAATCGGATTTTCTTCGGCTGCTGGAACTTCCGTAGGCTTCGTGGCTTCGAACAGCGCGTACTTCAGCTCATCCAGCCCCGCGCCGGTCACCGCCGAAATGCGGTGCACCGTCATGCCGCGTTCGGCCGCGGCCTTTTCGAGCGCCGCCACGCGCTCTTCGTCCTGCGCCACGTCCATCTTGGTGGCCACCACTATCATCGGCTTGCGCGACATCTCCGGGCTGAAGTTCTCGAGCTCGCTCAGAATCGTGTGGAAGTCTTCCACCGGATCGCGGCCGCTCGCTTCCGACACATCCACCAAGTGCAGCAGCAGCTTGGTGCGCTCCACGTGCCGCAGAAACTGGATCCCCAGCCCGCGACCCTCGCTCGCGCCCTCGATCAGGCCCGGGATATCGGCCACCACCAGCGTCCGCGCGCTGTCTTCGGCCAGCCGCACGACACCCAGATTCGGTTCGAGCGTCGTGAACGGATAATCGGCGATCTTCGGCTTCGCCGCCGAAATGCGTGAGATCAACGTCGACTTGCCCGCGTTCGGAAAGCCCACCAGCCCCACGTCGGCCAGCAGCTTCAGCTCGAGCCGCAGGTGCTTCTCTTCCCCGGGACGCCCAGGCCCATGCTCGGTGGGAGCTTGGTGCGTCGGCGTGGCGAAATGCTGGTTGCCGCGCCCGCCGCGCCCGCCCTTGGCGATGATGAACTTCTCGCCCAGCGTCACGAAATCGTGGATCAGGTGGCCGGTTTCGTTGTCATAGACCACCGTGCCCACCGGCACCGGCAGTTCGATCGACTTGCCATCGCGCCCCGTCCGTTGGGACCCCTCGCCGTGCGCGCCGCGCGGCGCGCGATGCTCCGGATTGAAGCGGAAATGCAGCAGCGTGTTGTAGTGCGGGCTCGCCACCATGACGATATCGCCGCCCCGGCCGCCGTCGCCGCCGCTGGGGCCGCCCTTGGGCACGAATTTTTCGCGGCGGAAGGCCATACAGCCATTGCCGCCATCACCCGCCTTGATGCGGATGCGGACTTCATCGATAAACATGCTTACACCAAAGAAAAACGGCCGCACTCGGAAGGGCGGCCGTTCCTCGATTCGAAAATTGTAGGAGCGAGATCAGGCGGGAACACGGATGTTCACGAACCGGCCATGCCGGCCGCGATCGCGAAACTCCACGATGCCCGCCACGCGCGCGTAGAGGGTGTCGTCGGAGCCGATGCCCACGTTCTCGCCGGGCTTGATCGGGGTGCCACGCTGGCGAACGATAATCGAGCCGCCCGTCACCAACTGGCCGCCGAACGCTTTCACGCCCAAACGCTGGCCGTGGGAGTCACGGCCGTTTCTAGAAGTACCTGCGCCTTTTTTGCTTGCCATTGCTCTTCTCCGACCTCGTTAGACCGTGATCGCGTCCACCTTCACCACCGAGTAGTTCTGCCGGTGGCCGATGGTCCGCTTGTACTGCTTCTTGCGCTTGAACTTGAAGACGATCACCTTGTCGCCGCGCATGGCGCCCTGGATCGTCGCGGTTACTTTGGCGCCCGAAACCGCGCTGCCGGCCTTCACCGCGCCGCCGTCGCCAATGGCGAGCACGCGGCCCAATTCCACTTGCGACCCCGGTTCGCCCGCGATCGTTTCCACTTCCAGGACCTGGCCGGCTTCGACCTTGTATTGTTTGCCGCCGGTTTCCACCACTGCGTACATGGCTATTCTCTCGCTCTCGCCTTAAGATTAGAACTTGCTGAAGGAATTGCTTCCGGAGGGCGTTCAGCGCGCACACGCGCCAGCGCACGCGGCAAAGTCATGCCGCAACCTCTCCAGGATAACAGATTTGTTCCCGTTCGGCTACTTCGTCGCCGTGGCCTTCGTTTTCCGTGCTCCGCGCTTCTTGTCCGGCGGCGGCGTCCGGTCACTCTTCTTCAAATTCGGCAGGACAATCTGCAGGACGAACTTCTTCTCACCGTGCTCGTCAAACTTGATTTGGATCTGTTCCTCAGTGCACGCTTGAACAGAACCGAGACCGAACTTCGGATGTTCGACCTGAGCACCCACGGCAAAGGCCGGTTTGGCAGCCATAAACGGATAGTTTCCTCTGAATCTAATAGTACCATGGAACCGCTGATCGTCCTCGCCACCCTCACCATCGCCCCCGGCGCGCGCGACCGCTTCCGCGACTTCGAAACCCAGGCCCTCCGCATCGCCGCCCGCCACGGCGCCCGGCTCGAACGCGTCATCGCCCTCGACCCATCGCCCGGCGGCCTCGAACGCGAAACCCATCTGCTCGTCTTCCCCTCCCGCGACGCCTTCGCCGCCTACCGCGCCGACCCCGCCCTGGCCGCCCTCGCCGGCCTGCGCGCCGCCTGCATCGCTCACACCGACGTCCTCACCGGCGTCGCGGGTAGCCTCAATCCGCCAGCGGAATAAGGCGAAGCCCACCCCGCCCGCCTCGGGTGTTCCCTCCGCGAAATCGGAATCTTGCGTCTATTGCCGACCGCGCCCGGCCACGCCACTCTGATTCTGCGTGACGATTCCCTTCCCAGAATCCCGTCTGGACGCCGACGAAGGTCTCCGCCTGGGCGAGATCCTTTCCGCGCTCTCCTACGCCCTCGACCTCACCGAAGGCCAGCCGCTCGGCCATTCGGTCCGCTGCTGCGTCATCGGCATGCGTCTGGCGCGGGAGATCGGACTCGCGCCCACCGAACTCAGGGATCTCTACTACGCCCTTCTGCTCAAGGACGCCGGCTGCAGCAGCAATGCCTCGCGCATGTTCCAGATCCTCGGCAGCGACGAAATAGCAGCCAAGCGCGACGTGAAAACGACGGATTGGACCCAGGTGGGCTGGGAGTCCCTCGAGTACGCCCTGAGCCACGTCCGCCGCGGCGCCCCTTTCCTCGAGCGCGTCCGCGCGCTTGTCGAAGTAGCCATCAACAACAAGCGCGATGCCCGTGAGCTGGTCCAGATCCGCTGCGATCGCGGCGCGCAAATCGCCCGCCGCCTGAGCGCCCGCGAAGGCACCGCCCAAGCCATCTACAGCCTCGACGAGTTGTGGGACGGGCGCGGCCATCCCCAGGGTCTGCGTGGCGACGAGATCCCTTTGCTCGCCCGCCTTCTCAACCTCGCCCAGAACATCGACGTCTTCTACATGACCCAAGGGGCCGGCGCCGCCCTCGACATGGCCCGCCGCCGCGCGGGCCGCTGGTTCGACCCCGCTCTCGTCAAGGCTTTCGAATCCGCCGCGCAGGACCCGGCCTTCTGGCCCGGCGTCGATCGAGCCGCCGAACTCGCCCCTGGCCTCGAACCCGCTCCCGGCCTGCATCTGGCCGGCGACCACGGCCTCGACACCATCTGCCTCACCTTCGCCGACGTCATCGATGCCAAATCGCCCTTTACCTTCCGGCATTCGCTCGGCGTGTCGCGCACCGCCACCGCCATCGCCGTGGAAATGGGCCTGCCCGCGGCCGAGATCAAGCGGCTCGAGCGCGCCGCCCTCCTCCACGACATCGGCAAGCTCGGCGTTTCGAACTCCATCCTCGACAAACCCGGCAGGCTCACCGCCGAGGAGTTCGCCGCCGTTAAGCAGCACCCCTTCCACACCTACGAGATCCTCTCCCGCACGCCCGGCCTCCACGATCTGGCGCTGCTGGCCGCCTCGCACCATGAAAAGCTCGACGGCAGCGGCTACTACCGCGGCATCGACGCCTCCCAACTCGATCTGCCGAGCCGCATCCTCGTCGTCGCCGACATCTTCGACGCGCTGCACGCCAAGCGCCCCTATCGCGACGCGCTTCCCGCTGAAACAGTGCTCGCCATGCTCGAGAAGGACGCCCCGCGCGCCCTGGATCCCGCTTGTATCGAGGCTCTCCGCTACCGCGCCGGCGACGGCCAGCTCATGGCCGGCGATCTGCTCCGGCTCACGCAGCAGCTACAACCGGCTCACCCATCGGTCACTCTCGAGCAACGTTAGAAGGATGGCTCCGCTGGCGATATCACCAGTCGCGGCAGCCCATCCACCGCAACGCCGCGCAAGCGAAGCACATGGATCCGATGATGTCCATCGAGCATCGTTCCGTCCGGCCGCGTCTTTAAGCAGTGCGTACCGCCCGGTCGAAGGCTTGTCACCAGGTCCTCCGTCGACATCTTCTCGAAAGGGGGCCAACTTCGACGGAATCAGAGAGTCGTGCAGAGGCTTTAGCGGCGGAGTCATGAGCGCGACGCCGCAACGTCATGTGCGAACTGCTCAATCCAGCGCACTTGCTCCGCCGTCTCTGGCACCGCAATACCTCTCACGGCAGTCAACCGCCGGATTGCGTCCGCGGGCTCTTCCCCCCGCCCCACCAACAGACACGCCGCCAGCAGCCCAGTTCGGCCCACCCCCTGACGGCAATGGATCACGACACCACGCCCTGCGGCGAGTTCGTCCTCCACTCGGCTCAACATCCGCCCCATTTCGAGCTCCGACTCTGGTACCTGCCGATCCCGAACCGGGAAGCTGAGAAATCGCATCCCCAGAGCAGAAGCCGTCTCGCTCTCGGCACCCAGATTCAGATCGGACTCTTCTGCCGGCTCGAGCAGAGACAGCACCACATCAACCCCTTCTGCCTGCCAATGGCGAAGCTCGTCAACGAGCCAATCGCCGCCGCGCGGACGGGCGGCCAGCGCCAGTCGCCCGGGCCATGGTCCCGCCACCCAATGCAGTTGGGTCCACATGCTTTGATCTTACTTCGCCACCGGCACCAACCCCTGCAACACCGGCGACTGCGGGTAAGGATGCCCCCGGTACTGCCGGAACCCCTCCCCATAAGCGACCCCCGCCTCCGCCCCGCGATGCTTCGTCCACGTCTCCATCGTGATCAGGTAATCGTCCATGCCATGATGCGCCCGCAACCACTCGCGTTGCGAATCATGGCACGCCAGCATGTCCCGCTTCACCCCGAACACCTCACTGACATCGACAATGAAATCCGGCACGACAGGACGCCCCATCGCGATCCACACCCTCCACCGGGTCCATGTAGTAGAGCACCGGCACCTTGTCGAGCACCGGCGCCGTGTCGGACGCATGCCGGTAATTCGGCGCCCCCGCCGCGAAACAAGCATCGCGCACCAGCGCGCTCACCGCTTCGTGGTCGCACATGTAGTCCACCGGCGCCGACGTCAGCACCACGTCCGGCCTCAACTGGCGCAACAATCCAGTCACCCGGCGGCGCGAATCGTCGTCGACGAAGATCGACAAATCATGAAAGCCGCCCCAGTGATACATCGCGCCGATCAGCCGCGCCGCCGCGGCCGCCTCCGCGCGCCGGATCCGGCCGATCTCCTCGCGCGTGTGCGTCTTCGTCCCGCAATCCCCGTCCGACAATGTGACGATCGTCACCTCATGCCCGGCGCGCGCCAGCAAGGCCAGCGTGCCGCCGCACAGGATCTCGCAATCGTCCGGATGAGCATGAATCGCCGCGATCCTCAAGCCACCGGCCCCCGCAGCGGTCCCCAGGCCTTCGCCATGTCGCGGCCCTGCACCGATAGCTTCGTCAATTCGTCCCCGCTCATCGGCTTGAACGCCCGCGCCGCCGCCAGCGCCTGCCGCAGTTCCTCGAGATTCCGCATCCCGATAATCGCCACCGCCAAGCCCGGCGTCGACCACGCGTAGCGCACCGTGTTCTCATAATCCGCCTGCGACATCAGCCGAGCGCCGCCGCGCACCGGCCCGCCCAGCACCTTCATGCCGATCACGCCAATATTGTTCTTCCGGCATTCCGGCAGCACCTTCTCCTCGAAGTTGTAGATATGCCGGTCCACGAAGTTCACGCTGCACATGAACAGGTCGATGTCGCCCGTCTGGATCACGGGAATCGCGCGATGCGGCCGCATGTGGCACGTCGCGCCGATATGCTTCACCAAGCCCGCCTTCTTCGCGCGCCGCAGCGCCTCGAGCGGACCATCCTTCTCATAGAGCAAATGATCCAAGCTCGGCCAGCGATCGATCCGGCCCACGTTGTGCAGATGGACAGCATCCAGGTGATCCGTTTGCAGCTTGCGCAGCGTGTCCTTCAATTGATAATCGACATCCCCGCCCGCCGTGCATTCCACCTTCGACACCAGAAACACCTTGTCGCGCTTGCCCTTCAGCGCGATGCCCAAACGTTCCTCGCTGCGGTTGTACGGCGGCGCGGTGTCGAAGTAGTTGATCCCGTTGTCGATCGCCTCGGCGACAAAGCGATCCACCAGCGACTGCTGGACATCGTCGTCGCCCAAGTGCTGCGCACCCACGCCCAGAATGGAGGCCTGGAAATTGATCTTGCCCAAACGGCGCTTCGGCAGGTCACCCGCGGCGGAGACAAACGCGGCGGCGCCCAGGGCGGCGAATTCACGGCGGCTGAAGTTCGGCATCGCTGATATTCTATCCGTCATCACATGATCGGTTGGTTGACCAGGCACCTCTTCGGTGGCGACGCGCAAGCGGCCGCCGCTCCCGCGCTCGCTGAGCCGCAGCCCTTGCGCTTTCGCGTCGAGGAAATCGAGCCCTTGAAGGGCAGCCCGTCCGGCACCAAAGCCTGGCTCGCCCGTCTCGGCAACGGCGCCAATGAAGCCCGCTTCCGCTTTCAGCTCTCACCCTCGGCATCGCAAGTATCTGAGCACTTCAGCTTCGATAGCGGCGCCTTCTGGCGTGAGCCCGCCACGGCTCCACCATTCCCTTGCTCTGCGCCGCTTTCGCTACGCCCATGCCGGAACTCGGCATCCGCTTGAACAAGCTACCCACGCGCGTGGCCAGCTTCGAAGCCGAAGACGACGGCTGGTTCCGCGGCCGCTTGATTTTGCAGGAGACGAAGGCCGATGTCGAGGTGCGCTTCAACCTCGCGCTTGGCCAGGGAGAGCTGATCCTTGGCGATCCCGCCCGCCGCCACGAAGCGGTGGCGGAACTCGCCAGGTGCTATAGAGCCTACTCGAGAACCGAGGCCACAGGCAGGGCGCTGGCTTCGTCCACGGAGACGGATTCCAAGTCCCCGCTTTCTTCCGCCAGCGCAGGGCTCTTCGTCAGCGCAGTCAGAATCGATGGTGCTTCGCCCCGCTCCATTTCGATCAACCAGCGCAACAAGAGTAAATCCTGCGATTCGAACTGCGTCATGCCCACCTTCGACAGATCCGAATCCTCCGTGATAATGTGGCTTCGGATCAAAGCGCGGAGATGCTCGATGGAGACACCCAGGAACGCGGCCGCTCCGGCTTCGTCGTATGGTGGACCGGCTTGTTTCGTAACGCCCATGCCTGCTTGTTATGACCTCGTCCTTGCTCTTGATTCTACGGACCAACACGAAGCATCCCAATTAGGGAACGCCCCTAGGCGGCCCGCGCGATCACCCCATGCTTTGCCCGGGATCGCGTACTAAGTGCCCTTTTTCCAGCCTCTTACGGACCATCGTTCCAGAACTACTCCGGAACGATAGACTCAGGACTATGGGTACCCATAGGGACAAACCAGTACATCCGGAGACCGCGGTCCTCACCTCCGGCTTCGACCCCAAGCTCAGCGTCGGCTCCGCTCGCCCCGCTGTCTTCCGTAGTTCGACATACGTCTTCTCCACGCCCGAATCCGCCGAGCGCGCCTTCGATGTCGCCACCGGCCGCTCCCGCGCCGTGCCCGGCGAACGCGTCGAACTCATCTACGCCCGCATCAATCACCCCAACGCGGAAATCCTCGAGGACCAGATCGTTCCGCTCGAAGCCGGCGCTCGAGCCGCGCTCGTCTTCAACTCCGGCATGGCCGCCATCATGACCGCCCTCATGGCCTACTTGAAGCCCGGCGACGCCATCGTCCACACCGTGCCCCTTTACGGCGGCACCCAGCGCGCCATCGACGAGTTCCTGCCCGGCTGGGGCATCCGCACCCGCGCCGTCCGCGCCGGCCAACACGATGAGCTCGAGCGCGCCCTGGCCGAAACGCCCGGCGTGCGCATCGTCTTCATAGAGACGCCCGCCAATCCCACGCTCGTCATGACGGATCTTCGCCGCGCCGCCAAACTCTGCGACCAGTACGCGCACGGCCCGCGGCCCATCATCATGGTGGACAACACTTTCCTCGGCCCCACCTTCCAGCACCCCTTCGCTTTCGACGCCGATCTCGTCCTCTACTCCGCCACCAAGTACCTGGGCGGCTTCAGCGACATCATCGGGCGGCGTGGCCCTCGCCCGGGACCCGCAACTCCTGCA
Organism: Ottelia alismoides; assembly: GCA_037367405.1. Classification (NCBI taxonomy): domain Eukaryota; kingdom Viridiplantae; phylum Streptophyta; class Magnoliopsida; order Alismatales; family Hydrocharitaceae; genus Ottelia; species Ottelia alismoides. Next base: position 33,521 of record JAZKJV010009983.1, read on the forward strand.
GCCGCTCCGCGCTCTCCGCGCCATGTTCGGCAACATCATGCAGCCCGACGAATGCTGGATCCTCGATAGCCGCCTGCCCACCGTCAACCTCCGCATGAACCGCCAGAGCAAGAACGCCCAGCGCATCGCCGAAGCGCTGAACGGCCATCCCAAGCTCCTGCGCGTCCACTACCCCACACTCTTCGACGATCCCGAGCAGCAGGGCATCTACAGCGCGCAGTGCGATTTTCCTGGCGGCATGTTCTCCGTGGAGCTGAAGGGTGGCAAGCACGCCGCCTTCGAATTCCTGCGCCACCTGCGCATCGCGCGCAACGCCGTTTCGCTCGGCGGCGTCGAGTCGCTGGTGTGCCATCCGAAGACCACCACGCATTCCGGCTTCACGCCCGAAGCCTGGGAAATCGCGGCATCACCGACGGTCTCGTGCGCGTCTCCGTTGGCATCGAAGATTGGCGCGACCTCCTCGCCGACTTCCAGCAGGCCCTCGACGCGGCCTAAACTAGAAGCGATGCCCAAGAAAATCGGGGTTCTTTATGGGATGGAGACCACCTTCCCGCCCGCGCTCGTCGACGAGATCAATTCGCGCGGCGTTGCCGGCGTCGTCGCCGAGCACCTGAAGGTGGGCGGCGTCATGATGGCCGAGCCCTCCGGCTACGACGTCATCATCGACCGCATTTCGCAGGACGTCAAGTTCTACCGCGCTTACTTGAAGAACGCCGTCCTCGGCGGCACCATCGTCATCAACAATCCCTTCTGGTGGACCGCCGACGACAAGTTCTTCAACTTCGCCATGGCGTCGAAAATGGGCGTCGCCATCCCGAACACCGTCCTGCTGCCGCACCACACCCATCCGCCCGGCACCAAGAGCGAATCCTTCCGCAATCTCGAATTCCCGCTCGATTGGGAAGGCATCTTCAAGTACGTCGGCTTCCCCGCCTGGCTCAAGCCCTACGATGGCGGCGGCTGGCGAAACGTCTGGAAGGTGCATTCGCCCGAAGAGCTCTGGGAGCGCTACCGCGAATCCGGCGACCTCTGCATGACGCTCCAAGCCGGCGTCGAGTTCGACGAATACTATCGCTGCTATGTGATCGGCCAGCAGAACGTCCGCATCATGCAGTACGATCCGCGCCGCCCCCATCATGAGCGCTACGTCCACGACGGCCCCCCCATCAAGCCCACCATGCGCGAGCGCCTCATTGGCGACTGTCTCAAAATCTGCCGCGCCCTCGGCTACGACATGAACACCGTCGAGTTCGCCTGCAAGGACGGCATCCCCTACGCCATCGACTTCATGAACCCCGCCCCCGACGCTGACCTGCACTCGGTGGGCGAAGAAAATTTCCGCTGGATGGTCACCTCCATGGCCGATCTCGCCATCCAAAAAGCGATGAGTCACGAGAAGCCGCAGACCGAATACCGCTGGAATCGTTTCTTGAACGGGAGCCTCTAAGCCACATGACGCGTCCGAGCTTCAGCCTGGGGATCGAGGAAGAATACCAATCCATCGATCCCGTCACCCGGGATCTCCGGTCCCACATCGAATTCGAGATCATCGAAAAGGGCCGCGGCGTGCTCAAGGAGCGCGTGAAGCCGGAGATGCATCAATCCGTGGTGGAAGTCGGCACCGGCGTCTGCCCCACCATCCAGCACGCGCGCGAAGATTTGACCAGCTCCGCGCGGAAATGATTCGCCTCGCGCACTCGAACGGCCTTCGCTTGGCCGCCGCCGCCACGCATCCCTTCGCCGATTGGCGCGATCAGGACATCTACCCCGACGCCCGCTACCACGCCATCGTCGAAGACATGCAGACCGTCGCGCGCTCGAACCTGATCTTCGGGCTCCACGTCCACGTCGGCGTCGAGGACCGCGAAACGGCCATCCACCTGATGAACGCCGCGCGCTACTTCGTGCCGCACATCCTGGCGCTCACCGCGAATTCGCCCTTCTGGCTCGGCATGAACACCGGCCTGAAAAGCTACCGCTGCAAGGTCTTCGACAAATTCCCGCGCACCAACATTCCGGATTACTTCCCGAGCTGGGGCGAGTACGAGCGCTTCATCGATCTGCTCATCAAAACCAACTGCATCGACAACGCCAAGAAGATCTGGTGGGACATCCGCCCGCATCCCTACTTCCCTACCCTCGAGTTCCGCGTCATGGATCTGCCCATGCGGCTCGACGAAACGCTCGCCATCGCCGCGCTCATCCAGGCCACCGTCGCCAAGCTCTATAAGCTTCACTCCAACAACCAGGGCTTCCGCCTCTATCGCCGCGCGCTCATCATGGAAAACAAGTGGCGCGCCGCCCGCTACGGCCTCGAAGGCAAACTCATCGATTTCGGCAAGCAGATCGAGGTCCCCGTCCGCGACCTCATCTACGAATACCTCCACCTCGTCGACGACGTCGTCGACGAGCTCGGCAGCCGCAACGAGATCAATTACATCTACCGCATGCTCCAGGAAGGCACCGGCGCCGACCGCCAGTTGAAGGTCTACCAGGCCTCCAACGGCGACCTGAAGAAAGTCGTCGACTACATGATTGCCGAAACCGAAGCCGGCATCGTGACCCAGGAACACGCGCAACCCGCGCACCAGAACCACTAGATGAACTTCGCCACTCTCCCGTTCGACCCCGAACTCACGCCCGGCGCGCGCAACGCGATCCGCACCTGTCTCCGTCTCGACGTCGAGGAGAAGGTGACCATCATCACCGACGAAGCCTCGCAGGAGACCGCCGCCGCGCTGGTCCGCGAAATCGAGGAGCTCGGCGCCCCCTACCGCGCCTTCCGGCTCGAGGATTGGTGCCAGCGCCCCAGCCCGGACATGCCCGCCGCCGTGCTCGAGGACATGGAGACCAGCGACGTCTCCATCTTCGCCGTCGTCGCGCAGATGAACGAGCTCTCCATGCGCATGCAGATGACCGACGTCGTCAACCGCCGCCTCATGCGCCACGCCCACATGGTGAACATCGAGAAGCGCATCATGCTGCAGGGCATGCGCGCCGACTTCGAAAAAGTGGACGAGCTTACCGCCCGCGTCCGCCAAATCGGCGCCGACGCCCACACCATCTACGGCAAAACGGCCGCTGGCACCGACATCAGCGCCCGCATGAATCCCGAATACCGCTGGATCAAAACCAGCGGCATCATCTCCAAGCTCAAGTGGGGCAACCTGCCCGGCGGCGAGACCTTCACGACGCCGGGCGAAGTGAACGGCGTCTTCGTCATCGACGGCGTCGTCGGTGATTATCTCTGCGCCAAGTACGGCGATCTCGAGCAAACGCCGCTCACCCTCGAGATCAAAGGCAACCGCCTCGTCTCCGCCGAAAGCAGCAACAAAGAGCTGCGCGACGAATTCTGGGAATACACCCACCGCGACGAAAACTCCGACCGCGTCGGCGAGTTCGCCATCGGCACCAACCTCGCGTTGAACGATGTGATCGGCAACATCCTGCAGGATGAAAAGATCCCCGGCATCCACATCGCCTTCGGCAATCCTTACGGGCATCACACCGGAGCCGACTGGTATTCGTCCACGCACATCGACGTCGTCGGCCGCCGCTTCGACATCTGGGCCGACGACCGTCAGATCATGCGCGGCGGCAAGTTCGTCGCGGAGCTGATGCCCAACTGAGCATGCACGGCTGGCTCGTCGTACTCGCCGCCTCGGTCGCGTGCGGAGCTGAGTACTTCGATTCCAGCGGCCGCGGCGAACCCGCGCTCCTGATTCCCGGCGGCTGCCAGACCGCGCGAGTCTTCTCCGGCTTCGCGCCGTTGCTCCAGCCACAATTCCGGACCATCGCCGTCACGCCGCCCGGCTGCGGCCCCACGCAGGCGGACGCCTACGGCATCGACCGTCACATCGACGATCTCATCGCGCTCCTCGACTCCCTCGCCATCAAACGCGCCACCTTCATCGGCCACTCGAGCGGCGGCGGACTCGTCGTCCGCCTCGCCCGGCGCCATCCCGACCGCGTCACACGCCTCGTGCTCCTCGATCCCATCTACACCGGCGTGCCCCCCGCCTTCGAAGACGAGATGGAAGCCGCCATCACCAAAGGCGTGCACGAACCGCTCACGCTCGAATCACACCGGCGCAATTTCGAAGCGTGGGAACTCGGTACGTGGTCAGAAGCACTCGCCGAGGAATTCGCCACGCAGACTGAGCCGACACCCAGCGGCACGCTCCGCTATCGCCCCCGCCCGAAGGGCTGGCAAGAGGCTTTTCGCGCCGACATCGAAGCCGGCCGCTACTTCGAGACAGCCACCACCCACCCGACACTGATCCTCGCCGCGCGCGACCTCGACCGCAATCGCGTCAAGCGCCTCGCGTCGCCAACCGCCTCCCTGCAACGCATGGCCAAGGAAATCGGTCAGGCCCGCCGGCGCCAGATGAAAGCCTTCCAGCGCAACGGGCGGCACGTAAAGGTCCAGTGGTGGCCGAACGCCTCGCACTATCTCTTCATCGATCACGCCGAAGCCATCGCCCGCCAGATCAAGCGCTTCGCTCAGCGGCCGCCCAGCAGCGTATACTTGCCCGGCGAGATCGTGAAGTAATCCACCATCCGCTTCACCGGCTCCGCCTTCTGCAACGCCCGCGCATCGCTCAACGAATAAGCCATCTTCGTGAACTCCTTGCCGAGCGCCGTGCCCGGCGCCACGTCCACGCCTTCCAGCATCGCCGTCCGCACCGCCGCGGGATCATCCGGCAGCGTGTATTGAATCGGCAACCCCAACAGTTCCTCGATGCCCGCCAGGTGCAACGGCGCCTCTTTGTGCCAGCGGTTCACGATCACCGCCAGCCGGTCGTCCAAACCAATCGACCGCAAGTAGCGCACCTTCTCCCGCGCCAGATAGACGCTCGCCAAGTCCGGCGTCAGCACCAGGAAGCCCCGCCGCGCTTCGCCCAGCGCTTCCACCGCCACCTCGTCGGTTTGCCCGGAAAGATCCAGACACACCGCGCGATACTGCCGCCGCACGAAGTCCATCACCTGCCGCAGCCGGATCGTCTGATTGTCCAGCGGCTTGCGGATCTCGCCCGAGCCCAACACGGCCAGCGCCCCGCGCGGCGTCACGATCTCGCTCCACAACACGCCATCCAGCTCCGGCGCCTTCTCGAGCGCATCGTAAGCCGAAAACGCGTTCTGCAGCTTCAGCATGAAGCGCGTCGTGCCCGCCAGCAAGTCGAAATCGGCCAGCAACACGTCGTTGCCCGGCAGCCGCGCCAAGGACATCGCCGCGTTCGCCGCCACCACCGAACAACCGTCGCCCGCCTTGCCCGGGAAAAACGCGTACACCAAATCCGTCGCCGCCCGCTCCCGCGGCCCACGCCGCACAGCCTCCTCGAGCCGGTCCAAAGCCTCGCGGAAAAGCTCCGCGTCGTAGGGCGGATACAGAATCTCGCCGATCCCGGCCCGCATCGCTTCCATGATCCGCCGCGGCTCCGGTTGGTCCAGTAACCCCGTCACCTGCAGCGACGGCAGCGCCGCGCGCACCGCCTCCACGAAAACCATCGAAGCCTTGAAATCGGTCTCGAGATCGACGAACAACACCTGCGGCGCGTGCGCCCGCGCAAATCGCTTGAAGGCCTCCGTCTCCGGAATCGAGCCAAATGTCTCGAGCAGCAGCGCCTGGTTCGTCCGCTGCGTCAAGCTCTCTACGCCGGCCTTCTGCTCCGGCCTCCCGCTGATCAATACCGCGCGCAACATCCCGGCTTACCGCGACCTCCCCAGCGTCGCCCCCGCCGATTCCCGCGCCCGCCCGATCACCGTCTCCTTGATCTCGCCCTTCATCATCTCCGCCGCGCCACTCCGGCAGCTGATCCCCATCCGTTCCAAATGCTGCCTCACCTTGCCCACCTCGTCCGCCATCTCGAGCAGCGTGCAGTCCTTCACGATGATGTATTCACCCTGCCGCGTCTTCTCGATCGCGTCCCCCGCGTCGCAACGTGAATGCAGCAAAGCCAGTGCCGGTTCCGTCACCGGATCGATCAAGTAGAGCCCCACGCAGAATCGCCGCCGCGCCACCGCCTTGCCCGCTTCCGCCCGCATCTCCGCCAAACCCGGCATCGACATCGCCACCGGCGGCAACTGCTTCTCGTGCCCCACAATGCTGTCCTGCAGCCGCAGCAGCGCCGCCGCCGTGTCGCGGTTCATGTCTGCCACGCTCTTCTCGAGCTGCTCCACCTCCGCCGCCAACTGCCACTTGATCTCCGCCAGATCCGTGCCCGTCGTCAGCACCTTCATCTTCTTCGCAATGTTCTGGAACCGGACGCCGTAATCCTTGTCCTGCTTGGCCAAGGTCTCCGTCATCGACCCCACCAGCTTCACGATCTCGCGCGCTTCGTGGTCCTGCCGCCGCATCTGCCCCTGCGTCCGCTTGCCGAATTCCGCCAGCACGTCCGTGTAACGCTTACCCAGGTCCTCGAGCAAACCACGATGCAAGTGCGGCGCCAGATTCGTGCGGATCGCCTTCAGCTCCGCTTTCAGGTCCTCGAATAGCTCCCGTGGCGTGTCCGGGAAATACTTGGCGCAGACGTCGAGCGCCTCGCCCCATTGGTGGATCAGCGATTTATGCGCGTCGCCGCCCCCATCGTCGCCCGCGGGAAAACGATTGTGGGCGTTCCAAGTGAACATGGCCATGGGCTTCTCCCTCGAAGCTCATCGGCCAAGGACAGAAAAATCAGACCACCGCGCGCTCGGTCCACAACCCGAGCCCACCGTACATCCCCTCCGCGTTCGAACTCACCAACACATTCGCCGGCAGTTCGAAATCGATGTGCTCCGTATTGCCCCCGCCCAGGTACAGCCGGTCATAGTTGATCAGCTTCGCCCAGTTGTCGATCGCCTCCGCCAGCCGCTTGTTCCATTTCTTCTTCCCATCGTCCTCGAGCGCCCGCTTCCCCAAACACTGCTCGTAGGTCTTCTCCTTGCGAAACGGGTGATGCGCCATCTCCATCGGCACCGCCAGCTTGCCCTCGATGTACAACGCGCAGCCCACCCCGGTACCCAACGTCACCACCATCTCCAAGCCCTTCCCCGAAATCGCCCCCAAGCCCTGCACGGCCGCGTCATTGGCCGCTCGCACCGGCTTCTTCAACCGCTTCTCGAGCGTCCGGTCCAAATCGAACCCCGCCCAGGTGTCATGCAGGTTCGGCGCCGTCTTCGTCACCCCGTGGCTCACCACCCCCGGAAAACCCACCGCCACCCGGTCGAAGGGCCCGCTCTTCGCCGCAATCTGCTCCACCACGGCCAGCACCGCTTCCGGCGTCGCCGGCCGCGGCGTCTCGATCCGCACGCGCTCCGTCACCGGCTTGCCGGCCTCATTCACCACCAGCCCCTTGATCCCGGTGCCGCCAATATCAATGCAGAGAGTCAGTTTTTTCGAAGCAGGCATTCATCGCTCCACTAAGGGAGAAGGGACGCTTCTCGTTGCCGAAAAGCGTCCCTTCGCCGCGTCGATCCGGTTTTCACCTGTGATCGTGATTTCTTGGTCCCCTTCAAATCGGGGCACTTCTGAGATTAGCATGGAAGATTGCCGTTCTACTCGCTCCTGCTGTTGGCCTCCCTCCCCGCCGCCGGCTACGATCAAAGCGTCCAGAACTTCAACCAGTGGTTCGCCTACTGGGGCGATCATCCCATCGGCCAATCCCGCTGGGCCTTCCACTTCGATGGACACATCCGCCGCTCCAGCTTCGTCCACACCCAACAGTGGCTCCTTCGTCCCGGCCTCGATTATCAGCTCACCCGCAACATCCAGCTCCACTCCGCCTTCACCTGGCTGCCCACGTATCGCTACGGCGCCGCCCCAGGCAATCCACAAACCGAGCACCGCTGGTGGCAGCAACTCACCGTCACCTCCCGACAAGGCAAAATCACCTGGACCAACCGCACTCGCTTCGAGCACCGCTGGCTCTCGCGCCGCTACGTCAACAACGACACCGGCCCGGCGAACCGCTTTTTCGAACAACGTCTCCGTCACACCGTCCGCGCCACGCTCCCTCTCGGCCAAACCTGGACCTGGTCGCTCGGCAACGAGGTCTTCTTTCCCTTCCCCCCCGAACAACACCCCGCCCTCATCGACCAGCACCGCATCCAAACCTCCTTCGGCAAGCGCGTCAACGCCAACGTCCGCCTCGAGTTTTTCTACATGTACCAGAACATCTGGCAGCGCAACGGCCGCATCCGCGAAGATAACCACACCACCGGCATCGCCTTCTTCAACACCTCCCCACTCTGGAACATCTTCAAGACGAAACGCTGAAGCAGTGATACATTGGCGCGAGAGATGTCGAACGCCACGCGCCGCTCCCTCCTCGGAGCCCCCTTCCTCGCCCTGAAAGCCGCCGCCCAAAAGCGGCCCAACGTCGTCCTGTTCATGACCGACGACCATGGCGCCTGGGCCTCCAGCCCCTACGGCTGCTCCGAAATGCATACGCCCAACCTGGCCAAGCTCGCCGCCGGCGGCGCCCGCTTCGACCGCGCCTTCGCCGCCACGCCCGTCTGCTCGCCCTCGCGCGTCACCTACCTCACCGGCACGCTCCCCCATCGCCACGGCGTCCAGGATTGGCTCAAGCCAAACGACGCCTTCGGCGACAAAAGCCGCCGCTGGCTCGAAGGCCTCACCAGCTACTCCAGCGTCTTGAAGAAAGCCGGCTACCAGTGCGCCATGACCGGCAAATGGCACATGGGCTTCGACGACCAGGCCCAAGAAGGCTTCTCCTACTGGGCCACCGTCCCCGGCGGCGGCGGCACCTTCAAGGATGCCGAATTCGTCGTCAACGGCCAGAAGGTCCGCAAGCCGGGTTTCAAGGAGGACGCCATCGGCGACTTCGCCCTCGACTTCCTCCAAAACCACCGGAAGTCCGACGAACCCTTCTATCTGCTCGTTCCCTTCTACGCCCCCCACACGCCCTACGACTTCACGCCCGACGAAGACAAAGCGCCCTACAAGGATTCCAAGTTCGGCTGCTTCCCCCGTCTGCCGCGCCATCCCTGGGCCAACCGCGGCCTCGCCAAGGACCATCTCAACGAAGCCTCCATGCGCGGCTATTCCTCCCTCGTCACCGGCATGGACCGCAACGTCGGCCGCGTCCTGAACTACCTGGAGCAGGCCGGCCTCCGCAACGACACCACCGTCGTCTTCACCGCGGACCAGGGCTACAACACCGGCCACCACGGCGTCTGGGGCAAAGGCAACGGCACCTGGCCCTTCAACATGTACGAGGAGTCCATCCGCGTGCCCCTGATCTGGAATCACCCCGGCCGCATCAAGCCCGGCCAGGTCCTGCGCCCCATGGTCTCGTCCTACGACTGGTTCCCCACCATCCTCGATTGGACCGGCGTCACCCCTCCGCCCGCCACCAAGGACCGCCCCGGGCGCAGCTACGCCGATTTCCTCCGCGGCAAGAATCCCCGCTGGCAGAACCGCCTCTATTTCGAGTACTCGATGGTGCGCGCCGTGCGCACCGAGAACATGAAGCTCGTCATGCGCACCAAGGAATGGGAAAGCGAGCTCTACGACTCGAAGCCGACGCCGCGAAACGAAAAACCACATCACCAACGCCGCCTACGCGAAGCAGAAAGACGCCCTCGCCACCGACCTCGAGCGCTTCTTCAATCGCGCCGGCGCCCCGCCGCTCGAAAACTGGCGCACCACCACGAAGCAGGATCTCACCGTCTACAACCCCTGACAAAAACAACGGGGCGGCCCGTAGGCCGCCCCGCTGCACACCTTGCGCACGCGCTTTAGTGCATCGTGATGTGTCCACCGGCCGGACAGCCTTATCGGCCGCCGGCGGCGGCACCGGAACCAGAGGCGTCACCTCCCGCTCCAGAGCAATCTTCAGCACGTCGTCCATCGAATCCACCAGGTGCAGCTTCATGTCCTTGCGGATCACTTCGGGCACCTCGGGCAGATCCTTCTCGTTGTCGCGCGGCAGAATCGCTTCCTGGATGCCCATGCGGTGGGCCGCCAGCAGCTTCTCTTTCAACCCGCCAATCGGCAGCACCTTGCCGCGTAGCGTTACTTCGCCAGTCATCGCCACGTCGTTGCGCACCGGAATCTTCGTCAGCGCCGACGTAATCGCCGTCGCCAGCGTAATGCCCGCCGACGGCCCGTCCTTCGGAATCGCCCCCTCCGGCACGTGCACGTGGATGTCCACGTTCCGGTAGAAGTCCTTCTCGAGACCCAGCGCATGGCTCCGTGCCCGCACGTAGCTCATGGCCGCCTGCGCCGATTCCTGCATCACGTCACCCAGCTTGCCGGTGATCGTCAGCTTGCCGCGCCCGTCCATGGTCGTCACTTCCGTGGTCAGCAAGCTGCCGCCCACTTCCGTCCATGCCAGGCCCGTCGCCGCGCCCACTTCGTTCGTCTTGTCGCGCTCGAGCTCGCGATACTTCACCGGCCCGAGCATATCGGGCAGCGATTTCGCATCGATCACGACCTTCTGGAACGGCTCGGCAGCAACCACAGGCGTTTCCGCCACGGGAGCCGCCACTTCGGCCGTCTTCTTCGAGGCGCGCTTCTTCGGCTTCGCTTCGACGACCGCTTCCTCGTCGCCCGTCACCCGAGCGCCGCGCAGCGCCACCACCTTGCGAGCCACCTTGCGGCACACATTACCGACCTCGCGCTCCAGGTTGCGGACGCCCGCTTCCCGCGTGTAGCCGTTGATCAGCAAATCGATGCCGGCTTCGGAGAACTCCACCTCGTCGCCCTCGATGCCGTTCGCCTTCGTCTGCTTCGGAATCAGGAACCGCTTGGCGATCTCCTTCTTCTCGAGCTCCGTATAGCCACTCAGCCGGATCACTTCCATGCGGTCCTGCAGCGGCGCCGGAATCGTGTGCATCACGTTCGCGGTCGCGATGAACAGCACCTGCGACAAGTCGTATTCCACATCCAGGTAGTGATCCTGGAACATCCAGTTCTGCTCCGGATCCAGCACCTCGAGCAGCGCCGCGGATGGATCGCCACGGAAATCCATCGACATCTTATCGATCTCATCCAACATGATCACCGGGTTCTTCGTGCCGGATTTCTTCATGTTCTGGATGATCTGCCCGGGCAGCGCGCCAATGTAGGTGCGCCGGTGCCCGCGGATCTCCGCCTCGTCGCGCACGCCGCCCAGCGACATGCGGACGAACTTGCGCCCCGTCGCCTTCGCAATCGACATGCCCAGCGACGTCTTGCCCACGCCGGGAGGCCCAACGAAGCAAAGGATCGATCCCTTCGGCTTCTCGACGAGATTCCGCACCGCCAGGAATTCGAGGATGCGCTCCTTGATCTTCTCGAGGCCGTAGTGGTCGCTGTTCAGCACCTCTTCGGCGAACTTCAGATCGCGGATCTCCTTCGACTTCGCCTTCCACGGCACCGCCAGCAGCCAGTCCAGATAATTGCGCGACACCGTCGATTCGGCCGACATCGGCGGCATCTGCTCCAGCCGCTTCAGCTCCGCCAGCGCCTTCTCGTGCGCGTCCTTCGGCATGCCCGCCGCGTCGATCTTCTTCTTCAGATCGTCGAACTCGGTCTTCTCATTGCGGCCCAGCTCTTTCTGGATCGCCTTGATCTTCTCGTTGAGGTAGTATTCCTTCTGCGCGCGCTCCATCTGGCGCTTCACGCGGCCCTGAATCTGCCGGTCGACATTCAGCTTCTCGATCTCGATGTCGAGCATCTCGGCCACGCGCGTCAGCCGCTCCACCGGATCGAAGATCTCGAGCAGTTCCTGCTTTCCTCGATCGTCAGTTGCAGGTTCGCGCCCACGGTGTCGGCCAGCTTGCCGGGGTCGTCCACCCGGATCGCCGCGATCATCGTCTCGTAGTTCAGGTTCTGGCTCAGCTTCACATACTGTTCGAACAGCGTGTTCACGCGCGACACCAGTGTGTCGAGCTGCGCCTTGCCCTCGATCTTGAACTGCAGCGTCTTCACCACCGCGCGGAAGAAGCCGTCTTCATCCTGCACGGAAACGATCTTGCCGCGCTCCAAACCCTCCACCAACACCTTGATGTTGCCGTCCGGCAACTTCAAGCTCTGCACGATGTTCGCCACCGTGCCCACCTGGTAAATTTCGTCCGGGCGCGGCTCGTCCACCGACGCGTCGTGCTGCGTGGCCAAGAAAATCTTCTTGTCCCCCGCCAGAGCCTCTTCCAGCGCCCGCACACTCGATTCGCGACCCACCACGAACGGCGTCATCATGTAAGGGAAAATGACGACATCCCGGATCGGCATCATCGGTAACCGGCGCGTTTCGGACTTGTCTTTGGTTGTCATGTATTGTGCAAGTGCCCTTCAGAGGTCCCGGCCAGGTTGCGCCGGATCCTGTCTGGTAAGATGAGCGCCGACGACTAAAGGTTGCAACAACCCTCCTCCACATCAACGACCGCTCTCTTACCCTCTACTTTACGACACCACCGCCGCCCTCGCGCATGAAATAATCAGGAGCAGTGCCCCACTACCCCGCCGCTCCCCTCGATTTCTCCAAGCTCAGCACCATCCCCATCCGCGACCGCGGCGGCAAAGTGCGCCCCGAACACTTCGGCACCGTCCCCCCACCCCTCCCCGGCTTCCTCGATTCCCTGCCCCGCCTCCTCGCCGCCGATTCCCTCCGCGCCGTCGTCGCCGCACTCCAGCAAGCCCGCTCCAAGAACAAGGCCATCATCTGGGGCCTCGGCGGCCACGTCATCAAATGCGGCCTCGCGCCCACCCTGCTGCACCTCATGCGCCAAGGCTACGCGACGGCCTTCGCCCTGAACGGCGCCACCTCCATCCACGATTTTGAAAATCGCCATCGCCGGCGCCACCAGCGAGGATGTCGAATCCGTCCTGCCCGACGGGCGCTTCGGTTCCGCCGAAGAGACCGGCCGCGAAATGAACGCCGCCATCGTCGCCGCGCACCACGACGGCATCGGTCTCGGCGAAGCGCTCGGCCGCCATCTCCAGTCCATTGCCGACCCCGCCTTCGCCGCCCAGAGCCTCGTCCATCAGACCTACGCCGCCCACGTCCCTGTCACCGTCCACGTCGCCATCGGCACCGATACGCCTCACACCTTCCCCCACGCCGACGGCGGCGCAATCGGCGCGGCCACTCACCACGACTTCAAGCTCCTCTGCTCCCTCGTCCGCAATCTCCACGAAGGCGGCGTCTATCTGAACATCGGCAGCGCCGTCGTCCTCCCCGAAGTCTTCTTGAAAGCCGTCTCCGTCGTCCGCAACCTCGGCTATCCGCTCAAGGAATTCACCACTGTGAACTTCGATTTCCTCCAGCACTACCGCCCCAACGCCAACGTCGTCAACCGGCCCCACGCCAACGCCGGGGGCAAAGGCTATTCCCTCACCGGGCATCACGAAATCATGATTCCCCTGCTCGCCGCGCTGCTCGAAACGAAATGAAGCCCCCCTGGAGCGGCCAGGATCTCGGGCTCTTCCTCGGCGCCTATCTGCCCATCTCGCTGGTCGCCGCGCTCGTCGCGCGCGCCGTGCCCGAATCCCTGGTTCGGCCCCCGCCGGACCCAAGCTCGCCAGCCAGTTCATCGTCTACCTCGGCTGCATCGGCGTCATCATCCTGCTCGCCGGCTTCGCGAATCTCGCCCTCCGCCTCCCGGGCGCGCGCCCTCCCGCTCGCCCTCGCCGGCGGACCGCTCCTCGCCATCGGCGCCGGCCTCCTCGGCCTCCTGCTCAAAGCCCCGAACATCGATTCACCCGTGAAGGACTGGCTCTCCGACCCGCGTTCCCTGCTCCCCACATGCTTTTTCATCGCCGGCCTCGCGCCCATCGCCGAAGAGACGGTCTTTCGCGGATTCTTTCAGCCTGGGTCACTGGCCAGTGGGCCCCGCCGCCGGCATTCTAGCCGTCGCCCTTCCCTTCGCCCTTCTCCACGGGCCCACTTATCAGTGGTCAGTGCCTCACTTGCTCGTCGTCGCCACCGCTGGCGTCGCCTTCGGCCTCATGCGCCACGCCTTTTCAATCGACGTCGGCCGCCATGCTGCTGCACGGCTCCTATAACGCCACTCTACTGATTGGCTACTTGAAACAGAATTGACCAGCCCCAGCTACTGCGGTTTGCGCATCAACTGCTCGAGCCGCTCCACCGTGGGCGCCTTGGAGAGCCAGGCGAGCAACTGCTCCTGGGAAGCGCGCTCGATCTTCTCTCTGGCCCACTTGGGCAGGGGACCGAACGCGGAGTTGAGATTGCCCAAGGCCGCCAGTCGCAAAGCCTTGAGCCCCTTGGCCTCGCCACGCGCCTCGCCACGAGCTTCCCCCTGGGCCTCACCCTGGGCCATGCCTTGCGCCAATCCCTCGGTCCACGCTTCTTCCAACGCCGGACCGATCACCTTGTTCTTCCGCAGATCGAGGACCACGCCATGTTCTTGATCTCCTCCTTCAATTCTGCCTCGAGTCCGCGCAGGCTCGCCAGCACCAGTAAGTATCCTTCAATTTCCCGCCGCTTCTTCGCCGAGTAGCCTTGCAGCCTCCCCACCAGGCGCCGGATCAGCGACGGCAAATCATCCGTCCCCGCCAGAATCGCCAGCACGTGATCCGCCGGATTCGCGCTGTCGAGCCAAGTCGTTGGCGCTCCACTCCCGAATGTCATGCAGCGTGAAGCGATAGTCCATCTCGTCCTCCACGTGCTCCGTCGGCATCCGTATCGGACGCTGCCCCACGTAAAGCACCACCTGGCGGATCAGGCTTCCCCGGTAGCGGCGCTTCAGAAAGAAGTAGTATTCGCCCATCCGGATCGCCATGTCGCGATCATTCGTGCTTTGAAATTCAATGTGCAGCAGACTCGCATCCGCCAAGCGCAGCAACAGGTCCACCCGCCGCTCGCGCACTTTCGGGAATTCGACGTTGAGATACTCCACCACCGGAACGCCACCGGTCAGTTGATCCAGGAGCCCCGGGACGGAGTTCCAGCAGAAAGTCCTTCAGCGCCGCGTCAACGCGGGTTCGCATCACCCGGCAGCATAGCGCACCCCCGAGCCCGGCCCGGCCCCACCGTTCAATGCGAAACTGACGAATAGGCTGCCGCCCCGCGGCCCGCTAAAACAAAACCAAGTCACAATGTTCAAAACAATCGAATGGACTTCTGAAGGCGTCGTCATGATCGACCAGACCCGCCTGCCCCGCGAAACCGTCTCGTCACCTGCAAGACCGCCGACGAGGTCGCCGTCGCCATCAAGACGATGATCATCCGCGGCGCTCCTGCCATCGGCGTCGCCGCCGCCATGGGCGTCGCCCTCGGCGCCCTCCAGGCCCCCGACGCCAATTTCGAAGCCGAATTCACCCGCGTCTGCGACACCCTCACCGCCACCCCGGCCCACCGCCGTCAATCTCTTCTGGGGCATCGAGCGCATGAAGCGCCTGCGCGCCTCCCTCGCCGCCGCCCCCCTCGCCACCGTCCCGAAAAACTGATCGCCGAATCCATCGCCGTCTGCGAAGAGGACATCGCCACGTGCAAAGCCATCGGCGACCACGGCGGTCCCCTCGTGCCCGACAACAAGACCGTGCTCACCCACTGCAACGCCGGCGCGCTCGCCACCGCCGGCTACGGCACCGCGCTCGGCGTCATCCGCAGCGCCATCGCCCAGGGCAAAAGATCGACGTCTTCGCCGACGAAACCCGGCCGTTCCTCCAAGGCGCCCGCTTGACCGCCTGGGAACTCCAGCAGGATGACATCCCGACGAAGATCATCACCGACAACATGGCCGGCTACTTCCTCCGCAAGGGCCAAATCGGCTGCGTTGTCGTCGGGGCCGACCGCATCGCCGCCAACGGCGACGTCGCCAACAAAATCGGCACCTACTCCGTCGCGGTCCTCGCGAAGGAGAACAACGTGCCCTTCTACGTCGCCGCCCCCATCTCCACCCTCGACCTCACCTTGACCACCGGCGAACAGATCCCCATCGAACAGCGTCCGTCGAACGAAGTCACGCATGTGTTCGGCACGCCCGTCGCCCCCGATGGCATCGGCGTCGAGAATCCGGCCTTCGACGTCACGCCCAACCGCTACGTCACGGCCATCATCACGGAGAAAGGAGTCGCGTACCCGCCTTTCACGGAGTCGTTGAAGAAACTGGCATGTTGAAGCAAGCTTATGGCACGTGGATGAGCCGCTGGGAAGACCAGCTCTGCTTCCGCTCCACCGATCGCGTCGTGCGCCCCCTTCGAATGGGGCACCGACTTCACTGATACCTGGCCCCTCGAAGGCGTCCACAAGAACGGCCATACGGAAGAGGAGTGGCTCCGCGAGCTCAATCAGGTCGTCATCGCCCGCAGTGTGGAATTCTTCGGCCACCAGACGCCGACTGACTTCCGTCTCGAAGGCGACATGCTCACCTTTACCTCCCACGTCGACACGCCCTATGAAAGCAACGACGTCGTCCATGCCAAGTACTTTCCGGGCCGCGACCCCAAGGGCCGCGCCGTCCTCGTGCTGCCGCATTGGAACTCCCACGCCGCTCAGCATGAGGGCTTGTGCAAAGGCATCGCCTGGTTCGGGCCCCTCGGTGCTGCGCCTCAGCCTGCCGTATCACGACAACCGCATGCCCCCGGAGCTCCACCGCGCCGATTACGCCGTGTCGTCGAACATCGCCCGCACCATCGACGCCACGCGCCAGGCCGTCGTCGACGTGCGCTGCTGTTTCGATTGGTTCGAGCAGCGCGGCTACGATCGCTTGGGCGTTGTCGGCACCTCGCTCGGCTCCTGCTACGCCTTCCTCGCCTCCGCACACGATAGCCGCATCAAGGCCAACGTCTTCAACCACTGCTCGTCGTATTTCTCCGACGTCGTCTGGAGCGGCCTGTCCACCATCCACATCAAACAGACCCTCGAAGAGCACCTCGACGTTCGACCGCCTCCGCGAGCTCTGGCGCTGCATCTCACCCGTCAGCTATATGCACCTCTACGCCGCGCAGAAAAACAAGCGGCAGAAGTTCATCTGGGCCGAATACGATACGACGTTCCTCCCCGAGTTTTCCCAGCAGATTCTCGAGTGCGTCCGCCAGCACGGCATCGCGCATGAAGAAGTGAAGCTCCCCTGCGGCCACTACACGCTCGGCGAAACGCCGTTCAAATACATGGACGGCTACCACATCGTCTCATCGCTCTTGCGCTGGTTGTAGCGGTTATGTTCGATCTTGTCGGCCCTCTCCACGAGATCGAAGTCATCGCCGTCAATCTCTCCATCCGGGAATTGCCCCGTTTGCGGCGCCTCTACGGGGTCGGCCGCTGGCGCAAACTGAAGGGAATCGCCCCGGTCAGATCTCCCGATGGTACGATGAGGCTGGCGGAACTGCATTGGTACGAAGCCCACGGCCTCGGCAAACGAGAAATGAAGATCAAGAGGTTTGTTGACCCCGAATGAGCCCGCTCCCTCTCACCTACGCCGTCTGCATTCAGAACACCGGAGTCGAAAGCGTCCCTGGAAATCCGAAAAATCTACCAGACGCTGGACGACGCGGGTGCCGCTAGCGCCGGAATGATCCGCGTGATTGACGAGTCCGGCGAAGACTATCTTTATCCGCGCGAGTGGTTCGTACCAATGGTCCCCTCCGGCGAGTTGTTGTCAGCTCTTCACTGGCGTCGTAGCCGGGCTACGCCGCCGTCCACCCACCATCAATCGCCACCACCGACCCCGTCACGAACCCCGCCTCGTCGCTCGACAGATAAAGCGCCAGATTCGCAATCTCCTCCGGCCGCCCCAACCGCCCAATCGGCTGCCGCGCGTTCAGTGTCTCGCGCATCTGCTCTTTCTCGTGCTTGTGGTACTTCTCGAGGTACGCCCTCCACGAACGGCGTATCACCGTCCCTGGACAAATGCAATTCGCGCGGATCTCCTTCGGAAAATCCACCGCCAGTTGCCGCGTCATCGCCACCCACCGCGCCCTTCGTCGCGCAATAGGCGAACCGCTTCTTCACCCCAATCAGCCCCGCCACGGACCCGATGTTCACCACCGACCCATGCGCCTCGATCAGCTTCGGCAGCGCATGCTTCGTCACCAGGAATAGGCCCTCCACATTCACGCGGAACAGCCGCTGGAAATCGGCGAGCTCGGTTTCGAGCACATCGCCCACCATCCCGATCCCCGCGTTGTTCACCAGCACGTCGAGCCGTTCCACCTGCGCGAACGCCGCCCGCACTTGCTCTTCATTGGTGATATCGGCCGTCAGCACCCGCGCGCCCTCCAATTCCGCCGCCAGCGCCTCGGCCTTCGCCCGGTCCATATCCAGAATGATCACCGCCGCGCCGGCCGCGGTGGAACACGCGCGCCACCTGCTCGCCAATCCCGCTCGCGCCGCCCGTCACCAGCGCCGTCTTGCCATCCAGTCGGAATGCCATTAGTTCTTCTTCGCCATCTCCTCGACAATGCGCGACGCGAACGCGTTAATCACCTTCGCCTCGTTGCGCGCCACTTCGTAATAAGCCTGCTTGCGCAACTGATCCCGCCGCGCCGTCAGCCGGTCGCGGATCTCCTGCTTCACCCGCGGATCCGCCAGGTCGCGCTGTCCCGCCGGCTCCTTCGACAGCACCTTCAGAATCCGGTACTCGTCGACGTCTTGATCACGCCGGACAGTTGCCCCGGCTGCATCGACATCACCAGCTTCTTCAGCTCCGGCGCCGCCTGCTCGAAGGTCGATTCCGGCAGAAAGCCCAGGTCGCCGCCGTTCGAGATCGTGTTCGGGTCCTCCGAGTAATCTGCGCGAGCATCGAAAAGTCCTCGCCCTGCCGCAGCCGCGCCTCGATCATCTGAATCTTCTTCACGGCCTCGCTATCGTTCTGCGCCTTGTCGTTCTTCAGGTTCCGCACGTTGGCATCGGGCCGCGGCGAAACCACGATCTGCGCCAGGTGCACCTGCGGCTCCGGCAGGTTGAACCGCGCCTTGTTCTCCGTGAAGAACGCCGTAATCTCGGCATCGCTCACCGTGATGTTGGCCGAAATCTCCTTGTTGATCAGCTTCTGGATGCTCAACTCCTGCCGTAGCTGCGCCTTCAAATCGTCCAGCGACATCTTGCGGCTGGCCAGCTGCTTGTTGAATTCGTCCGCCGAATACGGCGCCTTCATCTCCGTCAGCTTCGCTTCCACATCGGCATCCACCGCCAGCAGACTCGCCTTCTCCGCGCGCTGGTACATGATGTTGGCGTCGATCATCTGCCGCAGCAAGTCCAGCTTGTTGATCATCGTCTGATCGTCGCGCGCATCCGTCGGACCGTTCGGATATTGGATCAGATATTGCTTCTCGAGCTCCGCGTAGGTGATCTCGCGGCCATTCACCACCGCGGCCACTTCCCGGCCGCGGCTTGCCGCCACACCCCGCCAGCACCAGCATCAGCATCGCAAACGGGAGGAACCGGCAGAATTCGAATCGCATGAGGACTCTCCATTTTACCCACCACGGGCACCCAGGGCCAACGAACGGGCATCATAGAGGTATGCGCTCATTGCTGCTGGCGGCTCTCCCGCTCGCCTTCGCCGCCGACCCCGTCCTCGACGCCCAGTTCTGGAAGCTCTGGGGCGACGGCCTGGCCGAAATCGCCGCCTACGACCTCGTCCTGCCCCGCTACGGCGAGCCCCGCCGCGGCACCGCCGTCTCCATCTTCGTCACCGAGCCCTTCTCCGGCCTCCCTCCGCGTCAAGGCCGACGAAGGCAAGCACCCCGCCAAAGATGTCTACCCCGTCATGAAGCTCAATCTCATCAAGGATTTCAGACCGGGATCTACGATTATCACGACATGCTCTCGAGCTTCCTCGGGCTCGACGCCGCCAACGGGCGCCCCTTCGGCACGCTCACCAAGGCCGCGTTCTCCCGCCAGGAATGGTGCGGCCACACCTTCCAAATGGCCCTGTTCGACCGCCTTCAAGATCCGCACCACCCTCCACACCTACTTCGATGGCGACGCCGACCGCCAAAAGGAAATCCGCAACGACCTTCGCGGCGTCCCCGACGATCAACTCTTCTTCTGGGTCCGCGGCATGGCCGAGCCCTTCCTGAAGAAGGGTGACGTCGTCGCCCTGCCCTACCTTACGTCCACCGAGTACGCCAAGGATTCGCTCACCTGGAAGCAGGCGCAGGTTCAAGCGGTCCCCCGTCACCCGCCGCCTCCCCATCGGCCAGGAGATCATCGAAGCTGAGGTCTACACCGTCCAAATCGTCGACGGCATGAAGAAGGAGTTCGTCGTCGAAAAGAACGGGCGCCCGCCGCATCCTGCGCTGGGAATTCTCCAACGGAGAAAAGGGAACCCTAATCAAAAGCACGCGTTCAAGTACTGGGATCTGAACAAGAAGGGCGGCGAAGCTGCGCTCAAGGAGCTCGGCTTGCTGCCGCGCCCGCCCGCACCATGTAAGGAGATCAACGGCCATGCCCGTCACCACCCTCGACCCCACCATCACCACCGGCACCGGCACCGACGACTATACGGGCGTCACCGGCCCCCGCATTCGCTGCCCGCATTGCGATTGGTCCCCCAAAGCCACCGACGTTTGGGCCTGCCAGTGCGGCCACGAATGGAACACCTTCGATACCGGCGGCGTCTGCCCTGGTTGTCTCCATCAGTGGGATTCCACCCAGTGCCTCGCCTGCCACGCCTGGGCCGCTCACTCCGATTGGTACGAATACTGATGCGAGCCACGCCCGCCCTCGCGGCGCTCCTCGCGCTCACCGCCTGCGCGCCCCCCGAGCGCGTCCGCCTCGTCTCCTTCACCGGCGCCGAAGCCCCCGCGCTCGCCCAAAAGCTCGGCCTACCTCAACAACGTCGATTATCAAGAGACCGCCAGCGCCGCCAAAGCCATGGAAGCTCTCCTCGCCGGCAGCGCCGACGCCATTGTCGGCACCTATGAACAGGCGCTCCAGATGCAAGCCCAAGGCAAGGACGTCATCGCCGTCCGCCTGCTCACCGAGTGCCACTGCCTCGCCTTCGTGGCCAGCCCCAAGTCGAACGTCCGCACCCTCGCCGATCTCCAAGGCAAAGTCGTCGGCGTCGCCGGCCCCGGCGGCCCCATGCAGACCTTCGCCGCCCATCTCCTCGCCAAAGAAAACGTCCAGAACGTCAGCTACGCCGCCATCGGCATCGGCGCCACCGCCTTCGCCGCCCTCGACAGCGGCAAGGTCGACGCCGGCGTCGTCCTCGCCTCCAGCCTGCTGCCGTTACGCCAACGTCACCCGCAGCTCATCACGCTCGCCGAAACGTTCTCCCCGGAAGGTTCGCAAAAGGCCTTCGGCTTCTCGAGCTATCCCGCCATGACGCTGCTCGCCCGCCGCGAATGGGTCACCGCCCACCGCCCCGCCGCCGACTCGCCTCGCCCAATCCCTCGGCCAAGCCATCACGTGGATCCATGCCCATTCCGCCGAAGAAGTCCGCGCCCAGCTTGGCGCGGGCGACCTCGACGCGCTCAAGCTCCATCTGCCCCGCTATTCCAAATCCGGACAGATCGACGGCGCCAGCGCGCGCGCGTTCTCGACCTTCTCGAGAAAAGCGGCAAGGTACCAGCCGGACGAGTACGCCTCGAATCCACCTGGCTTCAGTAAACTCCCAATCGGGTCAGAGTGACCACACCTGTGTCTGCCTTGACTCACCATTTTGAGGTATGCTAAAAACTTGAAGTTTCCTCATGCCCCTATGAGGATCAACCGCATCGGAGCGGGAGGTTTGCAGGTTTTGAGAACCCGCTCCGATGCGGTTCCGCCCAGTAGTATCGGGCGTTGGGATCAGGCGTCAGCAGTCCGATCTGGCTGTCCCGCTCTACGCCAACCAGGGCCCGCAGTCCTATCAACCCCCAGCTGGCGGATCAGGACTCGCCGATATCACTGTCCCAGGCGAGCTCGGCCTACTCTCGTTTAGACCTGCGTAGAAAGAATTCGGTTTCGATCAAGTCCACTCAAAAAAAACCCCCTCTGTTGCAACCAGCAACAGATTACTATGTTCGGGGTAGAAATCTTGTTTCACCCACTCCCGCAAGCACGCAGACAATGGAGTCCCGAACATCTTCACCTAGCTGCCACCTGCAACAGAGGGCAGGTACAGAGTGACTTCATCAATTCACCTGACAGGATAGCAAACCTGGGGCCACTTTGGGCGACGCAGAAAACCCAATGAATTCTTAGGCTTCGCCCTCGCTTCCCCCGGGCCCCGCGAGGCCGTTGGACACGTCCCTGTGTCCCTGTGACACACTGAAGGACAGGCCCCATGCCATTTCGCGCACTCATCCTGCTTGGCTTCATCATTAGCACCGTAGTACCGGCCGCTGAAGAGGACTACAAGGTCTACACCGAGAGCCCCCGCCTTCTGTTGAACTCGAAGCGCCTCCGTCTGTTGCGTCGCGAAAAAGAGCGCGCCTCCCTGCGCTGGGATCAGTTCAATCAGCTCATGTCCGGCGGCGCAGCCATGCCTGAGCCCGGCTTTGCCAACGCCCTCTACGGCCAAATCACCCAAACGCCCGAGCCCTGCCAGAAAGCCCTCCAGAACCCCGGCTCCGACCTCCGCCAGCTCGCCCTCGTCGCCGATGTGCAATGCCGCCGAGAAACTCGCCCCCAAGCTCCGGCCCGCCCTCACCCAGCCGGCCACCTCCATCCCCGCCGCCCCGCGACGCGGCCTTCGCCGCCCTCGCCCTCGGCGACCTCGAGCCCGCCGCCGCCGCCCAAAACCCTCTTCCCGCCTCGTCGACACCTGGTGGCGCAACGGCCTCGCCCTCCAGCTCAAGCAAAACGGTGTCATCCCCCGCCAGGAGGTCTACGCCTTGATGGAGTTCCTCCACGTCATCCGCGACAACTTCAATCAGGACCTCCGCGACGACGCTCCCGCCTTCTTCAAGGAACTCCCCGTCTTCCACCTCCTCAGCTACTACCCCACGCCCTTCCCCGCCGCTGAAAACGAATACCACATCCCCTTCTTCACCACCGACGGCGACCCCGACCTCACCTACGCCCAAATCTCCCGCGCCGCCGACATGTCCATGGTCGCCTTCGACACCAACATGCCCGAGAATCAGTTCCTCCAGGGCTGGTCATGCAGGATCGTTTCCTCATGCGCGGCGCCTTCGGCATCCTTATGAGTTCCTCTGGGCCAACCCCTACCAGCCCGGCCTCTCGTTTCACTACATGCCGAATCTCTTCCATGACAAGCGCACCGGCCGTCTCTTCGTGCGCTCCAGTTGGGAGGAGGACGCCACCTATTTCTGCCTCTACGAAGGCCAGGTCCAGTTCTTCTCCGAAGGCAAACGCAAGGTCATGCGCCTCAAAACCGGCATTGAGCCCATCCACGTCGGCGCCGTCACCGTGCTCTATACCTCGGCGCCCCTGAAATTCATGGTGGAGCCCTCGGAGGAAAAGCAAAACTACTTCCTCGTCGGCCTCGACCCCGACAAGGCTCATGAGAATTGAAATCGACGATCAGGAGTTGACGGACGACCGCACCGACAAGGGCGGCATTCTGTCCCTGGCATTCCCGAAGAGCGCGCGCCCCTCGGGCATCCGCCTCAAGCTAGCGCAGCCTCCAGCTTTTTCACCCGCTGTGCTGCTTCCTCCAGCTCCGGCCGCGTCAAGGTAACCAGCTTCTTGTCCATATCGGCCACTGCTCGATCATCACGCGCAGGTGCGCCGGCGCCAGCCGCATGCACCACGCATCGTTGAACGCATGCACCCCTTCGGCCGACAGCGCCCCGCAACATCGCATGCGGCAGCGCGATCACTTTCTCCTGATCGCCCTCTTCCGCGTTGTGCAACGAGAACTTCACGTCCATCCGTATCGGCATGCCGGATGGCGATGCCAGTCTGCAGCCAGCGGAACTCCACGGTCCAATGGCGTCCAAAAGGATCGTTGGCTTTGAAATGACGGCTCTGGAACATGCTGCTCATTTCATCGTACCGGACTTCGGCACGAGCTTCACTTCATACATCTTCGGCCACCACTTCCCCGTCACATACAGCTTGCCGAGCTTCGCGTCGTAAGCGATCCCGTTCAGCACATCGATGCCGGGTCTTTGGGGCGCAAATGCGCCAGATCAATCCAGCCGATCACCCGCCCGTCCAACGGATTGATCCGCGCGATCCGGTCGGTCTGCCAGATGTTGGCCAGAATCTCGCCCTTCATCCATTCGATCTCGTTCAGGTAGATCACCTCGCGAGCACCATCGCGCACCCGGATCCGCCGCGTCTCCTGCATCGTCGCCGGATCGATCACCCGCAAATCGGCGGTGCCATCGGACATGTAGATCCGTTGACCATCGTTCGTCAGTCCCCACCCTTCACCCTTGTACGTGAAGGAGGAAAGCTGCTTGAAGGTCGCCCGGTCATACACGAAGCCCACCTGGTTCTGCCACGTGAGCTGATAAATCTTGTTGCCGAGAACCGTGATCCCTTCGCCGAAGAAATTCGCGCTCAGCGCCTGGAATTGCTTCACCTGCCCCGTCGCCAGCTCCACGCGCCGCAGCCCCGATTGGCCGTTCATGCCGGTGCTCTCATAGAGAGTCCCGTCCCGGATCTCGAGCCCTTGGGTAAAGGCGCCGCGATCATGCGGCAGCTCGCGCACCACCTGCGCCGTGTATTCCTTGGCCTGGCAGAGCACTGCCGCCAGCAGAAGAGAGGTCACGCCCTCAGGTATCGCTCAGTCAGCACACGGGGCAAGTTGCATAATAGGGGCATGGCGATTCTGTCGTTTTCGCTCGTCAAGAAGAAAGTCGAGGAAGCCCTGGACCGCGCCCTGCCATCTCTCCCCCCGGAGGTCGTCCGGATTCGCTTCAGCCTTGGCGAAGACTGGCTAGGAAATCCTGCACTTTATTTCAAAGTGATCCTCATCGACTCCGCGAGCGAGCGATCCATGCTCTTGAAACGTGGTCGACCGCGTGAGAGATGAGGTCCTGAGAGAGTTGCCAGAAGACCTCGGGTTTGAGGCCTATTTCAACTTCCGTACCGAGTCCGAGCAGGCCGAAATGAAAGAACCTGCCTGGCAATGAACCGCCTGTGAGCTTCCACAAGGACTGTTGGAACAAGCACGGCATCTTGCCGATCGAGAGCCCAAGAAACCCAAGCCGGCGAGCCTTCGGCGCGCAGTCTCCACTGCCTACTACGCGCTTTTCCACATGTTCATCGCAGAGGCCGTAAAGAACTGGAAGCGCCTACGAGCGCGTGATTCTCGCCCGGATGTTCGACCACACACCAATGCGCAAAGCCTGCGTCAACAAACGAGACGAGCTTCGCTCTTTGAGAAAAACGCAGCCGTTGACTTCTGCGCAAGACCACCTATTGAGGGTCGCTGAGACTTTCGTCGATCTGCAAGAGCAACGTCATGCCGCCGACTACGACGGCGCCATCAAGTGGACCAGGACGGAAACGCGCCGAGCGGTGGAAGCTTCTGCCCGGGCGTTCTCGTCGTGGAAGGCGATACAAATGGAGCCCGCCGCCCAGAGTTTTCTCGCCTCGCTGCTACTCAGAGATCGCTAGTACCGCGACTGCATCCGCAACAACGACAGGAACTCATCCCGCGTCGACTTATCCTGCCGGAACACCCCCAGCATCGCCGAGGTCGTCGTGCCCGAATGCTGCTTCTCCACCCCGCGCATCATCATGCAGAAATGCCGCGCCTCGCACACCACCGCCACGCCGCGCGCATCCAGCACCTCTTCCAGCGTCTGCGCAATCTGCTGCGTCATCCGCTCCTGCACCTGCAGCCGCCGCGCGAACACGTCGATGATCCGCGGAATCTTGCTCAGCCCGATCACCTTCTTCTTCGGCAGATACGCCACGTGCGCCTTGCCATAGAAGGGCAGCATGTGATGCTCGCACATCGAATAGAACTCGATGTCCTTCACCAGCACCATCTCGTCCACATCCACATCGAACAGCGCCCCGTTCACGATCTCCTCGAGATCGGCCTCGTAGCCCGACGTCAAGAAGCGCAGCGCCTTCTCCGCGCGCATCGGCGTCCGCTCCAAACCGGAGCGCGTCGGATCCTCGCCCACCTGGCGCAGGATCTTCTCCACACTCGCGGCAATCGACCCATGCGCCACCGCTTCCAGGCGCGGATTCGGCTTCATCACTTTCACGACGGCTTTCGAGGTTTTCATGCGTTCACCACTTCAAATACGTTGTTCCGAGTTTCATAGATGCGGACTCCTCGCAGGCGGGGAACATTTTCCTTCGGCCACGCCGCCCGCAAGCGTTCGATCACGACATCGGCCACCACTTCGGTCGTCGGCACCCGGCCAGCCAACTCCGGCACCTCGACATTCAGGTTCTTATGATCGAACCCGTCCAGCACCGCGCGCTGCACCACCGCATCCAGCACGCCTACATCCACCACGCGGCCCGTCACCGCATCCGGCTCGCCTTCCACACCCACCTCGAGCACATACTCATGCCCATGCCCGAACGGATTGTTGCACCGCCCATAGGTCGACCAGTTCGCGTCCTCGCCCAGCAAGTCGCTATGCAGCCGATGCGACGCAAAAAGCGATACCGCTTCGTCAACGCGATCATCCGCGATACTCCACATACAAGTCGGAGCTCTCCCACAAGCGCACCTGCTGCAGACGGCCACGCGCTCCCCCATCGAACGAAGGCAGCAGCCGCCGCCAGATATCCATCGCGATGTTCTCCACCGTCGGCACCTTCGCCTCGAACCCCGGCACCTCGAAGTTCACGTGCCGATGATCGTACACCGCCATCACTTCGCGCTGCAGAATCTCTTTCACTTCCTTCAAATCGACGATCATCCCCGTCACCGCATCCGGCTCGCCTTCGATCGTCACTTCCAGCACGTAGTTGTGCCCGTGCCCATGCGGATTCGCCGCCGCGCCAAACAAGCGCCGATTCTCTTCCTCGGAAAAGCCCGGCACCGCGCAAACATGTGAAGCACTGAATTCAATGCGCCGTGTGATCAACACTATAAGTAGTAGATGCTCGAGCCCCGCTCCGCGATACCCTAATAATCGTGAAAGACAGTGCTTGGCTCCTGTTGACCGCCGCGCTCGCCGGCGGCCTCATCTTCACCGTCCACAAGACCCTCGAAGACCGCGTCATTGAAGCGGGCGACGACGCCCCCTCCTTCTCCATCAAGGCCGAAGACGGCAAGACCTATAGCGAGAAGGATTTCGGCGGCAAAGTCCTCGTGCTCAACTTCTGGGCCACCTGGTGTCCGCCCTGCGTCGAAGAGACGCCTTCCATGATCGCCATGTCCGAAGAGCTGAAGAAGGATGGCGTCATCGTCCTCGGCGTCTCCATCGACAAAAACCTCGATGCCTACAAGCGCTTCACCAAGCGCTTCCAGATGACCTACGCCACCGCCAACGACCGCGAGGCCCGCATCTCCGCCTCCTTTGGCACTTTCAAGTATCCCGAGACCTACGTCATCAAGGATGGCAAGGTGGTCGAAAAGATCATCTCGATGCCCGAAGGTTCCTGGATGGATCCCGCCCTCCTCGCCCGCCTCAGGAAGTACGCCTCGTGATCAACGCCTCCGTCAAGCAAAAGATCGTCGACATCGTCGGCGCCAACGGCCTCCTCGATTCCGACCACGACCTCCGCCTCTATGAATACGACGGTGGCGTCGACAAGCATCGGCCCGACGTCGTCGTCTTCCCCCGCTCCACCGAACAAGTCGTCGCTCTCGTCAAGCTCTCGAAAGCCGAAGGGCTCGCCATCGTCGGCCGCGGCGCCGGCACCGGCCTCTCCGGCGGCGTGATCGCGCGCAACGGCGGCATCATGATCAGCTTCGCGCGGATGAATCGCATCCTCGCCATCGACCTTCCCAACGAACGCGTCCTCGTCGAGCCCGGCGTCGTCAATCTCGACGTCACGCTCGCCGTGCAGAAGGACAAGTACTTCTACGCGCCCGATCCCTCGAGCCAACGCGCCTGCACCATCGGCGGCAACGTCGCCGAAAACGCCGGCGGGCCCCACACGCTCATCTACGGCGTCACCACCAACCACGTCCTCGGCCTCGAATTCGTCACGCCCGATGGCGAAGTCTTCGAAACCGGCGGCCCCGAACAGGATCTCCCCGGCTACGACCTCGTCGGCTTGCTCACGGGCTCGGAAGGCACCATGGTGCTCGTCACCAAGATCTGGCTCCGCCTCATGCGTGCGCCCGAAGTGGTGAAGACGATGCTCGCCGTCTACGACTCCACCGACGCCGCCGCCTCCACCGTCGCCGAGATCACCGCTCGCCAGATCACCGCCGCCGCCCTCGAAATGCTCGACGGTCCCATGCTCCGCATGGTCGAAGAGGCCACGCATGCCGGCTACCCGCTCGACGCTCAGGCCGTGCTCTTGATCGAGCTCGAAGGCTTGAAGGAGCAGGTCGAAGAACAGCTCGCCCTCATCGAAAAGGTGTGCCTCGATGCCGGCGCGCGCGAAGTCCGCCAGGCCAAAACCGCCGAAGAGCGCGACCTCCTCTGGAAAGGCCGCAAGAACGCCTTCGGCGCCGTCGGCCGCCGCAGTCCCTTCTACTACGTGCAGGACGGCACCGTGCCCCGCACGCAGATCGCCCCCACGCTCCGCCGCATCACGGAGATCGGCAAGAAGTACGAGCTCGAAATCTCCAACATCTTCCACGCCGGCGACGGCAACATGCACCCCATCATCCTCTTCGACGCCCGCAAGCCCGGCGAACTCGTCCGCGCCCAAAAGGCCGGCGACGAGATTCTCGAGTATTGCATCGAAGTCGGCGGCACCATCACCGGCGAACACGGCGTCGGCATGGAGAAAATGGAGCTCATGGGCAAGCAGTTCCCCAAGCCCTCGCTCGAAGCCATCCAGAAGTTCAAGTCCCTCTTCGATCCCGAATGCCGCCTGAACCCTGGTAAAGTGTTGCCCACGGGCATCGGCTGCATGGAAATCCGCCATGCCGCCGTCGCGCCCGGCAAAACCTACTGACAGGAGCACCAGCGCCCATGCTCACCCGCCGCCAGATGCTCTCCACCGCCGGCTTCGGCGCTGGCTCTCTCGCCACGCGCGCGCTCGCGGCCACCGGACCCCACTTCGCCCCCAAAGCCAAGCGGCTCCTGTTCGTCTTCCTGAACGGCGGCCCTTCGCACGTCGACACCTTCGACCCCAAGCCCGCTCTCCAAAAGCTCCACGGCAAGCCCCTGCCCGTCTCCAATCTCAAAACCGAGCGCCGCACCGGCGCAGCCCTCGGCTCGCCCTTCAAGTTCGACAAGTACGGCCAAAGCGGCATCGAAGTCAGTGAGATCTTCTCCGGCCTCGGCTCCGTCATCGACCATTTCTGCGTCATCCGCTCCATGCATGTCGAGCGGCCCAATCATGAGCCGTCTCTCTTCATGCACAACACCGGCCACGGGCTCGCCGGACGCCCCTCCATGGGCTCCTGGCTCACCTACGGCCTCGGCGTCGAAAACCAAAGCCTGCCCGGCTTCATGGTGCTCTGCCCCGGCGTGCCCGTCATCGGTCCCCAGCTTTGGAGCTCCGCCTTCCTGCCCGCCGAGCACCAGGGCGTCCACATCCCCAACAACGAAAAGGAAATCGAGAAGCTCATCCCCTACATCCGTCCGCAGCGCTCGCGCGACGAACAGCTTCAGCAAATCGAGCTCCTCTCGAAGCTCCACCAGGGCGACTCTTCCATCAAAGCCATGGAGACCGCCTTCCGTATGCAGACCGAGGCGCCCGAAGTCCTCGACCTCGCCAAAATCTCCGACGCCGAAAAGAAGCGCTACCCCGACACCGACTTCGGCCGCGGCTGCCTCATGGCCCGCCGTCTCCTCGAGCGCGGCGTCCGCATGGTCCAGCTCTATTACGGCAACGGCCAGCCGTGGGACAACCACGACGACATCCTTCGCCACAAGAAGCTCGCCGCCGACGCCGATCCCGGCATCACCACCCTCATCAAGGACCTCGAAGCCAACGGCCTCCTCAAAGAGACCGCCATCATCATCACCGGCGAGTTCGGCCGCACGCCGACGGTCGAAACCTCCGGCCTCGTCAACGTCCAATACGGCCGCGATCACAACAACCACGGCTTCACCAGCCTGATCGGGGGCGCGGGCATCAAAGGCGGCACCGTCTGGGGCGCCACCGACGAGTTCGGCTTCAAGGCCGTCGAAAAGCCCGTCCACCCCCACGACCTTCAGGCCACCGTCCTCCACCTCTTCGGCCTCGACCACACCAAGCTCACCTACCGCTACAGCGGCCGCGACTTCCGTCTCACCGACGTCGAAGGCGCCGTCCTACACGACATCCTCGCCTAAGTCGCTTTTCCACAGCCCATCCACAGGCGTGGAAAATTAAAGTTCATCAGGGATTCCCCTCCCCTGCGGGTACGTCACCGCCCCCGCCCTGACCGACGCCGCGCCGCAAGTAAGTATTATTTCAATCAGTTGACAATAGTTCCACCCTGCTTCAATCAAGTGCAGCCGGGTAGTTCCAGGACCGAAGTTCCCTTGCGCTGCCCCTGTTGCTTTTTCCGATGCGCTGCTATACTGATCTCAACGACAATCCAGTCTCACTACATCCTCATCAGTGAGACTGCAGACGCCGGTGAGTACGCTCCTCCGAATACTCACCGGCATTAATTTTTCCAGGCACCGTCGCCGAAACCGAGGCCCGACCGTCAGGGAGGGCTGCCTGCAACCAATCCCCCAGTACCCGGTTGAACTCCCGCGGCCTCTCCATCATCAGGAAGTGCCCCGTCCCCGCCAAGCGGTGAAATGTCAGCAAGGGAAACAGCTTCCGCAGATATCCCTCGTCCCCCCCACCCGCGTGGTAGATCGCGAGCGTCGGCACCCGCACCGGCGCTTCATCCACCCACACCTCCCCCGCGTACAACCCATTGATCGCCCCCACCGCCGTCGCCTCCGGCGCCGCCATCATCACCTCTTCAATGTGCCGCCGCACGTCCGGCCCCGTCTGCGGACCAAAGTAGCTCCGGATCGCCAACAGCCGAGCCTTGCGCCCACTCTCGCCCGCGTACACCATCCCCCGCCCCTGACGCATGCTCGCGTCGGCCGGCCGGAAAATCGACCCATCCACGATCACCAACCCTGCCGTCCGCCCCGGGTCCAGCCGCGCGAACTCCCGCACCACCGGCGCGCCCATCGAATGCCCCGCCAACACCGCCCGCCGGACGCCCGCCTCCACCAGCACCGCCTGCACCGCCCGCGCGAAATTCTTCATGCTCATCCAGCGCTCCGGCGCCGCTCCGCTCTTGCCATGCCCCGGCAAATCGATCGTGATCACCCTTCGGCCCAGCGCGCGCACCGCCGGCACCTGCCCGCGCCAGAACGTCTCATCGCAGGTCCATCCATGCACGAAAACAACGGCGGAATCACCGGCGCCATGGTTCGTGTAGTGCACCGGAATCCCATCGATCGCCGCGGCCACGAACAACAGCGCCGCGATCATTCCCACTCCTTGTCCGGCAACAATCGCCACACCAGCAACATCGCGAACGGATGCAAACACCCGATCAGCAAAAACACCGGCGTGTACGAAAACGCCGACACCACATAGCCCGTCCCCAAGTTCGCGAGCACTCCGCCAATCGCCCCGCCCATACCCGACAGCCCACTCGCCGTGCCCACTTCCCTGCCCTTGAAAAGATCGGTCGGAATCGTCAGCTCGTTCGACACCCACAGCGCATGCCCCATCATCACGCTGCACATCGCCACAATCGCCATCCAAGCTTCTGGAACCCGCGGCGCGAGCATCGCCGGCGGCAGACAACAGGCGCCCAACAGCATCACGAACTTCCGCGACCGCGCCGCCGTCCACCCTCGATCAATCAACCAGCCCGACAGCCACCCGCCCAGCAGGTAGCCCACGTCCGCTGCCACGAACGGAATCCATCCATACCGCGTCACCATCGCCAAATCGAACCCACGCTCCTTACGCAGGTACTCCGGCAGCCAGAACATCATGAAGTAGACCACCGGATCCGTAAAGAACCGAGCCACGATCAGCGTCCAGCAACCCCGCGCCGTCAACACCCGCCGCCAGTCCACCGGCTCATTGGAAACCGGCTCCGAATAAGGCCCCGTCCGATAAGTCAGCAACCATCCCACCATCCACAGCAACCCAAACAACCCGGTCACCACGAACGCCGCGCGCCATCCATACGCGATCGCCAATCCGCCCACCACCGGCGCCGCCACCGTCGACCCCAACGCCGACCCCGCATTGAAAATCCCGATCCCCAACGCCCGCCGCTCCGTCGGGAACCACTCTTTCACTGCCTTCGCCGCCGCCGGCCAGTTCCCCGGCTCGGCCAGCCCCAACAGGAACCGCGCTCCGCCCAGCGACCACTTCCCCACCGTCGCCGCATGCAACATCTGCGCCAACGACCAGAAGAAGATGAACACCGCCGCCCCGCGCTTCGTCCCCATCCGGTCCACCAGGTACCCCGACCCCGCGTACATGATCGCGTAGCCCACCATGAACAGCGCCACGATCTGCCCGTAGTCGCGCTCATCCAGCACGAACTCCCCGCGCAGTTCTTTCGACACCACGCCCAGCGCCTGCCGATCGATGTAATTGATCATCGTCGCCAGGCACAGCAGCAGCGCGATCGCCCAACGCCGGCCGTTCATCGTAAGGCCACCTCCTCCACCGCCAGTCCCGCGTCGCCGAAGCCCGAAATGTGGAACCCCGGCGCGACCACCAACTCCACCACACCCGGTCCCGCTCCCGCAAACTCCACCTCAAACGAACCCGGCTTGTCAAAAACCTTCGCCCCCAACCGCCGCCCCCCCACCGACACCACCAACTCCTGCCCAGGCACCCGCGACGTCCCCCGCACCACCAGCGCCGACCCCGTCCCCTCCAGCCGCACCAACGCCCGCGTCTTCGTCCACCGGAACGGCCCCATCAACCGCGACCATCCCTCGCCCAACAACCACGGCCCCTCCCCGCCTTCCACACCCGCGACCGTTTTCCATCCCACGACACCAACAACTCCCCCCGCGACACTCCCGGCTCGAAAGCCTCCACCTCCAAAGTCATCCGCCCAAAGCACTGCCGGATCGCCCCCGCCACGCCATGCGCCGCAAAGAACGGCGGCTGCCCTTCGAA
Source organism: Ottelia alismoides (assembly GCA_037367405.1). Lineage (NCBI taxonomy): Eukaryota > Viridiplantae > Streptophyta > Magnoliopsida > Alismatales > Hydrocharitaceae > Ottelia > Ottelia alismoides. Next base: position 66,517 of record JAZKJV010009983.1, read on the forward strand.
AAACACCACCTTCGGCGGCGTCAAGCCCTTCACGGCCCGGCACGTCTCCTCGAAAAACGCCCGGTCCGCCATCGCGACCGTCAGCTCCTTCTTCCGGAACTCCCGCATCATGAAGAAGCACCCCGCGAACCAAGCCACCAGCACCACCGCCATCACCGGCACCCGCACCCGATCCACCACGAACGCCGTCGCCACCGCCAGCCCGACCATCGGCACGTACAAATACACCGCGAACAAACGCCCTGGCAAGAACCACAGCGGCCCCACCAGCACCACGAACGCCGCCAAGCCCCACCACACCCGCAGGTCCCGCGCGAACGCCGCCAACGCCACCGGCAAGTACAGCGCTTCCCAGAAATAAAACCCTGCACACGTCGAAAACGCCTTCGCCGTAAATCGGAGCGAGTAGTCCGATTCCCGCCCCCGCGTCATCCACAACGCCTGCAAGCCAAACGACGCCGACACGGCAAAGAACGGCATCAGTCGCCACCACCGCCGCTCGCCCACCCACTCGAACATTGCCAGCACCAGCGGGAAGAAGATCGCCACTTCCTTCGCCTTGTAAGCCATCCAAAAACAGGCGACGCTCGCCACCAACCGCCACCCACCGCCATAAAAAAGGAAAGCCACCAGCAACCAAGTGCAGCACAGCAGGTCGAACACGTACATCGGCTTCCAAAACGCCGCCAACACCGCCGGATGGAACACGAACAACGCCGCTCCGCCCAACGCCCCTTGCGCCCCGCTCCCCAGCGGCGGCACACGAAGTACACCAGCAGCGTGTTCACCAAATGGACAAACTGCAGCACCACGATCCAAGGCCGGAACTCGAGCCCAAACCACGCATGCATCAGCCGATAAGCCACATGCCCCGTCGGCCGAAAGTTATCCGGCGAGAAGAACGGCGTCAGCCAGCCATTGCGAAAAACGTCCCATCCGACAATCGTCGTCCAACCCAAATTATCCAGATCATCGTCCGAGAACCAGCCCTGGTACGCCCCGCGATTGGCGATGACGAACAACGCCACCGCCAACGCCAGGGCGGCCGCTAACCCCGGCCTTTCAGAAAGTCGAAATCGCATCCGCGATTCGCCTGCTCCACGTGGTCGAGATAGAGCCTGCCGTAGCCGCGCTCATAGACAGGCGACGGCGCCTTCCAAGCCGCCCGCCGCCGGGCCCACTCGTCATCGGAGATCAACAATTCGATCCGCCGCCCGGGGACATCCAGCTCGATCTCGTCGCCTGTCTGCACCAGCGCCAGCGGACCACCCGCCGCCGATTCCGGAGTCACATGCAGCACCACCGTGCCGAACGACGTGCCGCTCATGCGCGCATCGCTCACGCGGACCATATCCTTCACGCCCTGCTTCAACAGCTTCTTCGGCAGCGGAATCTGCCCCCACTCCGGAATGCCAGGGCCTCCGCGCGGACCACAATTCTTCATCACCAATACGGTCGAAGCATCGACAGGCAAATCCTCGCGATCGATCTCCCGCATCATGATCTCCCGCGTCTCGAACACATACGCGCGGCCGCGATGCCGCAACAAATGCGGCGACGCCGCCGTCGGCTTGATCACCGCGCTATCCGGCGCCAAGTTGCCATACAGAATCGCCGTCCCGCCCTCGGGCGACATCGGGTGATGCGGATCGCGAATCACCTGCCGGTCGTGACAATGCGCATGGGCGACATTCTCCGCCACCGTCTTGCCTGTCACCGTCAAAGCATCGCCGTGCAGCGAAGGCAGCAAATCCTTCATCACCACCGGCACGCCACCGGCGGTAAAGAAGTCCTCCATCAAATACTCGCCCGACGGCAGCAAGTTCACCAGCCACGGCGTCGTCCGCGAGATCCGGTCAAAGTCATCGACCGTCAGATCCACTCCCGCCCGCCCCGCGATCGCCAGCAAGTGCACCACGGCATTCGTCGACCCGCCAATCGCCATCTGCACCGCGACGGCATTCTCAAAAGCCGCCCGCGTCAAAATGCGCGACGGCTTCAAGCCCTCACCCACCATCGCCACAATCCGCCGGCCGCATTCTTCCGCCATCGCCAGCCGACGCGCATCCGGCCCCGGAATCGCCGCCGACCCCGGCATCGACATGCCCAGCGCCTCCGCCAGAATCCCCATCGTCGACGCCGTGCCCATCACGGTGCAATGTCCCGACGAGCGCGCCAGTCCACACTCGATCTCGCACATCTGCTGATCATTCAAATCGCCCGCGCGATACATGTCGAAGAGCTTCCGCCCATCGGTCCCCGCGCCCAGCCGCCGCCCGTGCCAATCCCCGGCCAGCATCGGCCCGCTCGTAATCAGCAACGCCGGCACATCGGCCGACGCCGCGCCCATCAATTGCGCCGGCGTCGTCTTGTCGCAACCGCACAGCAGCACCACACCGTCCAGCGGATTCGCGCGGATCGATTCCTCCACGTCCATCGCCATCAGGTTCCGGAACAGCATCGCCGTCGGCTTCATCAGCATCTCGGCCAGCGAAATCGTCGGAAACTCCAGGGGAAAACCACCGGCCATCCACACGCCGCGCTTCACGGCCTCGGCAATCGGCTTCAGATTGGCGTTGCAGTTCGTCAGTTCACTCCACGAATTGCAAATCCCGATAATCGGCCGCCCATCGAACACCGCGCTCGAAAAACCCTCGCTCCGCAGCCATGCCTTGCGCGAAAACGAGTAATACTCCGGACTGTCGAACCAAGCTCGACTACGCATTGCGCATCCTTTCCGCCAGCCCTCGCAAATCAATCAAGTACATCTGCCGCCCACCCTGATGCGGCGAATCGATCACGACCTTCTTCCCATCGGGCGAAAATCGTGGATGCGTATCGCATCTCCATTCCCCAGCGTACTCCTTCGGCGAAAGAAACGAACCCAGCGCAATGCGCTGCCCGGACCCCGGCGCATACAGATAAACATGCTGCAAGCGTTCCCGGTCCGGATACGCGTCATTCAAAATCCAACGCCCGCCGGGCAGATACGTGCAATGCCCATTCACGGTCATCACCTCCGGCCCCACCGCCTCCACCGACGCCGTCAAATCCTTGTACAAATAAAACCGCTCCTTCGCCAACGACGGATGCCAAGCCCAAGCCAACACCGACGAAGGATCCCGCCAGATGAAGTGCGACGTCCGGCCATAAGGATCAATCACGAACGGCCGCCCCCCCTCCGCATCCATCGTGAACATCCGCGTCGCAAAGCTCGTCCCCTCCCGCGGCCCCCGCCACCGATGCAGAAAAATGAACCGCTTCCCATCGGGCGAAACGAGCAAATGGTTGAACCAATGCTTGCTCTCCGTCCACGGCGAGTACTTCCACTCACCCGCCGGCTGCGGCACATCCAAAGCATCCGCAAACGAGAACAACAACCGGCGAGCGCCGGTCTTCAAATCCACCCGCCAAATGCCAGCATCCTTCGGAGCCCGCGAAGAAAACCCCGGATCCGCAATCCCCGCATACCCATATCCTGGCCGCACATCGTTCAACCGCCGGAAGTCGCAAGCAATCGCCCACTTCCCATCCGGTGACAATGCGTACACCGGGGCCCCCTCCAGCACCCGAGTGCGCCCCGTCTTCACATCGCAAATCACCGACGCGAAATCACTCCCCCGCCGGTCATTCCAAATCACCTCGCGCCGCGACCCCGGAATCCACTGCAGCATGCACCCCTGCTGCCAATTCCACGCCCGCGTCCGCCCCAACTCACGCCACGCATCACCCCGCTCCGTATCAATCACCCCCACGCGGATCTCATCCTCCGCCCGCGGCGACCGATGCTCGAAATCGACAGCGTTCCCCAAGCAGTACCGGGACGAAGGGTCGAACTGCAGCTTGTCGTAATAGCCAAACCAGTGGAACGAAGGACCCCGCGTAATAGGCCGAACCGGCGGCATTCCCTGCCACCCGAAAAGAAACGATCGCCGGAGCATTCCCCGCTAGACTATCGCAACCTCAACCCCTGCCCCCCGCTAGGGATTACAATGAAGTTAATCAGGGGGATGACGGGGTTAGTGACAACCCGCCTTCTCGCAAGAACTTCAGCAATCTCATAGGAGTCCATTACATGGCACGTAAAGGCGCATTGATTTGCAGCGCCGTGCTCGCCCTCTCATTGGCTTCGCCCGCGCAGACCATTACCGCGTCCGTAACCGGTAATGCCAGCGATCCGTCGGGCGCCAATATTCCGGGCGGCGCGGTCACCGCGACCAACACCGAAACCAACGTTCGTACCACCACCACCACCAACGCGGAAGGCGTCTACAACTTCCCGTTCCTCCGGATCGGCAACTACACCATTTCCGTCGAAGCCAAGGGCTTCAAGAAGTCGGTCATCGGTCCCTTCAAGCTCGAAGCCAACCAGGTCGCCCGCATCGACATCAAGCTCGAGCTCGGCGACATCACCCAGACCGTCGAAGTCTCCGACGTCGGCCCGCTGCTCCAAACCGAGACCCAGGCCACCGGCGACACCCTGAATTCCACCAAGCTCACCTCCATCCCGTTGAACGGCCGCAACTTCGCGTCGCTCACCCTGCTCATCCCCGGCGCGGTCTCCACCTCGCCCGGCGCCATGAACACCGCCGCCCGCTTCCAGGGCTCGGGTTCGCGCCCGCAGGTCAACGGCAACCGTGAGCAGACCAACAACTTCCTGCTCGACGGCGTCGACATCAACCAGTCCGTCGACAACCAGATCGGCTATCAGCCCAACGTCGACGCCCTCGAAGAAGTCAAAGTCGTCACCGGCAACGCCGGCGCCGAGTTCGGCAACGTCGGCGGCGCCAGCGTCGTCATGTCGATGAAGTCCGGCACCAACGAGTTCCACGGCAACGCCTTCGAGTTCCTCCGCAACGAGAAGCTCGACGCCAACGGCTTCTTCAACAACCGCAATCGCGTCCAGCGGCAGGCGCTCCGCCAGAACATCTTCGGCGGCACCTTCGGCGGCCCCATCCAGAAGAACAAGGCCTTCTTCTTCGTCGATTACGAACAGACCGAGCGCCGCATCGCCGGCCCGGCCACCGCTTCGGTCGCCCCCGCCGCCTGGCGCACCGGCGACCTCAGCCAGTTCCTCACCGTGCAGAACGTCGTCGTTCGTGATCCCGCCACGGGCACCACGCCGGCCGCCCGTACGCCGTTCCCGAACAACCAGATCCCCACGTCGCGCTTCAGCCCCACCGCGCGCTACCTGTTCTCGAACCCCTCCATCTACCCCCTCGCCAATAACGTCGGCACCGGTCCGCTCGGCGTCGGCAGCAACTTCATCGGCGCCACCCGCAACTTCCTCTCGAACAAGCAGGGCGACGCCAAGGTCGATTACCGCCTCTCCGACAAGGACAACCTCATGTGGCGCTATTCCCGCGCCTTTTACGACACCTTCGGCTCCGCCGCTGCCATTCCGGTCTTCATGACCGGCGGCAACCAGGGCCCCACGTGGTCGACAGTCGGCAACTGGACCCGCACCTGGAGCGCCAACCTCGTCTCCGACACCCGCTTCTCCTATAGCCTCGTCGGCATCGACGACCGCGTCGTCGATTGGTCCGGCCAGCTCGGCGCCGATGGCAACTCCAAGTTCGGCATCCCCGGCGGCCAGCCCATTCCCGGCCTCTCCTCGTTCAACCTGGGCGGCAGCCTCTCCGGTCTCGGCTCGGCGGCCACCATCGCCTCCACCCGCGACAAGAAGTATCAGTTCCAGTCGAACAACACCTACCAGAGCGGCACCCACACCCTCAAGTTCGGCGTCAACCTGCTCAAGAACAACCAAGTTCGCTACTACGCCGGCAACAACGGCGCCCTCGGCTCCTTCAGCTACAACGGCGCTTACTCCGGCCTCGACTTCGGCGATTTCCTCCTCGACTCCCTGGCCAGCAAGGGCCGCGGCGCCGTCGCCGATCCCTGGACCCACATCGGCTGGCGCAACATCATCTTCGCGCAGGATAGCTGGAAGATCAGCCGCCGCCTCACCTTCAACTATGGTTTGAGCTGGGAATACACCTCGCCCATCTACGAGAAGGACGATCGCCAGGTCAACATCAACACCTTCACCGGCCAGTTGATCTACCCCGGCAAGACGCAGTACGGCCGCGCTCTCTATAGCGCCTACAAGAAGCAGTTCAACCCCAACCTCGGTCTCGCCTACACGGTGAATTCCAAGACGGTCGTCCGCGCCGCCTACCGCCTCTCCAACTTCCTCGAAGGCACCGGCGCCAACCTCCGCCTGCCTTTGAATCCGCCCTTCTTCACCGAGTCCAACGTCACCTATGACCCCGCCACCCCAGGCCGGATGGCCGTCGGCTTCTCCGACCTCATCGCCCGTGGCGACCTCACCGGTCCCCGTTCCAGCCCCACCGCCGCTCCCTTCTATCAGGGCCGCGCTTGGGATTTGAACCTCCGCCCGCAGATGACCAACCAGTTCAACTTCGCCATCGAGCGCGAAATTGACAAGGCCACCAGCGTCAACATCGCCTATGTCGGCCAGCGCGGCACCCACCTCGTCATTCCGCACGAAGCCAACAACCCGCTGCCCGGCACCGGTCCCTTCGCCACCTGGGCGCCCATCAACGACCGTCGTCCGCTTGCTACCGCGCTGCCGAACGTCGGCAACATCGCCCTCACCGAGTCCAGCGGCACCAGCTGGTACAACGCCATGCAGCTCTCCGGCCGCCGCCGCATGACCGCTGGCTTTGAAATGCTCTTCCAGTACACCTGGTCCAAGACCAACACCGACGGCCTCGGCTACTACGGCTGCGGCGGTGTGAACGCGGAAGGCGCTTACTGGCAGGATGCCTACAACCGCCGCGGCAACTACGGCCCGGCCTGCTTCGACGTCCGCCACAACTTCACCACCGCCGGCGTTTGGAACCTGCCCTTCGGCAAGGGCCAGAAGTTCGGCGCGGATATGCCCCGCGCGCTCGATCTGATCGCGGGCGGCTGGAACATCAACTACAACCTCGCCAAGCGTGGTGGCTTCCCCGTCACCATCTTCGCGGGCACCCAGAACACCAACTCCGGCCGCACGCCCCGCGGCAACGTTCGCGCCAATCGTTACGCCAACATGCCCGCTCCGTCCACCCGGACGGTCGACCGTTGGTTCGGCGACGTCACGGCCAGCTCGTTCTGCGCCGCTGGCGTCAACAACGGCACCTGCGCCTACGGCATCCCGGCTCTCGGCGAGCTCGGCTCCTCAGGCGTCGGCACCGAACGCGCTCCGGGCTTCTTCAACCTCGACCTGTCCTTCGGCAAGACCTTCCGCGTCACCGAAAAGCAGCGCCTCGAGTTCCGCTCGGAGCTCTTCAACGCTCTGAACTACGTCTCCTGGGGCGCCCCCGGCCGCGACATCACCGCGCCGGCCAGCTTCGGCACCATCGGCGGCCAAATCGGCTCGCCGCGCAACATCCAGTTCGGCCTGAAGTACTTCTTCTAAACCGCAACGGAACCCGGAACGAAAACGGCGGACCTCCTCGCGAGGCCCGCCGTTTCTCTTTCAAACACCACGATAATGCCGATACCGGAACCGCACCAGGTAAACCCTCTCCCCCGCCCCGTGCCGCGCCACCTCCAACAACTCCGCCCGGCTCCCGAACCCCGTCTCCCGCGCCAGCTCATTCGTCACGTCGCCCAGCGAAATCTCCTCCACCGCCTCCACCACGATCTCCCCCTCCTCCAACGGATACCGCCCACCCGCCTTCACCCGCGCCGACTTCCAGATCCGCACGCTCGCCGTAATGAAGCCCCGCTTCACGCCCTCGCGCAATTGCTTCGCGAACTGCATCGCCTTCGCATTCTAAAGTAGGATTGTGGCCCCACGCGATAGCGCTCCCGCCTTCTGCCAGGATTGCGGCACGGCAATCCCTACCCTCGCCCTCACCTGCCCGCAGTGCCAGCGCCTCGTCTACGCCACCCGCCTCCAGGAGCTCGCGCAACAGGCCCAAGCCGCCGAAGCCGCAGGCGACTTCACCCAAGCCACCACCCTCTGGCGGCAGTCCCTCATTCTCCTTCCGCCCGAGTCCTCCCAATCCCAAACCATCCAACAACACCTCGACGGCATGGACCTCCGTGCCGCCGGCCACGCCCATCTAGCCGAGCAAGAACAAAGCAAAGCGAGTTTCCTAAAGCGCTTCACCGGCCCCTTCGCCGTCGTCGGCCTCGGCCTCTGGAAGTTCAAAAGCCTCCTCCTCGCCGTCCTCACCAAGGGCAAGTTCCTCTTCTTCGGCCTCGGCAAACTCCACACCCTGCTCTCCGCCCTCGCCTACGTCGGCCTCTATTGGGCTTGGTTCGGTTGGAAGTACGCGCTCGGCTTCGTCCTCGGCATCTACGTCCATGAGATGGGCCACGTCTGGGTCATGCGCCGCTACGGCCTTCAGCCCACCGCCCCCATGTTCATCCCCGGCTTCGGCGCTTTCGTCGCCAGCTATCAGCTCCCGAAAAACGTCCACGAATCCGCCCGTATCGGACTCGCGGGTCCCATTTGGGGCCTCGGCTCCGCCGTCTTCTGCGCCGTCGCCGCCGTCGCCACCGGCGAGCCCATCTGGCGCGCCCTCGCCCACACGCTCGCCTTCATCAATCTCCTGAACCTCATCCCCATCTGGATCCTCGACGGTGGCAGCGCCGTCCAGGCGCTCGACCGCCAACAGCGTTGGCTCGTGCTCGCCGCCGCCGGCGTCATGCTCTTTCTCACCGGCGTCGGTCTGAACATCCTCATCATGCTCGGCCTCGCCTACCGGCTCTTCATTGCCAAGGATAATGCCGAAAAGCCCGATTGGCGCGTTGCCATCGAGATGATCGGCCTCATCGCCACCCTCTCGGTGCTGGCCTCGATTCCCGCGGAGCGTCCCGGCCAGTTCTAGAATCTTTGCGAGTGAAATCAATCACTTACACAAAACACTCGGCAGGCGCATGCTACAGTGGAATCGTTGGGGAGGCTCTACGTCTCGAGCGCCGCGGCTCAACGGTTTTCAACACTA